>QTSX02004347.1:0-324865 GCA_014839935.2 Entomophthora muscae
GCTGTAAAGCCCCAGAAAATGAGGGAGTATTTTAGCAAGATAGGGGACCAAGTTGGTGACTTGGAACCCAGAGAGCGCCATCACAATGGGGTAGACCTCATCATCCATCTAAAGACCTTGGTGTTTATGTTAAATCTTCCAAAATTACCGGCAAAGTACGTAAGCACTTAGAATACAAAGGTGTATATTGCTACGTGCTGGGTGGAGCGGGGCAACACCAGCATGGGCCAGAGGTACGTCTTGGAGGAGTTTAGCTGTGCAGGCTCCTTGTAGAAGTACTTGTTGGGCAGTTTATTGTAGGGCCCATGCTGGTGGGTGTATTGGTGGCCCCCAATCCCAAGGCAAGCTGTGAGTACAGCTGAGAAGATCAAGTGGTTCATCTTGTGGTCCTGGGAAAGGGCAGACAAAGCTTAGTGTCTTAAATTTCTGTAGAGTAAAAGTTCTGGTTTTGATTTATGTGATATTATTGAGGGGTAATTTCACTCAATGATAGCACAAACTACCATCAAGTGATTGAGATTTATTATATACCGTCATCCTTAGTGGGGCATGAATAGTACAAAGCATTGGATAGGGGACCCCAAACACTTGGTGTTGTCTGGGATTCCCTTTTGGGAGTGGAATGTGAGTGGTTTAGTAAGCAATGAATTGTTATCCTTGGCATGGCATGGAATTGGAGCATCCTCAGGCACAGTAATGCATTTCAATTCAACTTTTGCAGTTGATGCATTATTTGTAATGTTGGACTGCTTGTCAACCCCCTCCAAATTTAGTAGATTCCAAATTTGGGCAGCAGTTCCCCCTCCATTTGGATTTGGGGAAATTGCCTTTTTGGGTTTCCCCTTTTGGAAATTTCCCCATTTGGCAGGCAGGCAGGCAGGTAGGCTGCCTGGCGGTTGGGCGTGTGGCCCGCAGACGGGGTATAAAATCTGTCCAAATTAATTTTTTTATTTTTAATTCTGTTTTCAAAACCACGGCTTCCCGCAGCAGTTTCCCCAATAAGGGGGAACTGCTGCCTTTTTTATCTTGTTCTTTACACTGAAGTGTGCACAAAACATTCTTTGGAACGCCAGTGTTGTCAGGAATATTCCTGACAGTTGCAGCCAAAGTGGACTTTGCAAACCCCATTGCGGCTGTAATTTCCCCAAGTGACATAAGCTTCTCTTGCTTTTCAACCATTTTGAGAACAATCTCTGGAGTGATTAGTTTTCTTCTGTGTCTTGTAGGCTGATTGGCTGGGGGAGGAATATATCCATCTTGTGAACTGGTCAATGACATCTGATTGGCTTTTTCGGGGTCCTGGGCTCTCTGGGTGACCCCATGGCTAGAATGGCTGGTTCCAGATGCCATTGCTGATAAGGGATTTGGGTTAGCAGCTGCCTGTATGTGATGGGAAAACAGGGCCATGCTTGAGGACGCAGGAGAAAGAACAGACTCCTGGGTGGGGCTTGCGGAGGGGCCTGCGGGTTGGGAGTGGCCATAGACAGAGGCTTCACCGTTAAGAGACCCAGTGCAGCCCTGCATAATTTTGTCAAGGACAGGGAACAGCTTGTTGACTTGGTTGTTGTTGAAATAAGACATAATAAATTTTTATTAAAAATTTTAAACTCAAAAAGAGATGTGTAAATTTTAGTCAATTTTATTGTTAAGTATGTTAATTTTATGAATAGTAGGATCTAAATTTTAGCTGTCCTAAAATGAAATAGGGTGATTTTTGAGAATGCCTATGATTCCTAAAAGAATCAGCACAAATCCACTCTAGATCCTTTGACATCCTTTTTGAGACACTCATAAATTATATTTATTTCAAATTCCTTGCAATTATGATTTGAAACTTGGTTCTTGGATTTGACAATCCCGCAATTTCAGATTCATTAATTTTACATGATGTCTATGATTTTTTTGAAATACAGGAAATCTCAAATTGTACATTAGAATCCCGCATTTCTGATTCATGTATCCTGCATTTTTTTGTTGGGTTTTTTCTTTTGTTAGTTGAGTTATCTGCTCAAGAGATTTGAAATTTGCCAATTTAAATAAACCAAAAAAAGTCAAATTAAATGATTAATTTTATTTAATATTTTACTTTTCACTCAGCTGAGTTGCCCGCAAAAGTGATTTGAAATTTGGACCAAGGATTTGACAATCCCGCATTTTTATGTTCAGGTTCTGAATTTACAGTATCTTGGTATCAACAACAAAATTCATTAATCAGAGCTTAAGCATTAGGGTCCAGAAACTATATTTTTGGGTACCAACTTAATTAGTTTGGCTTTTCTGAAGCAATTTCCCCATCAAATCATAGGAATTAACTGCTCTGTGCCTCATAACCCTTAGTCAGCTGAGGGTTTTTGGACTAATAAAACATAAGACCTATCTTCTGTCAACAGCAAAATTTGGCAAAAAATATTAGCAATTTATTTTCAGAATCAAATAAGCTTTAGAAATCTCAATTAAAAAATTAAACCCACCCAATATCAAACCCCAATAACTTTACTATAAAAGCCCCCTAACCCCCGTCTTAAATCTATCAAAAGAACTTATATTATCACCCCCAAACACATTAATCAAAATCTTCCTCAAAAAACCTACTTTTGAGGCTTACAAGAAACACCATAACTTTTAGTGGTGAGCCTGAGGCAACAAAAATAAAGACAAATAAATAAAAAATCAATTTGAAAATATCAATTCTTTCAACTTTCATATATTTATAAACAAATTTTTTTATTCAATATGCCTCACAACAAACATTTAAAGGCAGCCAATAAGGCCAAGAAATCTGGCACTTAAAATAAAGAAACAAGCTGACATTATGAAAGATGACAATCAGATAAGACCACCACCAGCTTTATTATAACGGTCTTTCTACAACAGTGCATGGGATGACACCCCTATCAAAAGCCAAAAGTTAAAGAGAGATAAGAAGAATGAAGATATTGAAAAGAGGCCTAATCAAGGGACTAAAGATAATACCCCTAAGTATGATGAAAAGAAGTTTTACATGAAGAGGATAATAAAAACAAGGGAAATATTCTAACCAAGAACACCCAAAGTCACACATCAACCTCAACTCTGATCAATAAAGGTTCATCAAAAAGGCAGGCTAAGAAGGAAGTTCCTGGAATTGAGCAAGAGAGAATCAAGAGCTTCTGTGACAAGGATAGAAAGTTCACTATCCCTGATGAGCTTACCCCATTATTTATCATGCTAACTGCACATGAGAGGCCAGCTGTTGTATATGAGGAATAATAATTCTATAGCAATAAAGTTTTCATATCAGATGCCTTTAAACAATTCAAGTGTGAGCATAAAAGATGCCCTTCAATATTGGTAACCAACAGGTTTGAATCCCTTAAAGCTCCCCCCTGAAGACCATGAGCATTCTTCTAAAAATCTGTTTAAGCAACTAATATAGCAGTACCTTATAATCCACTTCCCCTTGAAGTTAAACCTGTCCTCCTCAGACATAGCCACCCATGTCCTATCAAAACTCAATGATTCCCAGCATATTAAGCCCATACATATAATAAGATTATCAGGTCAATAGCTATAAAAAAGAGATATTATTCAATACAATTCAATAACCCAGAAACAGCAAAGGATTTACTCATTGATGATTGATTCAATTATAACAATGATGAGTCCCTCTTCTTAGTGCATGAAAGTTCTTAACAGATTACCAAGAAAATGGCAATATATGCGGCCAAGAGCCATCTGAAAGCGCTTAAGTATCAGGAGCTAAGGCTATTGGATGCAACATTTACCAGCTGCCCAAGATCTTCAACCAGCTCTGGGGCATACATGCAAAAGTAGAGGAGAGAGTGGTGCCTCTCATCCAATGCCTTGTGATTGAGATTAAACAGGAGAACTATATTTGTTCCCTGAATATCACTAACCAATAGGCACAGAAGATAACACTGGAGGAGCAAGAAATCAAGCTCACTTTAGCAGGAAGGCCATCTAAGGATCCTATTAGCTCAATCAGGCTCAAGAACCTATAGCTAGTCCTTATTGACTCTGAGGCGCACAATTTATAGCATTTAGAGAAGCATTTGGATATTCAAACAAGGATGCTACTTTCATTTTTAGAAAGCCTGCTTTAGGAAGATGAATTATTTAAAGGAACTTTACAAGAAGTATAACTCAGATACTTCAAGAATCATCAAGAAGATGATTGTAAGGTACCTTGATTTGTGATTTTGGAAGAAGGATCACATCTTGAAGTTAGTGAAGCTTCTGGATGCAGATAAATAAAATGTGGCTAACAAGGATCTGATGGCTGGGTTCATTGACTACTTCAAGGACCAGTTGGCAGGGAAGTTTGTGGGGAGAGCTTATGGTCAAGGGAAGGACTGGATCAGCTAAAACTATGTGCAGTATGTCCTTATTGATAGTATAAAGACCACCTCTGCCCTAAAAGTATGTCAAATTTACTTTTCCAAGTCAGCAGAAGTTAGTAAGCCATTCATTGGCAAGCAGTTTAAGCAGCCTTGTTGCAACTGGACCTATTGTAGTCCAGTATTTAGAATTGGGGAAGACAACAGTCCAATAGAAAGAACAAAGAAGAGGAATAAGATGTAGCCTTATTTGGGAAGCATTAGTTAATATACTGTGAAGGAAAGCCACTAATCCACAAGGAGGTGGTATTGTGGCAGGAACCAGATATGGTGCAAGTGGCAAATAAACAATTAAGGGATTGTTGTCTATGATTGACTCTGCTCCTAATTTGGGGATTTTGTCTGAATTTTGACATTGGCAGTATAATTCTTGTATTTTAGATACCTCATAGGTTGTCTCTGGGATGCCCTTTTGTGTTGTGAGATATATTGTAAAGCAAGGGGTTTTTCTTGGTTTCAATATATGCCTCAATTATTTAATGTTCTAGGACTCTTGAATTTCATAAAAGTAGTTAAGCAGTGACAGAAAGAAATATTTTTTGGATGCCTTATACTCCTACCAGCAATCCAGGTGTATCTTCATAGTGTCAGCCTTTAAGTTATTCATGACCATGCCTCACTTAGATGAATCCAGAAGGACACCTAAAAAGATGGATATTGTGGTGAACACAAATAAGTGGATTCTTCAGGCATGGGCTATTGGTGGCTTTAATAAAGATTTTTTGCCTAATGAATGTTGATTTGTGTTTTGCTATATGCTTGCCAAGCTATAATGACGGGTGTTTTTCCCAACTATCATGATGAGTTTTTCCCTTCAGATGCTTTGGGTTATTTTAGGAGGGAAAACTGTGAGTGCTGTTCAAGGGGGAAGACATTTTTTGATAAACATGTCATGCAGTATTGCAATCATGAGATCAACTGGGGCTATAATAGAGTTTTGGTGTCAAATAAAAAAAGTTGGTGCTTTCTACTTCCATCTTTTTTGTGTATCTTGTGGGAAAAACCCCTATGTGTACCATAAAAGGATGGAAATCCTATGACTGCCAATGTGTGGCTATTTGGGGAAATACCTTCTGGATCTCAATGACTTGGGGTGCTTAGTAAGTGGATATAATTACTCTTTATTTTGGAAAATATAGACTCATCACCTGGGTAATGAAGAGAAAAGGAATACTACATGTATCAGATAATATAAGGGATAGTTAGCGAGACACCAATATTGTCTTATGTGTGATTGTAAAGCTAGGTGCTATTCCATCTCTGATTGCTGTTAAAGCTCTTGGCGTTCCAGAGAAATACTGAGAGAATGCTCAAAGCATTTATCTGAGGAAGTTTGATATAATAGTAAAAAAGGAAAAATCACTGCACAAACATTTCATAGGTGTTTTTATAATGGTGAACTACCAACTAACTTTGATGAAACTTTGATAGCCTAGGAAAATGTCAGCACTTTAAATGTAAATTTAACACCTCACTTGTGAAATATCACTGTTCTTATTTAGGGCTTGACACAACAAATAAGATGGGAAGCAAAGCATTCAAATAAGTTAATAAAGTGATCATTGGTTGAGTTTGAGGTCTAATCCACTAATGGAGGTTATTGGTGGAGTATCTAAAATCTTAATTAAGTAATGAAGAAAGTATAATAGGTATGTTTTATGTCTCTATTAATGTAACACAGAAAGATAATTATATGGTTAGGAAGAGGCTGAAATAAAAATTTTAAGCTTTTGAAAGAAATATCCTAAAGAGTAAAAAGTTGAAATAAGGGCTATATATCTGCAATTATATTTCAGGCTGTAAGAGATATTCAAAAGGAACATATAAACACCAGTAAGGGCTTTGAAAATGTCAAACCAACAGGGTTGAACCCTGGAAAGGTTCCAAATAAGTGAGTTCAATAGCTGCAATTCAACTTCCCAGTGACCCAAAGCCAAATGTGGAAGTCAACTCAAATTTCCAAACCTATTAACATGACCAGATAGCAATCATCACACAATGGATACCTCAATTCTGCGCTTGACTCTCTACAAGGATCAAGCCACCTCCTTAACCATCCAATTGAGTGATCACCATAATCATGTTCCCAGTATCCAGATTCACACCAATTATATAATATTTATCTCTCAATAAAGAATATTATCTAGTCTCCTTTTATTTTCCCCTTGTAACTTTGCTAAAACAGCACAGTTACAACATTAGTAGCATAGGTAGATTATTCATCCTACCTTTCTTTTCAAAATCTATCCTGTTGTCCTCAACTTTCTGTGGTTAACAAATATATAAAATAATCATGTCCAGACTTCTCATGGACTGGACGGCCTATACGCCAGGGACCAAAATACCATAAGGATATTTACTATACCAGAACATGGTATGCCAGTCCCCACCTTCAATGTTTTATCTACCCAAGGGCTCTTCCAGGCGCCCGCTGTCACACCACAAGTCAACAATGAGAGCATCATGTCTGTGCATGTGGCTCAGCAACTTTGCAGCGCAGCCTTGGAGTTTTTTGCAGGTGCTAACAACAACAATGTCACAGCATGGATCCAATCTTCACAAAACAAGCTGGCACAGATGGAATGGCCCATACGTTTTTGGATTGCAGAGATCTCCATTTTCTTGACTCATGACACAGGAGCCTGCTGCAACCAGTGGCACAAGGATCATACCAAGAAGGACTGTGATACCTTTAAACGGGACTTCTTGGCAAGATTTGTAATGGAAGACACCGCCCTTATGATCATACATCAAGTACAGAACTTGCCAAAGAAAGGTAAAGTAAAGGAACTCACTCAAGCCTACAAGGAACTGCGCCTACAAGCACCCTCAGACATGGCTTTATACACTCCAGCTACCCATCTAATGTACTACAACGCTCTCAAGTTGCACATAAGGAGGCACATCAAGCTGGACCAAGTAACTAATTTGCAAAGTCTATATCAATAGGCGGAGAAAGCAGAATAAACATCCAATGCTCTTCACAAGGTGCAAACTGGGAAAAGAGAACAACCCAAGGATTCTCACTCAACTGGATGCTCAAGCTTTCCGCCTCCTGAGAATAATAACAACAACAACTTGAACCACAAAACCTGCAGGTTCAAATGGGCACAGAAACGGTAACAACAGACAGTCAAATCATACCCATTTCTGTATCACTTCCACACAAGACAACCAAGAGGAGGGAAAATCCCAGGGAGAGCATTAAGCAAGCCAAGCTCTCCCCACACAGCTCCTGACTTGCCAAACAATGAGTACCAACCCAAGGACATAGATCAGTGTCCAATGATCTAGGTGGCCTCAGAAGACCCAGTACTCTAAACCATTGTCAGACATCCCAATAAACTGATGTCTTACCCTTTCTGCTTTTGCAGTTACACTGGCTCAGCACTCCTGGACTTAGGCGCAGACTAAGCCCTAGTCAACAGCAGCTTTGTAGACAAGTTCAAGCTAACCACTAATCCTTTGCGGATTAAATGCGTGGTTTAGGCTGATGAACATCACATCACAGTGACAAGGGAAGCTGCCCCCTTCTCTGTCATGGTAGATAACCTGCATTCCACCATCCAAGAACCTGTCATTGACTTTCCCAGATTTGATGTGGTACTCAGCCTGGACTGGTTGAGGAAAAACAACCCCCATGTGAACTAGGCTACATTGGTATTGACCATCAAACGCAAGGGTGTCAACCACCAGATCTACCCTGACTCAGTAGACCAGCTCCTACGCAACCACGTCTTTCTGCGTATCACAGAGACCCTGGACAAAAAAGAGAACCTCAAGGCAATCAACTGGAACTCCTGCCAGTACAAGATCATATACTTCAAAGACCATCAGGACACTACTACATCTCAAGATTGTGAAATTGTAGCCTGCCATCCAGAAATCTTCAAGGAGGCACTGCCAGGCCTGCCACCCAAGAAACACATATAGCACAACATCCAACTCAAAGGTGCAGTCCCCAAGGCATGGTCTATTTACTGTCTCACACCCAACAAGGACAGCACGCTCTGTGCTTACACCAAGGAAGCCTTGGAGAAGGGACTTGTTCAGCCCTCAAAGTCTCTCTTTGGGGCTGTGGTATTCCTTGTGGAAAAGAAGGACAGATACCTACAACTGGTCATCAATTACTGTGCTCTGAAAAAAGTCACCCTTAAGAATTTTTATCTTCTCCCACTCATTGATGTTCTCTTTGATGCCTTAGATGGGCAACAGTCTTTTCAAAGATTGACCTGACCGCTGGGTATAATAAAACTTGTATCAAAGAGGAAGACATCCCCAAGACCTCATTTTGGACAAAGTATGGTTCATAAAAATGTGTTGTACTTAAATTTGGGATGACCAACGCTCTGTAAACCTTTGTTACACTCATTAATGAAGTCTTTTTACAGCACATTGGCACGCACACTCTTGTGTACCTGTACAACATCATTGTGTACAGTCCCACTGTTGAGAAACACCACAAGAGCCTGGAAGCAGTATTTGCAACCCTAGCCCAGCACAAACTCCTGGGCAAGCCCTCTAAATTCCAATTCTAATGCAAGCATCTCCCTTTCCTAGGACACATGATTTCCAAGGAAGGTATCAAGCCAGATACGCAAAAGATTCAGGTTATCTGCAAGATGCCACCCCCTAAGGATAAAGCAGAGCTTAGGACCTTCTTAGGCATTATGGCCTATCTTTGACATTTCATACTGGACTGTGGCATTCTCACAGCGCTTCTATCCGCCATCACAGGCACCAAGTCCAAATTTGTGTGACCCCTCAATGAGATATTTGGTT
Organism: Entomophthora muscae; assembly: GCA_014839935.2. Taxonomy (NCBI): domain Eukaryota; kingdom Fungi; phylum Entomophthoromycota; class Entomophthoromycetes; order Entomophthorales; family Entomophthoraceae; genus Entomophthora; species Entomophthora muscae. The sequence goes on from QTSX02004347.1 coordinate 9,180, forward strand.
CTGTTGTTTAAAGGAGAAGTTGGTGTCTGCTCCCATAATGTAATATCCTAAAAGAGATGGAAACTACCAAATGGAAACTGGTGCCTCTGATGTCTCCATTAGAGATGTACTCTGCACCAAGACAGCCACTGGAGACTTCCTACCAGTGGCCTATGAGTCATGAATGTTAACCAATGGGGAGTGCTGCTACCCTATTCATGACAGAGAAGCTGCTGGCCATTGTCCACTGTTTGGTCAAGTGGCGCTGTTACCTAGAAAGACAGGAAGAGTTTAATGCGCTAACTGGCTATAAATCACTTGTCTATTTCAAGACATAAGCTAACCTTTTCAGACAACAAGCCCACCAGATGGTGTTTCTTGAGCAATTTAACATGGATATATAATACAACCCAGGACCAGAACTTGTTGCAGCTGAAACCCTCTTGCAACTATACATTAGAGCCTGCAGAGGCCAAATGGGCTAGCCCATGACTGACTCCTCTTGGAGCTTTGGAACAAGGACAAAGGGTTCCCCCAGGTACCACTAATATTACCAGGGACACTGTTTTCAAGAAAAAACACCTGTTTACAGATGTCTACAGAACACTCCACCAAAAAATGATAGATGGAGTAACTATCCCCTACATCCCAACACACCAACTGGTTGACACCATCTTGCCTTATCACAGAGATCTAGGTCAAACTAGGAGCCAGAATCTCTACAAATTCTTGAAACACAAGGTGTGGTGTCTGACCTTATACCAGGACGTACAGGAAGTGCTCAACCAGTGTGAAGCATGTGAGAAATTTGCCAAGCGCAACAAACCACCCAAGTCTGTGCTCCTTATCTGTACCCAGATACCTTTCAAAGTGTGGTCCATGGATAATGTGGGACCCATGCCAGGAAAGCACAGCAACAGAAAAGACATCATCTCTACCATCAACTTTTCTACCTGCTGCCAGCAGCCCAGGCTGTTAAAGCCCACACTGGTAACAATCTGCAACAGTTCATAGGCAAAAGAGTTATGGGTAAGTTTGGAAAGCCAGAACTATTGAATGCAGATGGGGCAAAGAACTGACCTCCAAAGACACAGATGCTTATCTCACCAAAAACGGGGTTAAACACACAGTTGCCGTGAATTCCGATATCCACGCTCTGTCAATTCTGCCCTTGTTGGGTTAATTTGAGGGCAGGTCTCCTGCTTTCACTTCCGCTCCTCAAAATGGGTCTATTTCCAAAGATGGAAATTCATCTGTTCCTCTTCCTGGTTCTGTGCAACTCACTTGCCTCACTCATGCTTGTGGTGAGGGATCCTACCACCCTTGTAATGTTTTGTGGTAACCACCAACAATATAAATATATTTTGATATCACCAGTAAAACAAAGTTTTATTCACATCTCTGTCTTTGTGTTTCAAGTACTTCAGTGCCTCTCTCTAGCCACGGCTAGCAGAGATTTAATGTTCAGGGCCGCAAGGTAGTTGCATGACCCTCCCTGCCAACTAACCAAGACTTGGTACAGATCCAACCCTAAGGTTAGGATTTCCTGTTATGTGTCTGTGACACACCTCAGAACACAACAAAGTGACCTGGCCATACCATCCTCAGGCAGATGGCAGAGTAGAGCATCTTGATGGTAGCCCAGTGCAAGCCCTTGTTAAGCTCACTGCTAGCAGACCTGAGGGCTGGCATAAACAATTAGCAACTGCACTGCTTGTGTACCGCACCCAGGTGAACTGATCTAAATGAAAGAGCCCCTTTGAGTTGGTGTATTAAACACAACCAGAAATCATACAAGCCCTTAGTGGGTCCAAGTTGGAAATACCCATCAGGGTGCCTCCTTGTTCAGACCCACAGTTACTTCATGCCAGCCGTGACCAGGAGGAAAAGGAAACCAAACATCTACAAGACACATCTGTCCCTATCCAAGACAGGCATAAAGTTGGCAATGAGGCATGGTTGATGAATTCAGATAGAAGCAAGTTGCATCCAGAGAAATTAGGGCACATCATCATCTTAGAGATAAACAACAATAACACTTACCCAGTACAAGAACTGGGAAAGCAGAAACAGGGCAAAGTTCTACATCACAACCAATTGCGCCCCTATAAGGCCTGACAGAAACAGTGTGAGACCCTCCTCCCCACAACAGAGCAGCAGCTGGTACAGTACAGCGCCCAGGCTCCAGAAAACCTTCTGGCCAACCTGCCAACTGAGGAAGCTGGCCCTCAGCCGGGGGTGTGTGTGTCAAAACAACAGGGTTGACCCCCCAAAAAGGTTCCAACTAAATGGAGTTGAGACCTGCAATCTGACTTCCCAGTGACCTAAAGCCAAATGTGGAAGTTGGCTTGAATTTCCAAACCTAGTAGCATGACCAGATAGCAATCACCACACAATGGATACCTCGATTCAGCGCTTGGCTCTCTACAAGGATCAAGCCACCCCCTTAACTATCCAAGTGAGGGATCATCTGATCATGTTCTGAATATCCAGATTCACACTGACTATATAATAGTTATCTCCTAATAAAGAACAATATCTAGTCTCTGATCATCTTCCCCGTGTAACTTTGCTAAAACAGCACCATTGCGACACTAGCTACTCCAGATGCAGAGATATATAGTCAAGGGCTGGAATCGGGGGCGCGTCATAATCGAAGGCATAGGCTGAAGTTGATCCGTTTAGATCTGCTCTAAAAACGCTTAGAGCTAAAGACAATGCATCTCTGTGAATGCTGGGCCTGTCTTAATATCCGTTAGCTTGGCTTAAAGCTACCATCCACTCTACATTTGCGGGGATTTAATAAATCGGATTCAAACCATAAAGTGATTCCTTTAGCTTTGCTAAGTTTAGGTGCGATGGGCCACTTATTTAGATCATTTCTTATTCATACTTGGAATGTGTGGTTTAGATTTCAAATAGATATAGTTGGGATTGCTTTTAAGAAAGCATTTTAAGTAGGGGTTTAATTAGACATATGATAAGCAATACCTGCTTAAAAATGCAGTAAAGGATATTGGATTGGTTTATTAAGTTCAACTTTCTATCTGCCCTTGGACGGGCAACCATTTAGTACTTCACATAGTTGCAGGGGAGAACTCTTGTTAAAAACGGTGCTTGTTGATCGAAGCTTAGGGTTTTTTTGCATCGGATTAACGGAAATTCTCGCAAGTCCAATAAAAAATCAATTGTTATTGGTTTAAAAATAAAATTAATGCTGATGGACTAAATATCCTTAACCGTGTGGGTTCTACTCCCATATCGCATCCCTAATCGTGGGCTTAGCGATTTCGATCGGTTTGTCATTCAACACCAAGCTTCGAGATCACCGCCGCTCGGTACTTGCCAAAGGGACCGTATTTCGGGGGAATGTGCTCCCCTACTCGCTTGCATATATGGCGTCTGATCAATTTTATTGGAGACTTATTTGATTGCTACTCTTCATTGGGAGAATGGGCTTGGCTAGACTATTCGTAGCGGAGCTCATATATACTGTCAAGAGATCCGTCATCTAGCGTGACAGGGATGCAGAACGCGACGGTTGAAGTCTCAGTGATGGTTCTAAAGGTATGATTGTACTTGTAGATAAACTTTCCTTTGAGGCGGAGGCAGATGGGCGTGAACCATATGGATGCCTTGCTGGGACCTGCAAAGGAGAAGGAGACGTCACGTTTGGTTCTGGCTGACTTGGCATAGTTGAGTGGGGATGGGATGAATGGTTTAAGAAAGTCGAGTGGATCCTTTTCAATAAGCTTGAGACCACTGCTAATGGCTGCGTTCAGTATAACCGTTGCGTGGGGGATATGCTGCAGGTCTCTGATGGAGGGCAGCGGGTTCCTGGCTTGACGAGGAGTGGGGCAGTGAACTTATAGGTCGTGTTTTGTAGAGTGAAACAGTTCACGGTGGTATAGGAGGATTCCTTTCTCTTGCATATTTCCTCGGGATCTGTAACTTTGGCTAGGTGGTGATATCCAGTAAAGTCTCCGATGCTAGCCCATTTAAGGGTAACCTTGGGATCCAGTCTCATTGGCTGGTCGATGGCGACTTCGGTGACAGCACCAGTGACGGTCGTTGTGGCTGGTAGTCTGGCGAGCAATGGACTGACAAGGAGGAGTAGCAGCTTCATGTTCCTATAAGTCTGTAGATTCCTTATTTATAGCATGTATCACTTTTCTATTTAAGCCCTGCTATTGGCACTCTGGGCGGCAAAGAGGCATGGATTTCGCTTCCGCCACAAACTAGAAGCATTCTGAATACGTAGGATAGCCGTGATGGCGAATAGATCACTAAATCAAAGTAAGATATCCCAAAACATTATCACTAGGGTTCCTAATTATTCTCAATGTTGATTACAAAAGTAGTTCCAATAAGAATTTATTTGGATGTGGCGAAGGTTTTGGACCCTTTAAATATCATGGGCAAGCTATGATTGAATACCCGTAGAAATATCTATATCCCTGATTAGTATCATTTCAACCAGGTACGTTTCCAAATCAACGCTTGTAACTAGGGATGCTTCGGCTCAGCCCCGGCTAGCTTTCGTCTCTAGGCCGCTACAGCTAATTCGGAATTACCTCATATTTAAACAGTTTTAAATTAATATTTGAAATCAGTGGTCAGGAGCCAGGAACTGGCCGCGGCTGCCTGGGGCTTGCCCGCAGCAGCCCTACTTGTAACACAAGGTTTCAGCACTGAAGTATTTGATCGTCTAAATCCAAGTTTATTCAATCATGCCTGCCAATCCTCCTCACCAATATTTTGTCCAACACTAGCCAAGCCTCGATGTTCGGATTTCCTTACTTGTCACATCATCCTTTTGAACCCCTTTAAAAATCTATACAGTAGTTTTAAAAGCTATGGCGACAACCAAAAATACCTCAGATTTAAACGAAATGATTTCAGATTTAAACGAAATCCATCTCTCAGGTTAAAATATACACTCTGTTAACAGGGTTTATTGGCGTTAATGGGTGAAATGAGTCAACACAGCAACGAAGGGCTCACACACAAAGCAAAACCATTCAAAATACAATCTGAAATACATTGATTCACAAACGAAATGGTGTGAGTTGACTTTTGGTGTACATATGTTTACTATGTGAATCAGTGACAAAATTTTCCCAAGCAAGGTGTGTCAAAACGCAAACCAATAACAAAACACAATAGCAACTCATTACATAAACGAAATCACTCATGTAATATGTGCAATGGATTGTAATCATGGATGATACCAAGATATCAAAAAAAACACAAGATCTGAAACATAAATTTTAAAAATATTGTGTTGGGTGTTTGAATTTGGCAGTAAAATCTAGGAAAATGGGTGGATTTTTTTTGAGTATTCTAAAATGGGCGTTGTAAAACCAAAAACAACTAATTAAGAAATAAAAAATCTATAATTGGGATATTGGGTGGGAAAAACTTTAATTAAATATCCATATTCAGATAAAAGCAAAAAATAAAATTATGGAGTAACTTAATTGAAATTTATTTAATATTTTATTAAATTTTAAAATGGAAGGAACACAATACCAGGGTACCAATACACCCGTTGTGCGCCGCGGTTGCGGTCACCCCGCGAGTCAAAGAATAGAGTTAGTGCAACCCAAGTGCCTACTCAAGGAGGAGACGGGAGAGGAGAGTTCCATAGTGACGCTGCACTGACACAGCCAGTTCAAGGAGCACAAACTGCTAGGGTGCGGAGCATAAACCCTTGGGTCCGAAAGCTGACCCGGAAGCCCACCAAAGCCACCACTACAAAGAAAGTTAGAAACAAGGAGGTAGAACTTACTTTTTATGTGTTTGATGTTGTGTACCGGCAAGAGTCTGTCCTGTCAGCCATTCTGGAGAAGGTGAAGCCTGTACTTGATACTAGCTACGAGCCCTACGTCAGTGATGGCAATCAGGAGGATGACAAGGAGCCTAAGTTCTATCAAACCAATGAGGGACAGCTGGTGTTATAAAAGGTTGCAGCCTTCTATACCAAGGTACCTATGCCCTGTGTTGTGCCCAATGCCAATGAGTCAATCCCCACTGCTAAAAAGCCTGCCCAGAAGCGCATCCCTGACATCAAACGCATCATCCTGCTTAAGCTAATGCGGGAATCGGGTGATTACAAGGCGGCCACAGCCCTTGTTGGAGTGGATCCCAAGTACGCCAGCAAGACCTTCCAAAAATTCATCAATCCTGGTTGTGTCCTTGCCACAGAGAAATCCTTGCGTGTTTCTGCCATGCTCACCAAGGAGCACAAATGGGCAATCCACCAGTGGATCACCCGGGACTGCCATCTTGAACTGGCAAATATACAGGCCATGGTTAAATCTACTTTTTTGATTGAGGCCTCAATTTCCTTCTATTATCATTTGGTCAAGGGAATGCGCTTTTCCTGGAAAAAGCTCAGGGTATCCCCCTACAACAGAAACAGCCCAGCCAATATTGACGTCCGGAAAAACTACACAGAGGCGTACACTGCCCTCAAAGCAAAGGGGGTGGTCAAATTTTATTATATTGACAAATCAGCATTTGCCTTGTCAATGCACAATGGGTATGGCTATGTCCTCAAAGGCTCCAATGACAGGATGGCTTGGCGTGCTGCAGTCCGCACCACAGCCTACTCAATGGTGGCTCTCCCGGTACAAAGGGGGTTGAGCTTTATCAAATGATATTGGGTTCTCAAAACAGCCGTACCTTCTTGTCATTCCTCTGATTGGTCCAGGAGCACCTGAGGCGCACAAGCTCGGGCTTCACCAATGTCATTGTGTTGGACAATGTTGGTCTCCACAAAGTGGCTGATATTCTTGAGGAATTCCCAATGATTGACACCAGCATTGCTTTGGGCCCCCAGTGATTGGCCACAGCAAATTTGCGCCTTCTGTCATAAAATTTGCAGCAAAGGGTTGCTAGTTTCTACAAACAGTTGGGTCATTATTTGTTAGATTAAGCCAAGGCGCCAGCTTAAGCATTTCAAAGCCTTTTAACTTCTTTGGTATCATTTAAGTCATAAACTTATGTTTTTTGAACATTAGTATAATGCTTAGTTTACTGAAGAAAAGTTTAAGAGTGTGAATTATACAAATAATAGAAATAAATCTTATTTCTATTAGCTGTATTTTTTGCTAAAACCCTTTTTTCTATTTTAATAAGCCAAGAATTAAATATATGAGTTGCATGGGAGAGTAATAGCAGCCCCAAAGCTATAATTGCTATTACCCTATCTTTGGCTCACATAATTAATTTCTTAGTTATTTTTAGAAAAAAAAGTTGTTGTATTTAAAAGACTATTTACCCTATGTGAAATATAAGTTTTTGTTATGCGTCCAACTTCATAAACATGTCCTACTAATCCTTTAGTAGTATCAGCTCTCTTTGTTTCTCTGTCATCTGTGCAGAACTTTGCACAATAATTTATTTTGGAGTACTCCTTAACATCCTCAAATGTCAAAGGTGAAACATACAGCTCACCATCTTTCATTAAATATGAAAGATTAACATAAAATGCTTTGACTTCAAGCCAGCTTTTTTAGGCCTAGATTTTCTATCATAGATGTGAAAAAAGATTTTTTGGGAAACATCTGAATTATTTACAAGTGTCTCATATAGACCCTTTCTTTCTTCCTCTCTCTCAAAAACCATTTTGAGATCATTTATATTTTTTATATACATCTCATTTTCCTTTTGTTTAAATATTTTAGATAATACACCAAAATGACCATCAAAAATACTTTTGCCATGACACTCAACAAATCTATTAAAATTAATTGTTCCTTTTATAATTTTAGGTACCTCTTTAAAAAGATAATATAAGAATTCATAAGATCTGAAATGATTACCATTATCAGTCCAAACTTTAATATTTTTAATATTCTTAAATTTATTATTTTTAAGCAGACTTATCAAACACTGACCTGAAAACAAAGAGTCATGAGATAAAATTTCAGATAAAAAGTCATGATACTCATATTTAATTTTCTCATTTTCTTTAAAAGCAATTGCAAATCCTAATAAAGAAATAGGTATTTTCTCATAAAAACAATTATTTGTCTCTATAGGACCCCCACCTATTTTAAAGTTTTCTTTATAGTCTATTATTATAACACATGAATTATTATCAAGATTATTTATATCACTAATATATTCTTTATTTTGATGCTTATAAAACTTTTCATGTAGGTCAATAGATTCCAAATTTTCTTTAATAGATTTAGGCAATGGCAACTTCTTTATACTCAAATCCTTTTTCTTCATTTCTAATGACTTTTTCAAGTTGCAAATGTTACACATATCAGTTTGCTTTTTGCTTTTAATTATATTATTAGGAATAAGCTTATAAAATGTGAAAAGTGAAATAGAAATATTGTTTTTTATTTTCATATCTTCATAAATTTCTTTTCTTGTTTTCAATAATGAGTATTTTATTTTAGTTGAGTATTCACTCAACTCTTTTTGTAATTCTTCATAAATCAATCCAGGGGATTTTTTAGTGAATTGGCTAGTTGGAAATGAATTTTTTAATATATGTTTTAAAATATTTTTTATGTTTTCTTTCTTTACTGAATCATTTTTTCCTTTTTTATTTTTTGAATTTAATGATGCTTTTTTAGCATTTTTTATCTTTTTAGAATATGAATACTCATTTTTTGTCATTTTAAATCCACAATCCCAAAGCTCTTTCAGACTGTAGCTTGATGTAACCAATGCTCTTAGGGAAGGAAGGTGCTTGGCAGGGGACTCTGACATCAATTCCTTTAGGTTGTTAAGGAAATCATCTGTCTTAGAATTTTGTATGACAGGTAAGAAGGTACTTTTTCCAAACTCTGTTTTTAATAAGAAATGCTCAGCAAAGCTGTTAAGATCACTGCCAGCAGTAAAAAGGAATGCTTGTTTAAGCATAGAGATTCTTTCTCTCTTAGTAGAAGCCCCCAGTGAGAAGAAGGGTGTCATCTGAGGTGCAAACTTGATAGGTTCCATAATGATAGTGGTTGGGTTCCTTGGCTTGGTTCAGGCAGTTCTTGCTTGGAAATAGATGTGCAGTTATCAGAGAGGAGTAAAGGTGTAGATTGTAAAGTAAATTTCTGTAAAGTTGAGCTGTTTAAATACCATGTTAGCTGAGCTTTTGCACTACAGGCATAAATCCCCAACTGACCCCCAACTGATCTCCTTAATTTATCAATATCACCCCTGAAGTCTGATATCATTGTTTATTTACCCCTTTTTATATTCTGGTTAACTGTTGATATTTCCGTGAATAGTACTTCAATCTCGCTCAAACTAGTATCATTAGAAAGCCCTTAATCTCAGCTTTCAGAATTGTGCTGCAACTTTATATTTCACTACCAATTTAGTATCTTGAAGTGGCTTTGGATGTAAGCTTATAAAATTATTATTTGAAATAAAATATGCTAATTAACTCTTAAAGTATGATATTTTAATCAGTAAACTAAATTTAAAGTATAAATCATTATTTAACTTACTTTTAGTAACCAACTCAAAAACCTTTTTTTAAATAAAATTAAGTTTATTATAACCTTTAACAGTTCTTAAAAATGAACTTTATATATTTTAAATCTATCAAAACAAAAATGTTTTTCTAATCACATATAAATATTTGCTTGTATAATTAAATTTGTATCTTATTTTTATAGATACAATGACTAAGATCATTTTCCATTTGGTTCAAATAAATTTTAACCTTTATAAAATTTAATTAAATAAAGCAAGATTTTGATACATTCTTTTTTATGTTTGAATTTTTTATACATATTATCTCTAGCATACAGTATAAAAATATATTTTTATTAAATAGTTGTATAAAGCTATTTTATTAATATTAAATACTTAAAATTTTGAAAAGAAAAACTTTTACTCTCTTATAAGTTCTTATTATATATTTTCTATAAAATCTAACTTAAGAATAAATTACTTATGCTAAATGAGATCACTGAAATTTCAATAAAAGTTCAGTTTTAATTTTAGTTTTAGTTTTTTTTAACTTTTTACTAGATTTTTTTTTAAAAATACAAAATTATTTAATATTTATTTATTAAATATGCAAAAAAGCTAAGATTTTAGGCAACAATTTGATTTCCAACAAAAAGCATCATATCAGTTTTTATTGTATTTTTAGGTTGCTCTTTTTAGAATGATGTCATTTTGTACTAATCAGCTTTCAAGAAATAATGGTATATGAAATAAGATTGTTACTAGCTTTTAATACAGTTTAATTTAGCTGTAAGTAGAAAATGATTAATTTAATATAGGTTTTTATATTATAAGGATTAAATAAGATTTATTTTGATGAAATTGTTGTAATTATTTAAATTTATTGTTAAGAAAATTAAAACAAAATTTTAAAGTTTTAAGTAGCACAGTTAATAGGAAACAGATTAATCTAACAAATAATGACCCAGTTAGTCAGTGACCTAATTCTTAATACTATACCTGTTGATGGTATAGTGATAGCCTATGAAGGACAGAAGAATAATAAGGTGTATAGACAAAACTGGTATTTATTTAGATAGTATTGCACTTATATAGTGTAAGGCAGGGAAATTGCCACCAGAGGCAGGGAGGCACAGACAGAAGGACTTCCCAAATGGAGGAGAGTGGATTGACACAGCTAAAAGTCCCACGCAAGAGAACAACCACTTTTTTGCGGCTTTCCTTAAGGAGGTAGATATAAATAATTTTGTTGTTCTATTTATAATTGCAGAAGTAAAGCCCGTGCCTTGTGCGCATTTGAAAGGCAAATCAAACACCCATTTTAGAAGCGTTTTAAACGTCTTAATCACTAGTAGAATCAAGATACAATAGCACAATTGCGCAATTGTTCTGTCGCTTGATTCCTAGATGGACAACTTAATGTCTAATCCATTTAATCTGCAACACCTTCTCTTCCTCCCAGCCTATTTGCCCTTCCTAAATCCCATTGAGGAAGTCTTTGGGTGGCTCAAGCGAGTTGTCAAGCAAGGAACCCCAACTGGGACCAAGGACCTCTTTAATTTGCTGCAGGCCAGGATCCACACCCTCCTAGCTGAGACTGTGGCCAAATTCTATGGCCACACTAATTCATTCAACCCTGCATGCCTAGCCAAACAGCCAATCAATTAAAGGCTTAGTGTGTCCAATTTTTTTATATTCTCTTACTTACTATTCAAGATTTATTAATTATCATTTTATATTTAGATGTTTCCACGCCTGCAATCACATTCAGAAGATCCATCAATAGATGTAAGTAAAATATTTATTTTATTATATATTATTTTATTATGCCATCTGAGGTAATCCCAAACTCTCAATACTGGATTACGCAAAAATATTTAAATCACTTTGGTCAAATAAATATAAAAATAGTTTTAAAAAAATTAAACAAAAATGTACAAGTTAGAATTTATTTTATTAATGTATAATTTTATGCTTTTATGAAAACTGTTTCTGCAATATATTTTTCAAAACTGGTTTGCTGAAATAAAATTATAAAAATTATTACTAATTAGAATACTATAAATTGTAATAAAATTTATTGGAATCATATTTTTAGTGTGTGCACCTGTAGTGGGTTCTTTGGTATGTACCCACCCTGCAATAGAGGCGGCGCACAACCTCCACTGCCACACCGTGAACAGTGGATACACCCTTATTGAAATACTCCTCCTGCTGGTGAAAGGCAGTAGGGTCAGGTGGGAGTGAAGCGGCAGCTTTTCAGGCAGGGCTACAAACCCGTATATCCCAGCCAGGACCAGGGTGTTGTAAAATATACAGCTTGGGTGCTGATTTCTACAAATAGTTAGTCTACTACTTCTTTATCTTAATACTATACCTGTTGTGGTATAGTGACAGCCTGGGTAAGGACAGAAGAATATAAGAAGATAATAAGACAAAACTGGTATTTATTTAGATAGTATTGCACTTATATAGTGTGAGGCAGGGGAATTGCTACCAGAGGCAGGGAGGCACAGACAGAAGAACTTCCCGAATGGAGGAGAGTGGATTAGCACAGCTAAAAGTCCTGCATGAGAGAACAACTGCTTCCTTGCGGCTTTCCTTAAGGAGGTAGATATAAATAACTTACTTGTTCTATTTATAATCCTGGAAGCGAAGCCTGTGCCTTGTGCAAATTCAAAAGGCAAATTAAACACCTGTTTTAGGGGCGTTTTAAATGTCTTTATTGATAGTAGAATCAGGATTCAATAGTGCAATTTTTCTATTGCTCAATTCCTAGATGGACAACTTAATGTCTAATTCATTTAATCTGCAACACAGGGCGTCTTGAATTACATGGTCCACTGAGTTGTATCCAGGGTCCCTTCTTCCTGTTGAGTGTGAGACGGGCCTCGTCAATTCCCAGAAGGACCCTGTCCAGGTCCTCTACAGACACGCCCAGCCCAAAGTAGAATATTAACCCCAGGTAAACAACCGGATGAAGCCTTTACCCTGCAAAGGCTTCTGTATACTCACACAGTTTATTATAGACTGCACTGATCTTCTTGTTGTGCCTGGTCTTTGCAAAGGTCAGCTCCATGGCTGCAGGGAGCCCTGTCTTGTTGGCACTCTAGGCCAACCCAAAGTTGGCAAAGAGGGTTTTTGTCTTCTTGACAGCTGTTATGTCTGCAACAGCCAATTTGCCCACCGCGCGCCCAAAGTTCTTCAATAGGTAAGAAATTGTGTGCTCCAACAGGAAGCAGAAGCAAGCAGCCTCATGAGCCTGGCCCATCTCTGGTACATTCTTGAATGGGAGCGTTGCCAGGACGTCCCAAACAAGCTCAATGGAGTTTACACAGTAAACTCCACTGAGAGATACTGGGTCCAGGTGGACCAGTTATGATCCTTGTAGGCAGTAACTGCCCACTCAGATGCCCCCTTGGCATGCGTAAGTTCTGCCAACACCTCCTGCAACATCAGAAAGGACCTGTGGATATGGTCCTCCAGCTCCCGCACAACAGGGGGGGACAGATACAATTGCTTTGCCAGATGAGTGGCATAATTTGCATAAAAGGTGGCCAGGACAAAGGGGACCAGGACTTGGCGGAGTTTGCTGTCTACATTTTCTGAGAAAAAAGGTAAGTTTTTTAAAATTTATTAATTTTGTTTTTTAGGCTACCTTCTTGTGTTTCTTCCTTGCCCACATCCTCGGCCAGCTTTGCCATTTGTTGTAAAAGTTGCAGCAAAGGGTTGCTAGTTTCTACAGACAGTTAGTCAGGGACCTAATTCTTAATACTATACCTGTTGATGGTATAGTGACAGCCTATGAAAGGACAGAAGAATAATAAGGTGTATAGACAAAACTGGTGCTTATTTAGATAGTATTGCACTTATATAGAGTGAGATGGGGGAATTACCACCAGAGGCAGGGAGGTACAGACAGAAGGACTTCCTGAATGGAGGAGAGTGGATTGGCACAGCTAAAAGTCCTGCGTGAGAGAACAACTGCTTCCACGCGGCTTTCCTTAAGGAGGTAGATATAAATAACTTTGTTGTTCTATTTATAATCCCAGAAGTGAAGCCCATGCCTTGTGCACATTCAAAAGGCAAATCAAACACCTGTTTTAGAGGCGTTTTAAACGTCTTTATCACTAGTAGAATCAGGATGCAATTGCGCAATTGTTCTATTGCTTGATTCCTAGATGGACAACTTAATGTCTAATCCATTTAATCTGTGACATTTCTCTCCACTGGATTAGACAAAAGGGTCAAGAATGGCTTGGCGTCTCTAGGTAGCAGCTACAGTGTTGGGGTCAAATCACATGTCTTGTTAGATGGGGGTTTGTTGCCCAATCCTTGATCATTGGCTTTGTGGATCTGTAGGCAACCAGTTGTGTTTCTTGGCTGTCATTCAGGTGGTAGAACAGTTGGTGTGGTACTGGAAGAGTCTTGTCAGTCTCTAATAAATGCTTTGTTCTTTCATTCTTATTCCTCATACTTTGGTGCAACACTATTGCAAACAGGACAACAACCCATGGAATTTTTTAATTAGGCTTTTGTTTTTTTGGGTTGTTGTCCTCATTGGGGCTTACTCTTAGTCACTAGTAGCAGCACAAATATACTGAGTGTGTACTATAGTGACCAATTGCCCAGAATGGGACTCCTTAAGGGTGTAGGAGTCAGGGCCAATCTTCTGGATAACTTGAACTGGGCCTTGCCAAAGGGAGGCAAGTTTGGATTTGCGGCTGTACCCTCTATTGCTGAAGAAGTAGACTGAGTCTCCTACCAGGTAAGTGGGTAAGGCGGGGCATTTGAATGCAGCTTGTTCTAGGTCCTGCAACTTATGGTTTAAGTTTACGGTGTAGGCATCTGATTGCAATCAAATAAGAGTTTGAACCAGCTTGTTAAGGTACGCCTCTGGGGACACATCCAGAATGGGCTTTACCAAGGAATATAAAAGGGGGAAGTCCTGGTTGCCAGCCATAGAGCAGTTGTAAGGGCGGCTTGCCAGTGGCCCAATGGTACCCAATGTTATATGCAAAGGTGGCCGCAGGCAGAAAGGTATCCCATTCAGTCTCATGTTGATGACTGAGCTTCCAGAGTATCTGGATCAGGATCCCATTATTGCACTCTACCATGCCATTGATCTATGGGTGATAAGGGGCGGATAGTGTCCCACAAATTCCCATCAGTTGGTTGAGGTGGGGGATGATATAACTGGTGAAGTTGGTACCATTGTCTGTCAGCAGGATCTGGGGGCAACCATGTTTGTATATGATATTCTCCAGGATGAACGTGGCTGTCACCAGTGCAGATTGGTTGGGAATTGCCTTGGCCTCTACCCATTTAGTCAGATGGTAAACCACCACAATGATGAACTTGTTGCAACTGTTGGTAGCTGGCAGGGGCCCACTACGTCAATAGCTACAGTGTGGAAGGCAAACCCAGGGCAACAAGTCTGTGTTGAAACTTGGTAACCTTAGGCCTCTCAATGTTGCAGTCATGACAGTTGGCTAGCGTATCCACTAAGTCAGTGTGCATTCCTTCCCAGAAGCAGTGCTGCTGTAGCAGAGCTAACATCTTCTGTATGCCACCATGGCCAGTAGTCTTGTGAGTGGCCACCACTGAGTCCATGCTTAGGGATGGGTGTATGTAGGGTAGCCAAGAGTCTCCACAAAGCTTCAGGAGTTGTCCCTTAGAGACCTTGGTATTAACAGCTAACTTCTTGAGAGCCCTCTGTATCTCTACCAGCTCCTCTCCCCACAAAGAAGGATCCTCCATAAGCTTGTCATAGAGAATTTCAGCCATGGGGGATACTAAGACAACAGTGGGAAGGTGGGAGAGACAGTCAGCATTCTGGTGGGCTGCCCCAGCTTGATGAATGATCTTGTAGTCATAAGCCTGAAGTTTAATGGCCCAACGTGCCAGACATCCTTCAGGGTCCTTGAGGGTCTTTAGTCATTGCAAGGAGGCATGGTCTGGTACAACTGTGAAACATACCCCATAGAGATAGACTCTGAATTGTTGGTAGGAGTATATCACAGCCAGATACTCTTGTTTGCTGACAGTGTAGTTCCTCTTGTGAACATTAAGCGTACGTGAGCAGTATCCAACAGGGTGTTCAAGTCCGTTGTATTTCAGTTGGGAAAGAACACCCCCAATTGCTTTAGACTAGCATCTGTATGAACCACAAACGGCTTAGCAAAGTCAGGGTAGGCCAGCACAGGAGCTGCAGTCAGTGTTCCTTTGATAGCATTGAAGGCAGATTGGCACGCTGGGCTCCAGAAGAATTCCTTATCAGCTCTGAGAAGCTGAAAAAGGGGGTCACCCAGGGATTTAAAGTTGGGGATGAAGCAGCAGTAGTACCCAATCATCCCCAGGAAGACCTGCATGTCCTGCTTATTGGCCAGGATCTGCATTTTTTCAATGGCTTCCACCTTCAGAGGTACAGGGCAAAGTCCATCTTGGCTAATGATGAACCCCAAGAACTCAAGGTGCTCCTTGAAGAAGTTGCACTTGCGTGGCTTGAGCTTGAGATTAGCTGCAAGTAGCCTCTGGAAGACTTCCTCCAAGTGTTGTAGGTGATCATTAAAGGTTTGGTAGAACACATTAATATCATCCAGGTAGACCAAGACACTGATGAGTTTGAGGTTGCCCATCACTGCATCCATAGCCCATTGGAAGGTAGCTGGGGCATTGGACAGACCTTGAGGCATCTTTGTGGGTTGGAATAGCCCTTGGTCAGTGATGATTGCACATTTTTCTTGATCAGCAAGGGGTAGGTCAATCTGCCAGTACCCACTGATAAGGTCCATGGCGCTGAAGAACTTGGCGCCACCCAGTTGGTCCAAGGTATTGTCAATACGAGGGGGATATGAATCCTTCTTGGTAACAGCATTCAGTTGATGGTAGTCAATCACCACACAGCTGCTGCCATCCTTCTTTTTGCTAATCAGGAGAGGGGAAGCCCAAGGGCTTTTACTTGGGACCAGTAAGCCAGATCCTAATAGCTTCTGAAGCTCCTTGTTAGCCACGGCATGATTGGCTTGACTGCGCTGTATAGGTCTGGAGCAGATAGGTGGACTGCCCTGGGTGTAAAATATGAAAAGCAACATCTGCAGCCTTGCCCAGGTCATAATCATCCTTGGCAAACACATCTTTATACTGGGCAACGAGATCCATAGCTTGATCCTTCTGTTCTTCAGAGAGGCCAGATAGAGAGTTGCGGCTTATGACCAATAGCACCAGTGGTTGCTCACAGGGTAGACCCAACTCAGAGAAGTCTGCAAAGGGGGTGGTCTCCTGCAGGTTGTCATGCTCTTCCAGTTGTATATAAGCCAGAAGTTGGTGTTTGGAGACAACCATAGCTTCACAACTCATGTTGGCCAAGAGTATGAGTACCTCCTTCTCACTTGGCATGAGGATGCCTGATGCAACCCATGGTTCTAGTCTGGAGGCATTAGGGATGCCAAAGATTTCTCTATAAATGCCAGCTGGTAGAGCCAGCAAGAGGCCTGTATTTTGGATCACCTGGGCGCCAGGTTGGATAGTCACATTACAGGAGGTATAGACTGAGATACCCTTGGCTTCCCCAATTGAGAGAGGTAGCACCTTGACCTTCTTACTACGCAGTGTATAAGCAACTGGAAGCTCTCTGTTGGCATACTCCATATTGATGTAGTGCAGACGCCGTGAGGGCATGTCAGACGGGCAATCACCATGATAGAACATGGGTATGGAATGGCCCAATATTCCAAATGTATGGTCTCCATGGTTAGTCACAGTGCAATACTGAACCATGAAGCTAGTCCCAATAAGAATGTCATAGCTGTTGTTTTCCAGAACTATAGCAGAAGCAGTGACCATTAGCTTCCCAAAGCAAAGAGGGAGAGAAGATTAGGCTCATTTTGCTCTAGTGGTCAGTGGCCCAGAAGTACCAAACTCTTCATGATAGGCTAAGTCTGGTGCCAACTTAAGCTTCTTTATCAGCCAAGAGGATTTAATGTTTCCAGGGGCACCAGTATCCAGTATGGCCCAGACATGAGTCTTGTTCACTACTAGGTTGATATAGGTGCAATCCTGGAGGTCCTCTCTGATCTCCACAATCTTTGATATCTGGTGTACGCTTAGTCCTTTGAACTTCTCCAGGAAGATAGCCATGGCAGCTCCCACAGCTGGGCTTACTTCCTTGAGGAATTCTAGCGGTGCTGAGACGTTTACTGTGCAGAGCAGCTTGGCCAGTTGTTCAGCACTGTCCTTCTCATGAGTGAATTCAATGCCTAGTTGAGCCAGTTGTTCAGCATAGGGTAAGGACACTGTTCTCCAAGCTATTTGGGGGATAACCACCTCAGGGCAAACTGTAGTCCAATGAGTTTGCGTGTTAACAGTGAGGACTCAATGGAGGAGGTCCTCTTGAACTCTGTCAGACTCTGCATCCTCATGTATTGGTTGGGAGTTGAAGTCAATCAGCAAGGGTTTATTCTTAGGGTTGTTCTCAGAGGATGATAAAGCTGCAGGCCACTGAACAGGTTTGTTGGGGGGCAGTGATATGGGGGGAGATGAGGGTGTCAAATTTGCAAAGGCAGCCAATGATTTCTCCTTGTCCTGGCTGCTTAGTAGTTTTTTAACTGGTTCTCATTTTCCTCCTCAATATCAGCGTCCTTGGCGTAGTCCTCCTCAGTGTACTCCATGCCTACATGATGGATCTTTTGGCGTGGATTCCTACATTCCCAAGAGAAGTGGACAGCCATACCACATTTGAAGCAAGTACAGGGGCCATTGTTGACTGGAGAAGGCCCAACCTTGTTGGAAGGCTTGGGCATCTCAACAGCCACGCAGGGTCTATGCTCAGATTGCTGGTAAGGGCGGCCTTCAGGAAGAGGGACTTCAAACTCTTCCTTGTAGGTGTGTAGGAGGCAGATCAGATCTGTTATGATGCAAGCGTTGTGAATGCCTGACTTAAGAGCCAGAGATAGTTTCTGGTTGACACATACAGCATTAAGGAGTGCTGACTGCACATCAATAAACTGCACCACACTCATATACAACAGAGTTTGAGCTTCAAGGTAGAACCTAGAAGTGAAGTCTTCTAGGGTTTCCCCCACCTTTAACTTGGTGTCAGCAAAGTCCATCTTACAACCAAGGAGTACTTCTTGGCTACCAAATTCTTCTGTCAAGGCTCTGGAGACGTTGGCAAAAGTCCAGCCATTCTCAGGGAACATGGCAATATAATGGTTTGAGTCTCAGCATCCAGACAGTTGATGATTGTGGAGTCCCTCATGGTATTGTCTGCACCATACATAAAGTTCTGGTACAGATGTAAGAACATGGCCATATTGTTTTTGTGGTCAAACTTGGGGTAGATTGACGGGCTTGAAGTTGTTGGAGCCATGTTGGAGGGGAGCAGGTGTGATCCTCACCGGAGAGCAGGTGAGACAGGAACAGCTGAGAGTGGAGGCAGCAAACCTAGCCTCAGAGGCGCGGCAACAATTTTCCTCTTGCTGGGTTTTGCGTTCACCTTCTCTGTCTTGAGCAGCTCCAGAAGCTTCAGGGGTGGCCAGGACGTCATCCTCAGACTCCAGTACTGGCTCTAATACTTGTACAGCGTTAGGAGTCAACTGAGTGTGGTCCTCATTGCTTTTGTAGCTATGATAGAACTCAGGACTAGAGGACCTCAGTGGACTGTGGTGACTCTTGGAGTTGATAGACATAGCCTGTAAGTTGACGGCCATAATCTTTCTGTGCATCCTATCCAATTGGCTCTGGAAGGCGTTCAGGAGAAGTTGTTGCTTGTCCAGCTCATCTTGGTATACCTTGTTCTCCTGACAGGTGATATCCAAGTCATCTTCCAGAGAGGTGATGCGCTTTTTATGGGTGGCAAACTCAGCTTGGAGCAAGGCTATTACTTCCTTGTCCTTCCTGACTTGGGTCTGGCTGTCAGCTCTGTCATATGATTGGCAAAGTTTGAGACTATCCTGAAGTTCTGACACAGTGTGGTAGCCATCAAACAGGAAGACAAGATTAGCACTCTGCTGGAGCAATTCCGTCTGCATCTTCTTGCAGTGATCAAAGAGCTCAAGGATGTCTCAATCAAGAAGGGCGCTGGAAGGGGAGTTGTTGGTGGCGCCAGATATGGGGGTGAACAAAAGAATGGTGGCAAGGTGGCAGGCTAAGACTTCCACCTCATAGTCAGGCTTTGAACCATGGGGCCAGTCTTCAGCACGTGAGTAGTAACCACACTAATCCAATTGGCGTCTACACCCTGATGGATGAGGGTCTGTACCACATGCACTGGAACTAGCTTAGCTATACCCACTTTGATGGCATTGACCCAGTGGAGCATGGTGTTCTGGGCGTTGGTGACTTTGACAAGATACTGATTGACAGTGGTGAAAGTATTGCCAAGCTCAGAGTAAAGGACCTGGAGGAACGTCTGTTGGTTAGATACCAGTATTCCCTGGTCATGCACTAGGCTTTGGATGCGGCCCAGGTGCATTTGGTTGTGGCATACGGCAGGATGGGTGAATTGTTGTAGGTAGTCCTTGATATGTTCAACAGTACAGAGGTCACGGCAGAGCTGGTCAGGGTTGACCTGGGAGAGATTCTGAAAGCAACCCAA
Organism: Entomophthora muscae; assembly: GCA_014839935.2. Lineage (NCBI taxonomy): Eukaryota > Fungi > Entomophthoromycota > Entomophthoromycetes > Entomophthorales > Entomophthoraceae > Entomophthora > Entomophthora muscae. Next base: position 29,194 of record QTSX02004347.1, read on the forward strand.
GGCATTTTCAGCAGAAGGCTGCTGAATGGCCAGGTGTTCAGAGCAAGAACCATTGCCAGCAGCACCAGCATCCATGGCGTGTATGGCATTACAGATGGCGTCCTTGGAAAGTGAAGAGTTGGCATCCATATCCAAGGGAGCAGGGGCTTGTAGGAGCACTGGTCAACCAAAAACAATAGCCTGGGGGCGTTGATGTTCTGGCATGAATTGGCTTAGGTTGGGCAGGCCATAGGGAGCGCCTGCTCTTTCCCCAGCATAGGTATTAGTAGCAGTAAAGCCCAGTGCTGGTAGTAAGGAGAAGCAGTGGCAGGAGACTGGACCAGGGGCATTCCTCCCTCCTCATTGAAAGGACCGCGGGGATGGGGGCTGGTGGTGTTGTAAGACATGAGCGCCAATGTCGTAAAAGTTGCAGCAAAGGGTTGCTAGTTTCTACAGAAAGTTAGTCAGGGACCTAATTCTTAATACTATACCTGTTGATGGTATAGTGACAGCCTATGAAAGGACAGAATAGTAATAAGGTGTATAGACAAAACTGGTGTTTATTTAGATAGTATTGCACTTATATAGAGTGAGGCGGGGAATTGCCACCAGAGGTAGGCAGGCACAGACAGAAGGACTTCCCAAATGGAGGAGAGTGGATTGGCACAGCTAAAAGTCCCATGCAAGAGAACAACCGCTTCCACGCGGCTTTCCTTAAGGAGGTAGATATAAATAACTTAGTTGTTCTATTTATAATCCTGGAAGTGAAGCCTGTGCCTTGTGCACATTTAAAAGACAAATCAAACACCTATTTTAGAGGCGTTTTAAATGTCTTTATCATTGGTAGAATCAGGATGCAATAGTGCAATTGTTCTATTGCTCAATTCCTAGATAGACAGCTTAATGTCTAATTCATTTAATCTGCAACATCATTCTTGGCGCAATCAATTACGCAGGCAATTTGGTATCCTCTGCCCTGGCACGCTTGGTGGGTTTGAGATGTTCATACATCTCCAGGTCATCAACCCAGACGTACCACGAAGAAAGATTTATGCCTTAAATTGCAGGCCCTAACTACAGTTTTTGAATATTTAGTAAGCGCTTGATTGTCTTCTCTGGGGTGTCTGGCATTTTTGACTTTAGTGCCTTTGCGGACACCTTGTCAATTTTGTCCCCAGTGAGGACAGCGGACTTCACTTTGGCTTTGACCTTGCAGTCAATGTCCTTTATTTTGGCAATTGCCAAGTCAAGATCCTTCAGAAGCTTCTCCAATTCTCTCATTGATTTTTTACTAACCTTTCCATATGTTTTTATTGCTTTTTCCCCAAATGATTCTGTATTATTTTGATACTATTGCATCTTTGTTTATTCCCTTTTGTTTTCCCATCTACTACATTATCCCATCTTTTTCCCCATTTTGTATATGTTTTACGCTCATCTCAATATGTGTCATTTGCTTTGTGTTGGCATTGTTTCCTTGATTACCATATTATTTTTGGCGCTTGACATAGCCCCCTGTGAAAATATTAACAATGATTTGGTGATCAGCTAAATTTGAATTAGAAATTTATATTGTTAACTGTTTTTAGATAAAGTTGTTACTGATCCAAATTCAAAACCTTAATGATAAACTTTAAGCCAATCAGGAGCCAAGTGATAAAGTGATTGTTGTGACAATAAGGGTCATTCAATAATTATTTGATGCATATGCACTAATTAATATGATTAACTGGATGTTTTGCCTTGTATGCCATTGCTGCTGTGGCAAGTTGTTGATGGACTAGTGCTAACCCAGCAGCTGATTGGGCACTAGTCCATCAACAACTTGCCACAGCGGCAATGGCGTGCAATGGCAAAACATACAGCCAATCATATTAATTAGTGCACATGCATCAAAGAATTATTAAATGACCCTTTATGTCACAACAATCACTTTATCACTTGGCTCCTGATTGGCTTAAAGTTTATCATTAAGGTTTTGAATTTAGATCAGTCAACTTTATCTAAAAACAGTTAACACTATAAATTTCTAATTCAAATTTAGCTGATCACCAAATTGTTGTTAATATTTTCACAAGGAGCTATGTTTAAGTGCTAAAAATAACTGTGTTCTGGATCTAGATACATGACATAGTAAATATATGATTTTATAGAAATAAGCTGAACATAAAGAATAAACCAACTATAAACAAAGAGAACATGAACAATTGAAATTCAAAAAAATGATAATATAAATAGAAAATGTTTGGTGACAGGGGTTTATTGGAGCAGGGAGAGTGATGCCTAGGAGGCAGAATAACGCAGGAAGGAAGACATAGATACGGTGCTGGCCTGGGGGGTCTGGGATTGGGTGGGTTGGGCTTACAGGTTAGGGGTGTTGGTGGCGGGGGTGGAGGCAGGAAGATTTTGCGTGATGGCTGCCATATAACACTTGTTGTATTCCTCATTGGTCATTGGCTGGATGGGCTGATAAGTGGCACTGGCCCAAGGTGGAAGGTGCTTATCCTTACGTGATTGGTTGCTCATGTTCACATGGAAAACCATTTGCACAAGCAAGTCAGCCACCATCTGGCAGCCAAAGAGAAAATTATGGTCAAGGACCCCAAAATAGAGGCGTTGAAAGCCTGAGGGCGGCGCTCCTGTAATGTGGATCCCATGTTGAAGAAGCCAACATCAGCAAGATGGACGTCTGTATGGCCAGCAGGGTAGACTGAGGCCTGGTGCCTGCGTCCCTGTATGGCCTCAAGGGCAGTGGAGCTACCCTCCATCTGGTAGCTCAAGAAAACCCAGTACTTGGAATTTGAGCCATCCCAGGAGTTGAGTAATCCACTGAGGATGTGTCTGTATGAGTATCCATCAATGAAATCTGGGTTTGTCTGATAGTAGACAAAACCCTTGGCTGAACCAGCCAGAAATGCACCAATGAATGTCCCCTTCTTGACCTTCTTCCTTCTATTCTTGGCGGCGGCTTTTCCTTGCTTGCCAAAATCATCAAAAGCTATTGATAGCTTGTAGTAGGTGTTGTGTTTGGCTCCAGGGGACTACATCCTGGGAGACACAACAGTAAATCTTTATAACAAAAGATTTGAGGTTTGAAGCTAGCCTTGGGTTAGCCTTCAGGGCAAAATTAAGGGCTGTACCTTAATTTCCTGGAAAACAAGATGTAAAAGTCCTTTTGGCAGAAAGGACAGGAAAAGTTGAAGATTATAAAATCCAACACAAGTGTGGATAAAATTGTCTTTATTAGGATTAATGATTCTACTTTAAATAGTAGGCAAGGGACGGTGATCACTCATTAGGAAGACAGAGTGGCTGAGGGGGTCACATTGGGATGAGGTCATAACAGGATCAACCACAGACAGGTACAATAATCTGGAATGGGTGGATATTGAACCAGAACATTTGAGGAAAGCAATGAATTTCCAACTTCAAAAGCAAACCCTGCCAAATTTTTGCAACTATCACAACTTGAAGGCTATATCAAAACTGCATTAATTGCGCAATTTACAACATCTCCCCCCTCAAGATTGGACACAGGGAGTTGATCTTTGCGGAGAAATTCGGAATGAACACAGGCAAAAGGACGTCCAGAAGACAGTAGTTTTACAGTATACTCAACACCTTTCTTAAAGGTGACCTCACAGGGCCCAACCCAAAGGGAATCTTACTTATGGGCTCTATCACCTGTACAATTCTGTTAGTAGAGAACTAGATCACCTATTTGATACTCAGGGAGGGGGGCTCTAGCAGCATTGAACAGGGACAGCTCCAGGGCCTTAACCTTGGAAGCAGTAGAGTAAGCTGTTGCCTGGATGTCAATGATACAATTGGTTAAGTCTTTAACATGGGCTTCAGGATTTGCAGACGTATCAAATTTGATCAAAGGGGGACCCAAGATTGAGGGGGTAGCGGCCTCATGTTCATACAGCATGGCAATAGGGGACTGGCCCGTCACTTGATGCCTACTAAGTTGGTAAGCAAAGAGGGCAGCAGGAAGGAACAAATCCCAATTGGAAGCGTCAGAAAGTGTGAGCAAACTCATTTTGGACACCAGGGAGGAGTTTGCTTGTTTGACAGTTCCATTGGTGGAGGAGTTATAAGGCGCAGAGAACAATTGGTGAGTTCCCATAGCTTCAACAATAGAAGTGATGAGGCAAGCATTAAAGTTGATACCATTGTCAGAGAGCAGGACTTGAGGGCAGCTATGTCAATAGAAAATGTCTTACAGTAAGAAAGTAGCTGTGGTCTTAGCAGTTATATCTTTTGTTGCTCTGGCTTCAACCCACTTGGTAAAGTGATCTACAGCAACCAAGATGAATTGACATCCAGACCTAGACCAAGGAAAGGGCCCAACAGCATCAATACTCATTGTGTGGAAGGCATGCTTTGGGGGAATGAGTTTAAACTGGTGTTGGGACAGGTGAGGGCGTTGGAGCTGACAGGAATGACAGAAGGCAAGGACATCAGGGATCAGAAGGCGCATGTTCTCCCAATAGAAGTTCTTGCACAACCAGTCATGGGTCTTGACTATGCCTCCATGGCCAGTGTCAATGTGAGCTTGGAGGATGATGGCTATCCTCATGCTAGGGCAGACATAGGGTAGGTAGGCATTGTTAACCTTTTTAAAGAGTAGTCTATTGTGAATTACAGTGTCCTTGAATAGGGCCTTAGTGCCAAGCAGATGTCTTTTGGCTCAGTGGTCCAAGAGTCAGGATACCCTATTAACTTGTATAGACCATCAGCGTCAGTGGGATGGATTGCTAGGATTGGCATTCTGGACAGGCCATCAGTGTTCTGATGTTGGGCCCCAGGACGGCGTATCATAGTGAAATCATACCCTTGTAGACACAGAGCCCAACATGCTAGTCAACCTTCAGGCTCCTTTAGCTGTTGCAGTCATTTGAGGGAGGAGTGATCTGTGACCACTGTGAAGTGAGTCTCATAAATGTAATGCCAAAACTGTTTCACTGTATGCAGCACTGCCAAACATTCCTTCTCAGTGACGCTGTAGTTCTTCTTGTGCTTATTGAGGACCCTTGAAGATTAGTCTACAGGTCAATTGATGCCTTTGTTGTCAAGCTAGGCTAAGATGGCACCAACAGCTACTCCAATAGCATCAGTATACAAGATGAACTCTTTATCATAATCAGGATAGACTAAGATAGGAGCCTCCTTGAGCTTGGCCTTCAGTGCTTCAAATGCTTGTTGTTGACTGTCAGTCCAGTAAAAGGAGACAATGCAAAGCAGTTGGACAAGAGGTTTGCTCAGTTCAGCAAAGTCAGGTATGAACTGTTGGTAGTATCCCATCATACCAAGGAATACTTGAACCTCTCAAAGATTTGTGGGGGGTAGCATCTTTTCAATGGCTTCCACCTTATTATGCATGGGGCGGATTCCAGTTTGAGTGACCTCATGACCTAAGAACTTGAGACGTTCCTTAAAGAAGGAGCACTTGGATGGTTTGAGTTTCAAGCCAGCTTTGCAAATCTTGATGAAGACAGCCTTGAGATGTTCCAAGTAATTTTTAAAAGTAGCACTGAACACTGTGATGTCATCAAGGTATACAAGGACACAAGAGAGCTTTAGGTCTCGTAAGATGGAGTCCATAGCCCATTGAAATGTGGCAGGGGCATTGCAGAGTCCCTGGGGCATGCAAGTGGGTTCAAAAAGGCCTTCTGAAGTGATAAGCGCAGCCTTTTCTCAATCTTCAGGAGATAAGCCAACTTGCCAGTATCCTGAATCTAGATCCATGGCTGAGAAAAACTTGGAATCACCCAGCCGTCTGAGAGCATTGTCAATTCTGGGCAAGGGGTACAAGTCTTTCTTAGTGAGAGATTTTAGGCAACAATATTCCATTATAATGCAATGTCTGCCATCTTTCTTCTTGAGAATCAGTAACAGAGAAGCCCAAGGACTTTGGAAAGGAGCTAGTAACCCAGCGTCCAGAAGTTGTTTGAGTTCTTTAGACACCTGAGCATCTTCCACCCTACTATGGTGGTATGGTTTGGCACAAAAAGGGGGTGCATCTCCAGTATCAATCTGATGGATGCCTCCTTTAGCTAGGCCATAGTCTGTAGGTCCAGAGGCAAAGATGTTGCTGAACTGATTGAGCAGGTCCAACACGTCTTTTTGTTGAACAGGAGACAGTTGGGGGAAATCAGCAGTGGTGAAAAAAGAGAGAACTTGAGGATTGTCCTCAGGTAGATTAAAATCACTGAACGTTCCAAAGGAGTATAGGGAGGCAATTTGTTCTGCTCCCAGTATACAACCATGTCCCACAACCTGGCCTCGGGTCACCTGCATGGGTAGGGCCATTTGGTTGGCAAGCAATACTGTATAGGCTCTTTGTGGGTTCAATCTAAAATTCCAGGACACAGGCGGGGTTCTGTATGACTTAAGGATTCAGGTGAGTAAAGTTCCAGGAATGGCTTTTCAGGTAGCTCATAAGAAATCTGGGAATCAATCACTACTTGAGAGCCCGGGGGGATAGTGATAGCCACAGGTGCTAGCAGGGGTACCCCTTCTTCTGCAGGACAGGAAGGAGTAGGGGTACACATGTTGGAGGAGTGGGTTCTATACTTGAGAGAGAAGATACCTGTAGGGTACTCAAGCACACAAGTTTTAAGACGTTTTCCTGGGAGGCAAGGAGGTTCCTCAAAAATCAAAGGAATCTCATATCCCAAGAGCAAAAGGTATCCATCTTGTAAGTTTACAATCCCATTATCTCTCGGAGGAATTGAGTACCAACCAAGAGGTCATAGCTTTTGTTCTCAAGGACTACAGCGGGGGAAGCAATAAGGAGTTTCCCAAACCTCATGGGTAGAGCGGAGTTGGCACCAATGGCCCATGTCTGATTCATACCAGCTGTGCCATACAACTGTGTGTAGTTGAGGTTGGGGGCCAACTTAAGTTTCTTCATTAGTTTGGAAGATACCACGTTGACTGGAGAACCCATGTCCAAGATGGCTTTGATCTTAACCTTTTGGATTGATACTTCCACGCAGGTTGTATCTCTCCCAAAGGGGAGCAAGACTTCCAACACATCTTGCGCATCTTCTAGCTCCTTTTCCCATTTAGATAGCATGCACTGTAACGCAGGAATCTCATTATATGCAGTCTGTAGCAGGAGAGATACAGTCACATTTTGAAAGAGAGCTTTGGCTAGCTTGGCAGCTTCCTTGGAAGAGTCAACCAAGACAGGAGGTCAATGGGCTTGAGCTAGGTAAGGGCAAGCCACCATAGACTTAGCTTCACTTGTTGGTTCTCAGGAAGTGGTGGTAGTCTTCCCAGAGCAAAGCTTATATGGGACAGAGATAGTTTCTGGAACAGCAAAGATAGAATAGCCATAACTATCAGAATCTTCAGGCTCTGAATCACTGGAAAGATTTTGAAACAGATGAAGGATAGTTGGGCCAGAGGAAGAGAGAGCTTCCTCATCATATGGAGGATTAGGGGGAGACAGGGGAGATTGGTCAGCAGAGAGTGTCTCTGTCTCTAAGCTGACCTCTCTTTTCCTGCCTGTTCCTTGGGGTCACAATCTTCCACTTGAGGATTAGTGCAAGTGCTTGAGTGATGCCTGATTTGGCCACAGTTATCACAATCTTGCCTCTTAGCCTGTCTACCAGCACCCAGGGTTATTATGCGCATTGTACAAGAGGTAGTCCCAGCATTGCTGGCTTTGTTTTCATGTACCACCGTACCTCCATGTGTCAAATGCATGTCTTGTAGGATTGTCTTAATACTCTTCATGGAATAGAGCAAAGCCTTGTGTGCCTTCAAGTGTAGGCACAAAAGCTGATTCACCTTCAAAGCATTTGAACAAGCTGTGTAGGCTTCCCGGGGAGTTAACTGTTGACTAGTGATTAACTGCTGGCCTTCAATGTAGAAACAATCTGCAAACTCAGCCAGGGTTTCATTGGGCTTGAAAGCAATGTGCATAAATGCATCTTTCTTGATCTCCAAGCTGAGATCTCCTCCAAACTCCTCAATAAGGAGGCGCTTCATGTCCTCCCAAGTGACAATGGAGGGGAGCTTGGGGACCACAACTTCCTGGCATGTGGGATGGAGACAGGTGAGGATGTGTTCCTTCTTGAGTTTGTTGGTAGCCCTACACATTGCAGTTTTGTAGATGGTTATAAAGGCGGCAATGGTAGAGGTTTTTGGATCAAATATCTGTTTGAAGGTTGTTTTGTAGTTTGGATTGATAGACGAGGACAATGACTGACTTTTTTCACCAGGGTTGAGGACGTTAATATGAGGGTTGCTTTCAAACTTGGACTCAGCAGCAGGTTTACTAGCTCATAGGAGTCAAGGCTTTTCTCTAGAGTGTCCAAGGTAGAGCTGTTCTGTCCACTAATTTCCCTGGCAGTGGTGGTAGCAGTCCCAAATTTGTCAATCTTGATTTATTGTACTGCCAAGGTGCCAGCAATCTCATTGACACAAGTAGCCAGAGACGTGGCCTGAGCAACCAATGAGGCAACTTGTCCATTTAGGGTCTTGGTAAAACAAGAGAGGTTTTGGAATTCTCTTTCCAACACGTCTTGCCTGCCAGCTACATCATTTGTCACTATAGCAAGTTGATCTAGTGCACACACACAGTTGACCCGGGGTTGACCTTCCAGACCGGGGCAACAACCATGATTGTCATGAGCTGGAGTATTAACAACTTCACCTTCCTCTTCATCTTCAGATTCAGATGACAAATCCTAAGAGTTAGAGAGTTGCTATCTTAATTACTTGATTTCAACTTGTAAGGTAGCCAACTGATCAGTGAGGGAGGCAATACAAGGGTCAGGCATTGGATTGACTGGAGGGGGATTCTGCATAGAAGCATGATGCCAAGTGGTAGCCTTGAGTTTGGAAATTGCCTCTCATACCTTGGTTTCAAAATCTGATGGGGTCTCAACAGGAGGAGCAGGGGGAGTCACCTCAATAGACACTACCCTATCATCTACATAATTTTGCACCTGGTATAGAGTGTTGCCTAGTGCAGCCTTATCCAGACTGTATTGATGCTGTAGATGGCGGCCCCAAGTATTGACATGAGCTCCTATCAATTTGAGTTGCAAGTTGACATGCTCCCAGAACTGATTAAGCTCACTAACCAGAGTCTCAAAATCCTGGCAATGGTTTAGCAGAAAGACCTCAATTTGCTCACGCCACGCTGCCTGATGTTCATCCAGTTTGCATAGTTGATCCTTCATGTATCCAGGGAGCAAGGAACAAAGGGAGATCAGGGAGGCAATTAAGTACTTCTGTGACGCCAGTGAGTCACACTAGTTGCCAGAAAAACAAGCAAAGAGACTGTGTGACCATTCTTGGTAGACCATATTTTGAGCATGGTTATTTGAGACGGCAGTGGCTACAGCATCTAATAGTTGATTCTGGGATCCTAAGGTGAGTTGGTGGTGAACTAGGGCAGGTTAGATGAACTGGTTAACCAACACGCCAATAGTATCCATGGATTCCATCAACGTGGGGGGGACTTAAGTCCAAAAGGAAGGAGTACAGGTCTTCAGAAGCGTACCCAAGACAGAGGCCAGGGATAGAGTGCATGGCTACTGTGCCAGAATGAAGAAGGGAGCGGGCAGCAGCACAAGCTTGTTCATAGTTGAGAGAGAAAGCGGGAAAGGTGTCCCACGCGGGCCTGGGAGACAGAACCAATACCATAGGATTTGAGGGGGCATTGGTGATGTCTTCTTCTAGAGGGGGACTAGAAACTTTAGGTTGATTGGGTACTTCAGAAACAAAGGGAGAAGGACCAGAGAATGCACGTGGGAATGGGGTAACCAAGGGGCTTGCAGCCCCTGTAGTGAGCACCATTTTGTTGTGTTTGGCTCCAGGGGACAACCTCATGGAGGACACGACGGGAAATCTTTATAACAAAAGATTTGAGGTTTGAAGCTAGCCTTGGGTTAGCCTTCAGGGCAAAATTAAGGGCACATACATTAATTTCCTGGAAAACAAGATGTAAAAAGTCCTTTTGGCAGAAAGGACAGGAAAAGCTTGAAGATTATAAAAGCCAACACAAAGTGGATAAACTTGTCTTTATTAGGAGTAATGATTCTACTTTAAATAGTAGACAAAGGACAGTGATCATTCATTAGGAAGACAGAGTGGCTGAGGGGGTACGTTGGGATGAGGTCATACCAGGATCAATCATAGACAGGTACAATAATCCAGAATGGGTGGATATTGAACCAGATCCATTTGAGGAAGGCAAGGAATTTCTGAAATTAAAAGCAAACCCTGCCAAATCTTTGCAACTATCACAATTCAAAGGCCATATTGAAATAGCATTAATTGCGCACTTTACAACAGTAGGAGATGAACATGACATCATCAGTTAGACTAGTCAGGCATTGGACCAGGGTTGATTCAATGGCAGTGTCATACAGGGAATCCTCAGCGCCATCCCATTAGTTGCCGGCAAAATTGATAAGAACCCATATAGAAGCCACCTTCCCATACATCCAGAGCTGCACCATGCGCTCAGAGACCCATATGTTATGGTGCACAAGCTGCTTCTGGACCTGGGTCAAGGGAAGCTTGGGATCTTGCTGGAGGAGGTCAAGCATGATTGGGTATGCCTCAGATATTTGTGACTTGGGGGCCTTCTTGGGCTTCTTGGATGTCCCAATCAGATTCCCCCTGTTCATCAGGCTGTTGAATTCCCGCATGAAAGTAGCTCAGGTAAATTGCAACTGGGCAGCAATCTGTTCCCAGGACAGACCCTGTAGATACAGTGCCACAATTTCCTGAAGAATTTGGGCAGTGATAATTTGTTGCTTGGGGCGCTGGGCTGGGGGAGCTGAAGCCTGATTGGCTGTAGGGGGGCAGGTTGGCTGGTGGCAGGAAGTTGTTCCAGATCAAGGTTGCCATCCTGATTGATTGATTGATTGATTGGTGGGAAGCTTGTGCAGGGATGGATACAGGAGAAGGGGAAGAGCTAGATACTAAGTGACTCTCAAACAAGTCAAAGCCATAGGGGTCAGTGGTCAGATACAGGTCAGCTTCCTTGTTACCCGCCTCAAAGGCTTGGGTGTAAACAGGTGCCCTCACGTTCTGAGCCCTGCTATGTTGAAGCTGGCTTGGCTTCTGCTGGCTTGGCTGCTGGCGCCGTCAAAGATATTGCTAGTAAAAACCAATGTAAAAAAACCAAGGATAAAATCACTAAAAGTAGAAATTTTAAAATTTAATGATTTATTTTTATTTTAATCTTGAGACCATATTTGGAAGGTTCTCAAAACCTTTTTCATACAAATCTGGATCCATGAAAATGGATAAAATGGCTATGTTCCTAAATTGGATAGCTGTTGATTGGCTGTTAAACTGTTATTTTTCTATTTTAGGCTTCTCATACTACACATCTTGTGTAAGTTCATTTTGTTTTGTGCTTGTGTAATCTTGCTTCTAGATTGCTCAAGTTTCATTTCATTTTAGTTCTTCTGTTGGTGCCTCATATGAATACTGATTTGACTATAATATACTCCGGAACAGCATCCATCCATTTCACTTGTTCTGTCAGTTCATTTTGTTTGTGGTTTGAACTACACCGCTTGATGTTTGATATAATTTTGTATAATGGGCTAGTAATTTTTTTGTTTGACAGTCCATTTATTAACTGAAATTTTATAAATTAATTGAATCCTGAATCTTGCGCAACTTGGATTTTGTTTAAATCTGAAATAATTTTGTTTAAATCTGAGGTATTTTTGGTTGTTGCCATAGCTTTTAAAACTACTGTATACACCTGTGGCACTTTAAGACCCAAGGGCTTTTATAAAACACATGCATCTATGGTACAGAAGAAACTATGGTAACCAAAACCCAAGACCTCCAGATGAAGATTATGCACTTCTAGGGTACAGACAAGATACCACTCAACAGAATTTTCTTGTGATGAATATAGGGGCAGTGTGATGTAACAGATCACATCAGGAAGATTTCAGTTAGATCACAACTGAAACTCCTGTTTATCTGATAATCATAACAATCAAACAGATTGTCTTAACTGATGGTTTATCAATTATCCAGCATAGTATTCAAACTGGCAAATACTCAATAAATACATCATCCAAGTTTCCAATTCACTTGTTTCCTTATTCTAGTGGTTTTGCAATATTGGGACTTTTGTCTCATATTGGCATTCTGATGATGCACACATGAATTTGTAAAACCTCATACCTGTTGAACCTCAGGTATGTAATGTAGCTAAATAGGACAGTTATATTACAGAGCCCTATTAGTGCATGTTCTATACAGTAGTTTTAAAAGCTATGGCAACAACCAAAAATACCTTAGATTTAAATGGAATGACTTCAGATTTAAACAAAATACAAGTTGCGCAAGATTCAGGATTCATTTAATTTATAAAATTTCAGTTAATAAATGGACTGTCAAACAAAAAACAAAATTTCACTAGCCCATTATACAAAATTATATCAAACATCAAGTGGTGTAGTTCAAACCACAAACAAAATGAACTGACAGAACTAGTGAAATGGATGGATGCTGTTCCGGAGTATATTATAGTCCAATCAGTATTCATATGAGGCACCAACAGAAGAACTAAAATAAAATGAAACTTGAGCAATCTAGAAGCAAGATTACACAAGCACAAAACAAAATGAACTTTCACAAGATGTGTAGTATGAGAAGCCTAAAATAGAAAAATAACAGTTTAACAGCCAATCAACAGCTATTCAATTTAGGAACATAGCCATTTTATCCATTTTCATGGATCCAGATTTGTATGAAAAAGGTTTTGAGAACCTTCCAAATATGGTCTCAAGATTAAAATAAAAATAAATCATTAAATTTTAAAATTTCTACTTTTAGTGATTTTATCCTTGGTTTTTTTACATTGGTTTTTACTAGCAATATCTTTGACGGCGCCAGCAGCCAAGCCAGCAGAAGCCAAGCCAGCTTCAACATAGCAGGGCTCAGAACGTGAGGGCACCTGTTTACACCCAAGCCTTTGAGGCGGGTAACAAGGAAGCTGACCTGTATCTGACCACTGACCCCTATGGCTTTGACTTGTTTGAGAGTCACTTAGTGTCTAGCTCTTCCCCTTCTCCTGTATCCACCCCTGCACAAGCTGCCCACCAATCAATCAATCAATCAATCAATCAATCAGGATGGCAACCTTGATCTGGAACAACTTCCTGCCACCAGCCAACCTGCCCCCCTACAGCCAATCAGGCTTCAGCTCCCCCAGCCCAGCGCCCCAAGCAACAAATTATCACTGCCCAAATTCTTCAGGAAATTGTGGCACTGTATCTACAGGGTCTGTCCTGGGAACAGATTGCTGCCCAGTTGCAATTTACCTGAGCTACTTTCATGCGGGAATTCAACAGCCTGATGAACAGGGGGAATCTGATTGGGACATCCAAGAAGCCCAAGAAGGCCCCCAAGTCACAAATATCTGAGGCATACCCAATCATGCTTGACCTCCTCCAGCAAGATCCCAAGCTTCCCTTGACCCAGGTCCAGAAGCAGCTTGTGCACCATAACATATGGGTCTCAGAGCGCATGGTGCAGCTCTGGATGTATGGGAAGGTGGCTTCTATATGGGTTCTTATCAATTTTGCTGGCAACTAATGGGATGGCGCTGAGGATTCCCTTTATGACACCGCGATTGAATCAACCATGGTTCAATGCCTGACTAGTCTAACTGATGATGTCATGTTCATCTCCTACTACAAGCTATCAATAGCTTTTGATGAATTTGGCAAGCAAAGAAAAGCCGCTGCCAATAATAGAAGGAAGAAGGTCAAGAAGGGGACATTCATTGGTGCATTTCTGGCTGTTTCAGCCAAGGGTTTTGTCTACTATCAGACAAACCCAGATTTCATCAACGGCTACTCATACAGCCACATCCTTAGTGGATTACTCAACTTCTGGGATGGCTCAAATTCCAAGTACTGGGTTTTCTTGAGCTACCAGATGGAGGGCAGCTCCACCGTTCTTGAGGCCATCCAGGGATGCGGGCACCAGGCCTCAGTCTACCCCGCTGGCCATGTAAACGTCCATCTGGCTAATGTTATCTTCTTCAAAATGGGATCCACATTACAGGAGCGCCGCCCTCAGGCTTTCAACAATCTTTATCTTAGGGTCCTTGACCATAATTTTCTCTTTGGCTGCCAGATGGTGGCTGACTTGTTTGCGCAAATGGTTTTCCATGTGAACATGGGCAAGCAATCACGTAAGGGTAAGCGCCTTCCACCTCAGGCCATTGCCACTTACCAGCCCATCCAGCCAATGACTAATAAGGAATAAGACAAGCGTTATATGGCAGCTATCACGCAAAATCCTCCTGCCTCCACCCCTGCCACCAATCCCCTAACCTGCAAGCCCAACCCACCCAATCCCAGACCCCCCAGGCCAGCACTGCATCTATGTCTTCCTTCCTGCGTTATTCTGTCTCCTAGGCATCACTCTCCCTGCTCCAATAAACCCCTGTCACCAAACATTTTCTATTTATATTATCATTTTTTTGGATTCAAATTGTTCATGTTCTCTTTGTTTATAGTTGGTTTATTCTTTATCTTCAGCTTATTTCTATAAAATCATATATTTACTATGTCATGTATCTAGATCCAGAACACAGTTATTTTTAGCACTTAAACATAGCTCCTTGTGAAAATATTAACTACAATTTGGTGATCAGCTAAATTTGAATTAGAAAATTATAGCTTTAACTGTTTTTAGATAAAGTTGTTACTGATCCAAATTCAAAACCTTAATAATAAACTTTAATCCAATCAGGAGCCAAGTGATAAAGTGATTGTTGTGACATAAAGGGTCATTCAATAATTCTTTGATGCATGTGCGCTAATTAATATGATTGGATGGATGTTTAGCCATTTTATGCCATTGCTGCTGTGGCAAGTTGTTGATGGACTAGTGCTAACCCAGCAGCTGATTGAGCACTAGTCCATCAACAACTTGCCACAGCGGCAATGGCATACAATGGCTAAACATCCAGCCAATTATATTAATTAGCGCACATGCACCAAAGAAATATTGAATGACCCTTTATGTCACAACAATCACTTTATCACTTGGCTCCTGATTGGCTTAAAGTTTATCATTAAGGTTTTGAATTTAGATCAGTAACAACTTTATCTAAAAACAGTTAAAACTATAATTTTCTAATTCAAATTTAGCTGTTCACCAAATTGTTGTTAATATTTTCACAAGGGGCTATTTCAAGCGCCAAAAACAATATGATAATCAAGGAAAAAATGCCAATACAAAGCAAACAATACATATTGAGGTGAGCGTAAAACATATACAAAATGGGTAAAAAGATGGGACAATGTAGTAGTTGGTAAAACAAAGAGGCAACAGTATCAAAATAATACAGAATTTATTGGGGCAAAAGCTATAAAAACATATGGAAAGATTAGTAAAAAATCAGTGAGAGAATTGGAGAAGCTTCTGAAGGATCTTGACTTGGCAATTGCCAAAATAAAGAACATTGACTGCAAGGTCAAAGCCAAAGTGAAGTCCGCCGTCCTTGAAGGGGACAAAATAGATAAGGTGTCCACAAAGGCCCTTATGACCAAAATACCAGACACCCCAGAGAAGACAATTGAGCGCTTACTAAATATACAAAAAACTGTGTTCAAGGGCCTGAAATTTAAGGCATACAATCTTTCTGTGCCGTCCGTCTGGGTTGATGACCCGGAGATGTATGATTATCTCAAACCCACCAAGCATGCCAGGGCAGAGGATACCAAATTGCCTGCACAATTGATTGCACCAAGAATGGCCAAGCTGGCCAAGGCTGCGGGCAAGGAAGAAACACAAGAAGGTAGCCTAAAAAACAAAATTAATAAATTTTAAAAAACTTACCATTTTTCTTAGAAAATGTAGATGGCAAACTCTGCCAATTCCTGATCCCCTTTGTCCCGGCCACCTTTTATACAAATTATGCCACTCATGTGGCAAAGCAATTGTATCTGTCCCCCCCTGTTGTGCAAGAGCTGGAGGACTGTATCCACGGGTCCTTTCCAATGTTGCATGAGGCGTTTGCAGAAATTACACATGCTGAGGGGGCATCCAAGTGGGCAGTTACTGCCTACAAGGATGCTCAACTGGTCTGCCTGGACCTGGTATCCCTCATTGGAGTTTACTGTGTAAACTCCATTGAGCTTGTTTGGGACGTCCTGGTGATGCTCCCATTCAATAATGTACCAGAGATGGGCCAGGCCCATGCGGCTGCTTGCTTCTGCTACCCCTTGGAGCACACAATTTCTTACCTAAAAGAGAACTTTGGGTATACGGTGGGCAAATTGGCTGTTGCAGATGCAACAGCTATCAAGAAGACAAAAATCCTCTTGCCAACTTTGGGTTGACCTGGAGTGCCAACAAGACAGGGCTCCCTGCAGCCATGGAGCTGACCTTTGCAAAGACCAGGCACAACAAGAAGATCAGCGCAGTCTATAATAAACTGTGTGAGTTCATAGAAGCCTTTGCAGGGCAAAGGCTTCATCTGGTTGTTTACCTGGTTTTCCTATTCTACTTTGGGATGGGTGTGTCTGTAGAGGACCTGGACAGGGTCCTTCTGGGAATTGATGAGGCCTGGCTTGCACTCAACGGAAAGAAGGTCCCCCCTGGATACAACTTGGTGGACCATGTAATCCAAGACGCCCTGGTCCTGGCAGGGATTTACAGGTGTGCAGCCCTGCCTGAAAAGCTGCTTCTCAGTTTGCACCTTACCCTACTCCCCTTCACCAGCAGGAGGGAGTTTTTTATTAAGGGCGTATCCACCATCCACGGTGTGGCGGTGGAGGTTGTGCGCCACCTCCATTGCGGGGTGGGTACATACTGAAGAACCCACTACAGGTGTTTGCAATAATTTCTCTCTTCTAATAAAAATTATTACAATCCATATCTTTTTATTATACAAAATTTTCTAATTCTTATTTCAGAAAACCAGTTTTGTAAAATATATTGCGGAAACTGCTTTCATAAAAGCATAAAATTATATGTTAATAAAATAAATGAATAACTTACATCTATTGATGGATCTTCTGAATGTGATTTCAGGCGTGGAAACATCTAAATATAAAACAATAATTAATAAATCTTAAATAGTAAATAAGAGAATATAAAAAAATTGGACACACTAAGCCTTTAATTGATTGTCTGTTTGGCTAGGCACACGGGGATGAACAAATCAGTGTGGCCATAGAATTTGGCCTTGGTCTCAGCTGGGAGGGTGTGGATCCCAGCCTGCAGCAAATTAAAGAGGTCCTCAGTCCCAGTTGGGGTTCCTCTCTTGACAACTTGCTTGAGCCACCCAAAGACTTCCTTGATGGGATTTAGGAAGGACAAATAGGCTTGGAGGAAGAGAATGCGTAAATTTGCTGTGGCCAATTTCTGGGGGCCCACAGCAATGCTGGTGTCAATTGATGGAGATGCTTCAAGAATGTCAGCCACTTTATGGAGACCAATGTTGTCCAACACAATGACATTGGTGAAGCCAGGGCTCGTGCGCCTCAGGTGCTCCTGGACCAATCAGAGAAATGATAGAAATGTCCTACTATTATGTAAACCCAATATCATTTGGTAGAGCTTGACCCCCTTTGGACCAAGGAGAGCCACCATTGAGTAGGCTGTGGCGCAAACTGCAGCACACCAGCCATCCAGTCATTGGAGCCTTTGGGGACATAGCCATACCCATTGCGCATTGACAAGTCAAATGCTGATTTGTCAATATAATAAAATTTGACTGTCCCTTAGCTTTAAGGGCAGTGTACGCCGCTGTGTAGTTTTTCCGGACGTCAATGTTGGCTGGGCTGTTTCTGTTGTAGGGGGATACCCCGAGCTTTTTCCAAAAAACACATTCCCTTCACCAGATGGTAGTAAAAGGAAATTGAGGCCTCAATCCCAAAGTAGATTTAACCATGGCCTGTATATTTGCGGGTTAAAGATGGCAGTCCCAGGTGATCCACTGGTGGATTGCCCATTTGTGCTCCTTGGTGAGCATGGTAGAAACACGCAAGGATTTCTCCGCGGCAAGGACACAACCAGTATTGATGAATTTTTGGAAGGTCTTTCTGGCATACTTGGGATCCACTCCAACAAGGGCTGCGGCTGCCTTTTAGTCACCTGATTCCCGCATTAACTTAAGCAGGATGATACATTTGATGTTGAGGATGCGCTTTTGGGCAGGCTTTTTAGCGGTATGGATTGACTTGTTGGCATTGGGCACAACACAGGGCATAGGTACCTTGGTATAGAAGGCTGCAACCTTTTTTAACACCAGCTGTCCCTCATTGATTTGATAGAACTTGGGCTTCTCAACATCCTCCTGATTGCCATCACTGACGTAGGGCTTGTAACTAGTATCAAGTACAGGCTTCACCCTCTCCAGCATGGCTGACGAGACTGACTCTTGTTGGTACACAACGTCAAACACATACAAAGTAAGTTCTACCTCCTTGTTTCTAACTTTCTTTGTAGTGGTGACTTTGGCGGGGTTCTGGGTCAGCTTTGGGACCCAAGGGTTTATGCTCTGTACCCTAGCAGCTTGTGCTCCTTGAACCAGCTGTGTCAGTGCAGTGTCACTATGGAACTCTCCTCTCCTGTCTCCTCCTTGAGTAGGCACTTGGGTTGCACTAACTCTATTCTTTGACCTGCAGGGGCAACCGCAACTGCAGCGCACAACGGGTGTATTGGTACTCTGTTGTTGTGTTCCTTCCATTTTAGAATTTAATAAAATATTAAATAAAACTAAATTAGGTTACTCCATAATTTTAATTTTTGCTTTTTTCTGAATATGGATATTTAACTAAAGTTTTTCCACCCAATATACCAATTATAGATTTTTTATTTCTTAATTAGTTCTTTTTGGTTTTACAACACCCATTTTAGAATACTCAAAAAAAATCCACCCATTTTTCTAGATTTACTGCCAAATTCAATCACCCAACACAATATTTTTAAAATTTATGTTTCAGATCTTGTGTCTTATTTTAGATACCTTGGTATCATTCATGATTACAATCCATTGCACACAGTGTGTGAGTGATTTTGTTTACGTAGTGAGTTGCTATTGTGTTTTGTTTTTGGTTTGCGTTTTGACACACCTTGCTTGGGTGTATTTTGTCACTGATTCACATAGTAAACATATGTACACCAAAAGTCAACTCACACCATTTCATTTGTGAATCAATGTATTTTGGATTGTATTTTAAATGGTTTTGCTTTGTGTGTGAGCCCTTTGTTGCTGTGTTGACTCATTTTGCCCATTAACACCAATAAACCCTGTTAACAGAGTGTATATTTTAACCTGAGAGTTGGATTTTTCTTAAATCTGAAATCATTTCATTTAAATCTGAGGTATTTTTGGTTGTTGCCATAGATTTTAAAACTACTGTACTGTGCCCTGGTAAATAATGCTCCATTTCTGATTTTAGGTCTTATGTGCCACAGGGACAACTCTTTTTTGGATACTTTCTGGATTGATAGTGAATAGGCATGTGGATTGGGTGGAACATTGTCAACTTCTTGAATCATGGATAAGGATTTGGATAGCATCTGGATGCTATTGCCTGGCAGGATCACCATTGTAATATAACTGTCCTATTTAGCTATATTACATACCTGAGGTTCAACAGGTATGAGGTTTTAAAAATCCATGTGTGCGTCATCAGAATGAAAATATGAGACATAAGTCCCAATATTGCTAATAACCACTAGAATAGGGAAACAAGTGAATTGGAAACTTGGATGATGTATTTATTGAGTATTTTTCAGTTTATATACTGTGCTGGACAATTGATAAACCATCATTTAAGACAATCTGTTTGATTGTTATGATTATCAGATAGTCAGGAGTCTCAGTTGTGATCTAACTGAAATCTTCCTGATGTGATCTGTTACATCACAGCTCCATTCAAGCGGTGATTGCTTAAAATTGGATGGGTGGCGTGATTATGGAATACCAGGCTTTAATAGCTACTCTATTCTGCTTATTGATGCCACAATATAGAATTTTTAACCAAGAAACCCATGTAGCCAATAAGATGATACTAGCAGAGCTTTATAATTTTATTGCATTGATTTGAAACGCTAGATCTAGTTTAGTATTTATATCTGATTGAACTGTGAACCCATTGGATTTACCAAATTGGATTTGCCAATAAACCCATCTGGATTCTACAAGCCAAGAAATCAAGCTATGATAAGCTCTACAATCATGTTAAACACCATCTTTCTTGGAATTACATGCTTCTTGATAAACACAGCCTTTGAGATAGATAATTGAGGCCTGGCTGGCTTTTACTGTGCAATGTGAAACCTAAACCCACAAAGCTGTAATAAGTCTAGCTTGCATAAAACAAAGAAAACCTACCAACCAAATTAGCCAACCATAAGATATAAAAGATGAAAATATATGCTAGATACAATGACTGGTATGATCTAAAAGGCTTAAATCCAACCAACCATAAAGATTAAAGATCCAGACCCCCAGAAAGCGGCCATATTCAAAGTGCTGTGGCAAGTAAGCTCACCTAAGTCTAGAGCATGGTACAATGGTTGGTGTAAAATACATTCTCAGATGTATTGCAGCCAAGATTAAATCCTTGCCTGCCAATATATCTCACAATACGCAGGAGGCGCTCCATGAGCCGCCCCATGATGTGTCTAACAACATGGACCAATCTGATGGCAATGTCAAATTACAGGCACTATTTCCTAATTAGGAGTGCTGCTAATTTGACACACTGATCTCCGCACAAGTTATTCCACACTCTCAAACCTTATATGGAACCTGCCACTGTGCCACCCCCTTGTGGCCTTTTGGCTTTCCTCATAAGGTATATTAGTCACAGTAACAACCAATAAACATCATCTTATTCTTATTCTTGTACTTTCTATTGGACTGTTGTCTTCCCCAATCAAATACTGAACTATCATTGGTTCAGTTGCAACAGTGGTAGCAGCAATAGGTTGACAACCTACCTAAAAGAAAATTCCAAGAAAAAACAGAGTAAGGCTGTATGGCTACTCCATACCAGGAAACCTTCCTCCCTATCCCTGATGGGGACATCCCCAAGGGATTTGTTATCTATCAGGACCAGTTGGTACTCAAAAGCGTTTAAAATCATCTCTGCCTAGGGCAAAACAACACCAGAGTCACACCGCCACAGTCAGACCTCTTGCAATGTATGCTGAATCTTCAACTAGAGTCCTTTACAGTTGGCGTGGAAGGGGCCAACATTGTCAGTTGGCTCCACTCCACAGAGACCCGCCTCCATATCTGCCAAGTACCCGAGCCCATGTGGGTTGCCACTGCTTCTGAGCGCCTCACAGGGCCCACTGCTATATGGTTCATCAAATGAGCTAGACAAGAACACAAAGTCACCTGGACACCCTTCAGAGACACAACCAAGTCCTGCTACAGTGAAAACTATTCACCCATTGTAGTGAGAACCCCCTTCTTTCAATCAAATAAACAGGAGCGTTCTTGAATACCTTGCCACTGGGAAACAAGTGCTTGCTGCCGCCCTGGAAGCAATTACTGATGGAGATGTCATGCTCCTCACCCTTATCATCAATGGGTTCCTGTAGGACATTGCACCTCTATTGATAATTATTAAAAAGCCATTATAGATGCAAATAACCAAGCCACACTGGGTTTCCAAAGATCCAATGATGCACCCTCTCAACCTTGCCCCACACCTGGCAGCATCCACAACCAAGTCAGATGCTGCCAGCAAGATAATGGCAATAAGTGCCCTTGTGAGAGATAGCTTCAGCTGGCACAGATTGATAGTTCAGAAAAAGCCTGGGGGATGTAGACACAAGAGGCTCTGCAACCCCACTTGACCTATATTTCTAATCTCTCCTTGCTAAGGATCCCTGTGACTATAACATGCATGAGGTAGAAACCTTATATATTCCAAGCACACAGTGACAACCCTGTCATCCAAATCAGTCATTCACCAAACAAAACCACTTGCTTGGCCTATCCCTTTTACTTCCGTTGGAACACCCACAGGCTCCTGGTAGATACTAGGGCCAATCACACCATGGTCAACCAGGAATCTGCAGATTCTCAGCAGTTAGACCAAGATTCCAGTTGCTTTAAAGCAGTACATGTGGTTGACTTCTGCCAAGTAGCCATTACTCACAAGACAGTACCCTTCTTGGTAAGAATGGGGGCATCCAAGTTGATCTCTCTGGGACAATAATGGCTGGACTCAGCCACAATGTTATTTCTGGCCTTGATTGGCTCTGGCACAGCTGCCCATACATTGAATAAGACACCTCTGTGATTACACTCAACAGAAATGTGGTAGGCTTCCAAATTTACCCCATCAAAATGAACAAACTACTTCATGACACTGTGTTTGTACAGCTCATAGAGTCATGCTCCTATGACTTCAAAGGGGGGAACTGGACTTCAACCAGTAATAGTTGAGACCATCTGTTCTTAACCCACTACACCTCCTGCCTTGGTCACAGCACCTCCACCAGCAATAGTATCACTCCTTGAGGAATACAAGGACATCTTTAGCAA
Source organism: Entomophthora muscae (assembly GCA_014839935.2). NCBI lineage: Eukaryota > Fungi > Entomophthoromycota > Entomophthoromycetes > Entomophthorales > Entomophthoraceae > Entomophthora > Entomophthora muscae. The sequence goes on from QTSX02004347.1 coordinate 51,716, forward strand.
ACGCTAAGCCAATGCCCCCTCAAAGATAAATATAACATGTTGTCCAGTTACAAGGGCCGTTGCCAAAGGCACCATGCCTCTATTGCTTGACGCCCAAGGAAGACAAAACTCTCTGTCAAAACCTCCTGGACGCGCTTTATAAGGGCTTCATCTGCGGCTCTCTCTCACCATATGGGGCTGCAGTCTTCTTTGCAGCCAAGAAGGACAGCCTCTTTGTCTGGTAACTAACCATTGCACCTTAAACAAGGTGACAGTCAAGAAAAAGTACCCCTGCCGCAAATCAACAACCTGTTTGACACATTTGCGGGTGTGAAGGTCTTTAGCAAGATTGATCTCACCGCAGGGCACAATCAGGTCTGTATTGAGCCTGGGGACAAGAAAAAAACTGGCTTTTGCACACATTACGGGTTGTTTGAGTACCATGTCATGAACTTTGGAATGACCAACGCTCTCTCCAATTTTGCCATGTTGATGAATAAAGCCTTTGAAGACCTGAATGAAAAGTGTGCTATTGTGTATCTTGACAACATTATTGTCTTCAGTCAAGACCAAACAACGCATCTCACACACCTTTGTGCAGTCCTCAACACCCTTTGTAAAAATCAGCTAAAGGCCAAGCCTTCCAAATTTGGATTTCTCTAGTCAGAGCTCTTGTTCATTGGGCACATCATCTTTGCCCAAGAGATAAAGCCTGACCCTGCCAAGATTAAGGCAATCACTAGCATGCCACCCCTCACTGATGTGGACCAGGTGCATATCTTCTTGGGCATGATTGCCTATGTGCAAAAGTTCATCCCCAACTACAGAGAACTAATTGCACCTCTCACTGAGATAATAAATACCAAACAGTACTTCCACTGGACACCCAACAGAGACCAGGCCTTTGAGACACTGAAGCAGAGACTTTCAACTGCACCTGTATTGCAATCCCCCAATTAGAATAATTAATAAAAACTCAAGACTGACGCCTCTGACAGGGTCATAGGGGGTAATTAAAAGTGGAAACCAATGAGGATGCCTTCCTTCCCATGGCCTACAAATCCAGGAGGCTTACCAACTCAGAGCAACATTACCCCATACATAATAAGGAGTTAGTAGCAATTGTGCACTGTGTTGAGAAATGGTGCTGTTAACTGGAAGGGGCCACGTTCTCCCCCCAAGCCTTGACAGATCACAAGTCTCTTCAGTATTTCAACACCCAGTCACACTTGACACGGCGCCAGGCAGGATGGGTCAAGTGTCTGTCCCTGTACCAGTTGTGTATTGAGTACATACCTGGAAAGGAACTTGTCACAGCTGACGCTCTCTTCAGGCTGTACATAGTGTCCATCACAGGGGATGAAATGTTAGACTCAGACTGGCCCATGCTCTACCTGCGCTCTGAGGCCACCTGTTACAAAGGACTTAACCTAACAACTATTTAAAAGTTAAAAGACAACAAAATTTAGTTCACCACTGACTCCAACAATGTCTACTGCCAGGCAGAGACAGGTAAAAAGATGCCTTACATTCTCACCACACAGTGAGGGGATACCATACTACATTATCACTGTACCTTAGGCCATATCAGAGGATGTAATCTCTTCAAAATCATGAAGTGTAAGGTTTGGTGGCCCCATATTGCAGATCCTGAATGGATTAGACATTAAGTTGTCCACTTAGGGATTGAGCAACAGAACAATTTCGCAATTGCTTTGGTTCAACCTAGTTTAACTAGGGTTAATTATGTTAAAAACGCCTTAAAACGGGTATTTCAAGCACCTTTCAAATACGCATCAGGTGCAGGCTTTACTCCCAAGGTTATAAATAGTACAACATAGTTATTGCCAATTGCCTTTATTAGGCAAAGTGTCTGAAATCAGCTGTTCTCTTGCGCGGCCTTTTCTACTGCACCTCTCCACTCTCCTCCTTTAGGGAAGTCCTTCTGTCTGTGCCATCATTCCCCTGGTGGAAACTCCCCCACCTCCTACTATATAACTGCAGCACTATCATAATAAATACCAGTTTTGTCATCATACCCTTATATTCTTCTTTCCTACCAAAGGCTGTCACTATACCATATACAGGTATATTATTAAGAGTTATGATATTGACTAACTGTTTGTAGAAAATAGCACCCTATAAAGCTACAAATACAACATTGGTGCTCATGGCTTTACACACCAACAGGCTTACCCCCTTGGTTCTTTCAATGAGGAGGGAGGAATTCCCCTGCTGAACCTTCTGCCACTGCTTCTCCCTATCCCCAGACACCGGCCTTCACTGCTGCCAATGCCCATGCTGGGGAAAGAGCAGGCGTTCCCTATGGCCTGCCCCCCCCAGTCATTTCATGCCAGAACACCAACATCCCCAAGAAATTGTTTTTGGTCAACCACTGATATTGCAAGCCCCTGCTCCCTTGGAAATGGACACCAACTCTTCCCCCTCTGAGGAAGCCATTTGTAGTGCTATTCATGCCATGGACTCTGGTGATGCTGGCAATAGTGCTTGCTCTGAACATCTTGCTCTTCAGCAACCTTCCTCCAAAAACTCTTTGGTTTTTTTCCAGAACCTCTCCCAGGTCAACCCTGACCAACTTTGTTGTGACCTCTGCACCGTCAAACATATCAAGGACTATTTATAACAGTTCAAACATCCTGCTATGTGCCACAACCAAATGCACCTGGGACGCATCCAAAGCCTAGTGCATGACTAGGAGACTAGTATCCAACCAACAGACGTTCCTCCAGGTCCTTTACTCTGAGCTTGGTATCACTTTTACCACTGTTAACCAGTACCTTGCTGAAGTTATCAACTCCCAGAATACCATGCTGTACTGGGTGGATGCTATTGAGAGGGGAATAGCCAAGCTAGTTTCAGAGCATGTGGTAAAAATCCTCATCTATCAGGGTGTAGATGCCAATTGGATTAGTGTGGTTACAAACCACGTTCTTGAGGCTGGCTCTATGGTTCAAAGTCTGACTCATGAGGTGGAAATTTTGATCTGTTGCCTTGCTACTATTCCCCCATTCAACCCCACACCTGCTGCTATGGACAACTCCCCCTCCAGCCACCTTCTTGGCCATGACGTCCTTAAACTCTTTGATCACTACAAGAAGATGCAGGCAGAACTGGTCCAACAAAGCGCTGATCTTGCTTTTCTGTTCAATGGCTATCACACTGTGTCAGAGCTCCAGGATTGTCTCAAACTTTGACAATCACATGACAGAGCAGATAGCCAGACCCAAGCCAGGAAGAATAAGGAAGTGATAGCCTTACTCCAAGCTGAGCTTGCCATCCATGAGAAGCACATTACTTCCCTAGAAGACAACTTGGATATCACTTGCCAAGAGAACAAAGTCTATCAAGATAAACTGTACAAGCAACAACTGCTTCTGGACGCCTTCCAGAGCCAATTGGATAGGATGAACAGTAAGATTATGGCTGTCAACTTACAGGCTATGTCCCTCCACTCCAAGAGTCTTCACAGTCCACAAAGGTCCTCCAGCCCCAAGTTCTATCATAGCTACAGAAGCAATGTTGACCACTCTTGGTTGGCCCCCAACACTGTACATGTATTGTAGCCAGTATTGGAGTCTGAGGATGATGTCTTGGCCACCCCTGAAGCTTATGGGGCTGCTCAGGACAGAGAAGGTGAATGTAAGATGCAATGAGAGGGAAATTGTTGATGTGCCTCTGAGGCTAGGTTTTCTGCCTCTACCCTCAGCTGTTCCTGTCTCATCCGCTCCCCAGTGAGGATCACGCCTGCTCCCCTCCAACATGGCTCCAACAACTTCAAGCCCGTCAACTTACCCAAGTTTGACCACAAGAAGAATATAGCCATGTTCCCACGCCTATACCAGAGCTCCATGTATGGCACTGACAACACCATGAGAGACTCCACAATCATTAACTGTCTGGATGCCAAGACTCAAACCATCATCTTGCTGTGTCTCCCTGAAAATGGCTGGACTTTTACCAACGTTTCCAGGGCCCTGACAGGAGAATTTGGTAGTCAGGAGGCCCTTCCTGATTGCAAGATGGACTTTTCCAACTCTAAGCTAAGGGTGGGGAGGACTCTAGAAGTCTTTACTTCTAGATTCTACCTTGAATCTCAAACCCTGTCATCTATGAGCTCTGTGCAGTTTATTAATGTCCAGTCACCACTCCTTAATGCTGTGCAGGACAACCAGGAGCTATCTCTGGCTGTCAAGTTGGGTATTTACAACGCTCACACTGTTCCAGACCTGATTTTCCTCCTACGTACCTACAAGAAGGAGTTTGAGGTCTCTCTCCCCAAAGGCTGCCCCTGCCAGCAAGCTGAGTACAGACCCTGTGTGGCTGTGGAGATGATCAAGACTTTGGACAAGGTTGGGCCTGCTCCAGCCAACAACACTCACTGTACTTGCTTCAAATGTGATATGGCTGGCCACTTCTCTTGGGAATGTAAGAACCCCGCCAAAAGGTCCACCATGTAGGCATGGAGGACGCTGAGGAAAACTATGTAAAGGACGCTGATATTGAGGAGAACAGTGAGGACCAGTAAAAAAACTACTAAGCAGCCAGGACAAGGAGAAATCCTTGGCTGCCTTTGAAAATTTGACACCCTCATCTCCCCCCATATCACTTCCCCCAACAAACCTGTTCAGTGTCCTGCAGCTTTACCATCCTCTGAGAACAACCCTAAGAACAATCCCTTGCTTATTTACTTTGACTCCCAACCAATACACAAGGATTCTGAATCTGAAGGAGTCCGAGAGGGCCTCCTACATTGAGTCCTCACTATTAACACTTGAACTCATTAGACTACACTGCGCCCCGAGGTGATTATTCCTCATATAGCTTGGAGAACAATATCCCTACCCTAAGCCAAACAACTGGCTCAACCAGGTGTTGAAGTCACTCATGAGGAGGACAGCAATGAACAACTGGCTAAGCTACTCCATACAGTAAATGTCTTGGCACCGCTAAAATCCCTCAAGGAAGCAAGCCCAGCTGTAGGAGCTACCATGGCTACTTTCCTGGAGAAGTTCAAGGGACTGAGCGTAAACCAGGTCTCCAAGATTGTGGAGATCAGATAGGACTTCCAGGACTGTACCTATATCAACCTGGTAGTGAACAAAACTCACGTCCAGGCCATACTGGATATGGGTGCTCATGGGAATATTATATCCTTGCAGCTGATAAAGAAGCTTAAGTTGGCACCAGACTTAGCCTGTCATGAAGAGTTTGGTACTGCTGGGCCACTGATCACTAGAGCAAAATGAGTCTATTCTTCTTTAACTCTTTGCTTTGGTAAGCTAATGGTCACTGTTCCTGCTATAGTCCTGGAAAACAACAGCTACAACATTCTTATTGGGACTAGCTTCATGGTTCAGTATGGCACTGTGACCAACCATGCAGACCATACCTTTGGTATTTTGGGCCACTCTGTACCCATGTTCTACCATGGCAACCGCCCTTCTGACCTGCCTCTATGCTGTCTGAACTACATCAACTTAGAGTACACGGATGGAGTACTGTCAGTTGCCTACACACTATGTAGTAAGAAGGTCAAGGTGCTACCTCTCTTTGTTGGGGAAGCCAAAGGAATCCTATTCTATGCCTCCTGTAATGTGACTATTCAACCTGGCGCCAAGGTGATCAAAACACAGGCTTCTTGCTGGCTCTACTGGCTGGAAATCATAGAAAAATCTTTGACATCCCTAATGCCTCCAGACTAGAATCATGGGTTGCACCAGGCATCCTCATGCCAAGAAAAAAGGAACTACTCATACTCTTGGCCAACATGAGTTGTTAAACAATGGTTGTCTCCAAACACCAGCTTCTGGCTTATATACAACTAGAAGAGCATGACAACCTGCAGGAGACCGCCCCCTTTGCGGAATTCTCTGAGCTGGGCATATCCTGTGAACAACCACTGGTGCTATTGGTCATAAGTTATGACTCCCTGTCTGGCCTCTTCAAAGAGCAAAAAGATCAAGCCATGGATCTTTTTGCTCAGTATAAGGGTGTGTTTGCCAAGGATGATTATGATCTGGGCAAGGCTTCAGATGTTGCCCACCATATTAACACCCAAGGTAGTCCACCTATCTGCTCCAGACCTGTAGGTGTAGCAAAGCTAATCATGCTGTGGCTAACAAGGAGCTTCAGAAGCTATTGGGATCTGGCTTACTGGTCCCCTGTAAAAGCCCTTGGGCTTCCCCTCTCCTGATTGGCAAAAAGAAGGATGGCAGCAGCCATGTGGTGATTGACTACCGTCAACTGAATGCTGTTACCAAGAAGGATTCATATCCCCCCTCGTATTGACAATACCTTGGACCAACTGGGTGGCGCCAAGTTCTTCAGCGCCATGGACCTTATCAGTGGGTACTGGCAGATTGACCTACCCCTTGCTGATCAAGAAAAATGTGCAATCATCAATGACCAAGGGCTATTCCAACCCACAAGGATGCCTCAAGGTCTGTCCAATGCCCCAGCTACCTTCCAATGTGCTATGGATGCAGTGATGGGCTTTCTTAGCCTCATCAGTGTCTTGGTCTACCTGGATGACATTAATATGCTCTACCAAACCTTTAATGATCACCTACAACACTTGGAGGAAGTCTTCCATAGGTTACTTGCAGCTAATATCAAGCTCAAGCCATGTAAGTGCAACTTCTTCAAGGAGCATCTTGAGTTCTTGGGATTCATTATTAGTCAAGATGGACTCTGGCATGTACCTCTGAAGGTGAAAGCTATTGAGAAGATGCAGAGTTCAGCCAATAAACGTGACATGCAAGTCTTCCTGGGGATGATTGGGTACTACTGCCACTTCATCCCCAACTTTGTATCCCTGGGTGACCCCCTTTTTCAGCTTCTCCAAGATGACAAGGAATTCTTCTGGAGCCCAGTGTGCCAATCTACATTCAACGCTCTCAAGGGAACACTGACTTCTGCCCCTGTACTAGCCTATCCTGACTTTTCCAAGCCATTTGTGGTTCATACAGATGCTAGCCTGACTGCTATTGGGGATATCCTCTCCCAACTGGACTCTGAAGGACTCAAACATCCTGTTGAATACTGCTTGCACACGCTTAATGTTCATGAGAAGAGCTATACTTTCACCAAACAGGAGTGTATGACTGTAATATACTCCTATCAACAATTCAGAGTGTATCTCTATGGGGTACTGTGACAATCCACATGTTTGGTGGTTTGCAGGTGGGGCTAATGTTGGCCAAGCAAAAGGTTGGTTGTTTGCTTCAGGTAGAGTCCTAGTAGGTAACATAGGACTACTAGGGGTAAGTAAGGTGAGCCTAGTAGGTAACATAGGGCTACTAGGGTAAGTAAGGCCTGGCTGGTAGGTAACATAGGACTACCAGAGGCAGATGTTGCCTCCACCCAGCAGAAGGAATTGGCTGCTTTGGGCTATAGTGCTTCACCTTGCAGGAAACTGTGGCTGTGGAAGGGTGAAGATTGAAATAGCAAGCAGGGAACTTTGTCTGTATGGGGGGAGTAGGTTTTGGACCCCTGGCAGGTAACGCGGGCTGCCAGGGAGGAGAAGAGCTTTGAGGGCACTATGTACCCTAATACGCTTACAGGAGTTCTGTGAGCAAGCACCCTACCTAACAGACTGGTAGAGTGTCCTTGTTCATGCCCCTATGGGAGCTTTGTGGGAGCCCAAAGTGAGCATTGGAGGGCATAGATTTGCTCAGAGGTGTCACCAAGGCAGTTTGCTTGGGGAAGCAAGCTGCAGAACTTGGTGTGATCAGGCCTCTGGGAAGTGGAGCTGATTACTCTGTAACTGAAAGCCCAGACTTATCACCTGGGTGAGTAAAGACAACACATATACATTGATCTATGGTTGAATGGCCTAAGTGGATTGCCACTTGCAAGGGCCCAGTCAAACGCCAGTTCAATGTAGACTCATGCCTGGGTCTACAAGTTCTGGTAATGGGGACTGAGATAAAGAAACAAGGTGGTTCACAGAATTAACAGAGAAAACTAGCAAGAGGTACTATTTGATCACAGTGAAGGCTAGTTGGCGGACTGTTAATTCATATTGAATTGTGGGAACCAATATGGTTCAGTATGTAGAAGGAACAAAGGAGGTTCCTAGTGTGGATCGGTTGAGGAACTAGTGCAGGATGACCAAAGTACCAGAAGTTTGTGTTGAAGGACTGAAGAGCTGAGAGAATGTGAGTGCAGGACCAGGAGATAACCTGAAGGAACTAGCCAGACTGGATACAGAGGCTGGAAGAACTGGTTTAGTGTCTTTTAAGAGGAAAATGGATAAAAAAAAGCAGTTAAAATAAAAATTAAATACTGCCTGATTATAATTAAAAAAAGATGTAGTATTGTATAATGAAAAAGAAAGAGGAGGGAAAATAATATATAGTTTGTTAGAACTATAAAAAGAAGAATTAAGCCAGAAAGAAGCCAGAAAGAGGCCAGAAATGGAACAGAGAAACTATGAGGGCGAAAGAGCAAATTTTGCCAAGAACAATTAGGAGAGGTAAAAGGACAAGCAGCAAGCAGGTTTGAAGTCACAAAACGTTGGGAGAAACACGGAGAAACAAGGAGAAATGTTGTAAAATCAAGGGGTTGAAATTTGCCTAAGTAAAACATATGTGGAAGCGCTCAAGATTTGCCGGAGAAACGTGACGGGAATCAGGCAAAACTGTTTGAAATGCGGAGCAGTTGTTTACCCAGAGCAGGACAGCCTCAGGTTTAAACCATGGTCAAGAGCAAGTCATCTGGGGAAACCTTTTTGGAAAAACTGGTGAATCAAGTCATGTGATTGACTGAAAGCCAAAGTCTATTTGATCAGTGTTTTAAGGCTTTAACTTAATAGTTAAAGCCTAAAAAATGAGGAGCATAAGCAGAAAATTCAGGGCTTTCATTGGCTAAAGTAAGTTTTGAAGTTTAATATATTATAGAAGGAGAAAAACTGGATAGTTTAAGCTTTGAAAAACCAGAGTTATAAGAGAGGTTTTTGGTCTGAAACAAGGGGCTATAAAGGGAGGGCTATCTGAGACTCTTGAGGGACTGGATCAAGTGGATTACAAAGGCCACAAAAGCTACAGAAGGAGAAAAGGATCAAGAGTAGGAAGCCAGAGCTAGGAACAGACTGCAGGAGCCCAAGATAGGAACACAGGTGCCCAAGACCAAAGTTCAGGAGCCCAAGACCAAGGAGCAGGAGCCAAAGACCAAGTACAAGGAGTCCAGGATATTGTTGGAGGACTCCAAGTATTGGCAAATCCATATTGTTTCCTTGACCCCCCAGGCCAAATACCAGAAGGTTTCTAAAGGGATCTTTCTTCTGAGAGTAAATAAAAGCCCATTTTGACCCCTATACATATTTCTGAGATACATTTCCCCTTACTAGAGAATGATAACCCCTTCCAGCCAGTCCCTGGCTACAATCCAGGACACACTTGGGGACTGATGGACAGGAACCCCACAGGTGCACTTCACGGTTGTAACAGACCATGGCTCCCTGCAATGGCTGAAGACCCTCAAGGATCCTGAAGGGCGTCTAACCTGTCAGGCCATTAAACTTCAGGCCTATGACTATGAAATCATTCATCAAGCCAGAGAAGCCCAACATAGTGCTGACTGTCTCTCCTGTCTGCCTACTGTTTCCTTAGTCTCCCCCATGGCTGATATTCTCTATGACAAGCTTATGGAGGATCCTTCTTTGTGGGGAGAGGAGCTGGTAGAGATACAGAGGGCTCTCAAGAAGTTAGCTGTTGACACCAAGGTCTCTAAGGGGCAACTCCTGAAGCTTTGGGGAGACTCTTGGCTACCTTACATATGCCCATCCCTACGCATGGACTCAGTGGTGGCCGCTCACAAGACTACTGGTCATGGTGGTATACAGAAGACGTTAGCCCTGCTACAGCAGCACTGCTTCTGGGAAGGAATGCACACTGATGTAGTAGAAACTTTAGCCACCTGTCATTACTGCAACATTGAGAGACTTAAGATTGCCAAGTTCCAATACAGACTTGTACGTCCTGAGTTTGCCTTCCACACCATAGCCATTGATGTAGTGGGCCCTTACCAGTTACCAACAGCCGCAACAAGTTCATCATTGTGGCTATGGATCATATGACTAAATGGGTAGAAGCCAAGGCAATCTCCAACCAATCTGCACTGGTGATAGCCACGTTCATCCTGGAGAATATCATATACAAACATGGTTGCCCCAAGATTCTGCTGACAGGCAATGGTTCCAATTTCACTAGTTATATCATCCCCTGCCTCAAACAACTGATGGGAATTTGTGGGACACTATCCGCCCCTTATCACCCATAGATCAATGGCATGGTAGAGTGTAATAATGGGATCCTGATCCAGATACTCCAGAAGCTCAGTCACCAACATGAGACTTAATGGGATAGCTTCCTGCCTGTGGCCACCTTTGCATATAACATTGGATATCATTGTGCCACAGGCAAGCCACCCTTCCAACTGCTCTATGGCTGACAACCAGGTCTCCCTCCTTTACTATATTTCTTGGTAAAGCCTGGCCTGTCTGTGTCCCCAGAGGCATACCTCAACAAGCTTGTTAAAACCCTTATTTTCTTGCAGTTGAAAGCCTACACCGTAAACTTAAACCATAAAATGCAGGACCTAGAATGAACTGCATTTAAACGCCCTGCCCTACTCACCTACCTAGTAAGAGACTCAGTCTACTTCTTCAGCAATAGAGGGTACAGGCATGAATCCAAACTTTCTTCCCTTTGGCAAGGCCCAGTTCAAGTTATCCAGAAGACTGGCCCTTACTCATACACCCTTAAGGAGACCCATTATGGGCAATTGATCACTAGAGTACATACTCAGTATATGTGTGCTGCTCCTAGTGACCAAGAGTAAGTCCCAATGAGGACAACAACCCAAAAAAACAAAAGCAAAATTAAAAAATTTCATGGGTTGTTGTCCTGTTTGCAATAGTGATGCACCAAAGTACAAGGAATAAGAATGAAAGAACAAAGTGTTTATTGGAGACTGACAAGACTCTTCCAATACTGCACCACCTGTTCTACTACCTGAATAATAGCCAGGAAAAAACAACTGGTTACCTAAGGATCTGCAAATTCAATGACCAAGAATTGGGCAACAAAACCCCACCAAGCAAGACACACAATTGACCCCAATGTTCACGAGAAAGATGACTCCCAAGAAGATACAGTCCCACAGGAGACTCTTGCAAAGGTCTTACTCTACAGGGACCTGGCCACCCACCCCGTAGAAAACAGACAAGGCCCACTTGAGAAAGACCCCCATGTTCTCCTCCCGCTTGTTATCACAGTGGTTGGTCCCCCAAAGAACAAGGTTGCCAGCCATCACCATTGGTACCATATGGGCAGTTCCCTCCACCGTGTACAACTTCAGCACTTCCTGGAAGGCTTGCCGCAGATGCTGCTCAAAGTTGTCTGAGGTTTTTCAACGGGCTGGTTGAGTCTCAGTAATCCTAGGTGTTGCCCAAGCGCAAAGGACAGACTTCACTATGCTAGATACTGTTCCCTGTTGCAAGACTGAGAGCACTTGGCCCTCAAATTGGAAACCCTTCAACTGAGCCTCCAAGTATTCTTCTGCTGCTCACATTAAAGAACTGCCAATGGATACTGTTACCCTTTTGCAACCCAGTCCTTGTTACCTCCCTGGTCTTGCTCAAGGCCAAGAACAATGCAGCTAATAATGGGTCTGTCCCCACTAAGACCAGCTGAGGCACCATTTGATGATCTAGCTGAACTCCCAAGTCCGGATAGCTGCTGTTCACATCATGCAGAACTACTTGCTTCTCTGTTGCCCTCCCCACCTCCACTGACCTGGTATTCTTGCGCCTCTTTGGAATTACCACTTGCACCTTCTTCAAGGCTCTTCTTGGAACTCTTCTAGAGTGACTGTTTACCATAGCCGCCATCTTGTGCACTAAGCCATTTTTAACCCTGTTGTCTAATCCAGTGGAGGGAAATGTTGCAGATCCTGAATGGATTAGACATTAAGTTGTCCACTTAGGGATTGAGTGGCAGAATAATTGCGCAATTGCTTTAGTTCAACCTAGTTTAACTAGGGTTAATTACGTTAAAAACGCCTTAAAACGGGTATTTGAAGCGCCTTTCAAATGTGCATCAGGTGAAGGCTTTACTTCTGAGGTTATAAATAGAACAATGTAGTTATTGCCAATTGCCTTCATTAGGCAAAGTGTGTGAAACCAGTTGTTCTCTTGTGCGGCCTTTTCTACTGCACCTCTCCACTCTCCTCCTTTAGGAAAATCCTTCTGTCTGTGCCTCCATTCCCCTGGTATAAATTTCCCCACCTCCTACTATATAACTGCAGCATTATCATGATAAATACCAGTTTTGTCATCATACCCTTATATTCTTCTGTCCTACCAAAGGCTGTCACTATACTATATACAGGTATAGTATTAAGAGTTAGGATCTTTACTAACTGTTTGTAGAAAATAGCACCCTATACTGCTACAAATACGACACCCCACGTGCTCTAGGACATCAAGGACCTCCTTGAGACATGTGTTTTGTGTGAGAAGAACACGTCCAAACCTGCCCCACCCAAGTCAGTCTTACCCATCAAGAATATGAAGCCCTTTGAGCAGTGGGTCCTTGATATTGTTGATCCCCTGCCTGAAGACAAGATGGGCAAGAAGTACATAATCACAGCTATTGATTACTTCACACACTAATTGGTGACATGGGCAACTACCAATCACACTGCCACAGCCATTAATTGGTTTATTGGCAAGAAAACTGTAGCATGCTTTGGCTGCCCCAAGCAGCTAATCACTAATTAGGGGCCCAAGCTTGTGTGTAGCATCATGAAAACATACAGTGTCAATAATGCTCTTGAACAATTAGTTGTCTTGCCATACCATCCCCAGGCCAACAGACGTGTGGAGCGCCTGAATGGGTTCTAGTACAGCTAATTACCAAGCTCTCCCACAAGCACCCAAACACTGCCTAGACAGAGCACCTTCCCACCACCTTGCTAATACTAAGAGCCTTTTCAACTGTGGTACAGGCTTCAGTCCCAGTGCCCTGGCTTTTAGCACTCCTGATAGCTTGACTGGGGTAGATGAGGGAAAACTATGAACCACTGTTTAAGGAAAAAATTCCTCTCATAACTACCCCCTTGCTGAACCAATGGCAATTCAAAGCTTACAGCCTTGAGCAAGAACAAATCCATGGGGCAACCAAGCACCTTGAGGCCAGATATGCTTTGAGTAATCCTGTCTACACCCTTAATCCTACTTCTGTGAAAATTCAAGCCTAACTATCTCAGGCCTTTCAAGGTGTCAGCCTTCTACAATAATCACACCTACCAGACTGAGGATGCCCAATGAATACAAAAAGACTCCACCATGACTGCTTGCGCCCTTATTGTGCCATCCCTGCCCAGAAGGGCTTTTTAGATACCTTTCCAGACCTCCCACAAGCTCTGATCCTGTTACTTGGCAACAAGCAGGGGGAAAGGAGGTGTTGCAACCTGTCACAGACATAGTTTTTCCAGGTGTGGCCAGGCCAAAGCGCCGCCACCTGGGGAAACCCAACCCAAAGCCTGCCCACTTGCGGCAATTGTAGATTTAAATCTAACAATTGACCACAAGTGGGTGGTGGTACAAAAAAGTGAGTCCAAGTGGGGTGCTGATGCCCTGAGCATATTTTCTTCAAAATTTTACCTGTTGAACCTCAAATCCTGACCTCCAAGGAGGTCAGGAAACAGCTTACAGAACCACCATTAGTGGTGTCTGTAAGCTGTCCAAATATTACACCCAAGGAGGCCACTTCATCAAGATGTACCCAAGGGCCTTAAGTAATAGCCATTTTCAACAAACTACTCTAGTAGTTTGATATTTTATCCTCATTAAATATCTTTCCTCATGACTCAATTAAATCAATATCTACAAATCCAATTTGTAATAACCAGATTATTAGACTCTGTATTATCACCTTTGCAATCTCCTGGGGATCTTTCTCCACCTTATTAAATGATTCCTGAAATCCTTGAAGTAAAGTGTGATCCCATTTATTTAGTTGATTCTCTGACTTTGGGCCAGATTAAATTATTCCTCTTGTACCTGTGCAGTATAATATGTTATACATTTCCTTATTCCCTCTTCAAAGGTTACCATTTCAGAGAAAATATGCACTGTCTTCTCCTTATTGGTAATGGCATCCTAATTTGAGTGTATGACTCCCATTTGATTGACTATGACAAGCTTTCACTCTACTTCACCCTGACACAACTGAGATTATCCCCTCACTGTCAACATATCTCACGGTACATAGGGGGTGCTTGAAGAGTTGCCCCATGATGCAACTAAGGGTATGGATTTTCCTGGGCACAATGTTGAATTGCAGGCAATATCTTCTAATTAAGAGGGTTATCAATTTGACTTACTGATCCCTCCTCAAGCTATTCCCAACCAAGACCTTAAAGGAACATGCCACTATGCCACCCCCTGGCAACTTGTGGCTCCCAAATGTAATATATCAACTGTATTGTTCCTAAAATATATACATCTTATATCAACCCTTGTCTTTTCTATTTAGATTGTTGTCTTCCACAATCTAAATACTGAACCATAATTGGTTCAGTTGCAGCAGTGGTAGCAGAGGTAGATTCAATTGACAATCTACCTATAAGAAAATCCCCCAAGAAAGGACAAAGTGCTGGTTGTATGGCTATACCTCACCAAGAGACCTTTCTCCCTATCCCTGATGGGGACATTCCCAAGGGTTATGTCATGCACCAGGATCAACTAGTGCTTACCAGCATCTACAACTGACTCTGCCTGGGACAACATGATGTTAGTGCCACCCTGCCTCAGTATGATCTGTCACAACACATGAACTTACAACTGAAACCTTTGTGGGTGATGCAGAGAGAACCAACATAGTAAGTTGGCTACACTCCACAGAAATCTGCCACCAAAATTTTCAAGTACCTGAGCCCATGTGGGTTGCCACCACATCAGGGCGCCTCATGGGGCCCACTGCTATATGGTTCATCAAATGGGATAGACAAAAACACAAATTCATTTA
The DNA here is from genome assembly GCA_014839935.2 of Entomophthora muscae. Taxonomy (NCBI): domain Eukaryota; kingdom Fungi; phylum Entomophthoromycota; class Entomophthoromycetes; order Entomophthorales; family Entomophthoraceae; genus Entomophthora; species Entomophthora muscae. Next base: position 66,751 of record QTSX02004347.1, read on the forward strand.
GGTGGCCTTCAAAGACACTGCCAAGTTCTGCTACAGTGAAAACTATTTACACATTATAGTGGAAATCCCCTTCTTGCAATCAAACAAACAGGGAGTGTTCCTGAATACCTTGCTGCTGGGAAAAAAGTGCTTGCCGCTGCCCCAGAAGCCATTCCCAATGGGAATACAATGCTTCTCACCCTTATTATCAATGGGTTGAATCCTCATATCTGTAAATGGGTTACCATAGGACATTGCACCTTCATTGATTGTTATAAAGTCATTATAGAAGCAAATAACCAAGTCACACTGGTCTTCCAAAGGTCCAATGATGCACCCTCTCAACCTTGCCCCACGCCTGGTAGCACCCACAACCAAGTCAGACGCCGCCAGCAGGATAATGGCAACAAGTGCCCTTGTGAGGGGGATCTCCAGCTGGCACAGATTGAGAGTTTGGGGAAAGCCTGGGGGTTGTAGGCATGAGAGGCTCTACAGCCCTACTTGACTTACACTCACAATCTCTCCTTGCTAAGAATCCCTGTGACTACAATGTGCATAAGAGTGAAACTCTTGACGTATTCCAAATGCATAGTGACAGCCCTGTTCTCTAAGATTGTCATTCATCAAATCAAATAACTTGCTTGTCTTATCCCTTTTGCTTCTTTGGAAACACTCACAGGCTCCTGGTAGATACTGGGGCCAATAATACAATGGTTAATCAGGAATTTGTGGGCTCCCAACAGTTAGACTGAGTCCCCAATTGCTTCAAAGCAGTACATGTAGCATACTCCTGAAGAGCGGCAATTACCCATGAGACAGTCCCCTTCTCTGTGAGAATAGGGAACATCCAGGTTAAGCTCTCTGGGCCAATCATGGCAGGGCTCAGCCACAACATAGTTGCTGGCCTTAACTGGCTTCAGCACAACTGTACCTACATCAAATGTGATACCTCTGTCATCACCCTTAATAGAAACGGTGTGTGCTTTCATATCAAACCTATTAAGATGAGCAAGCTTCTACATGACACTGTCTTTGTACCAAAACATAGAAAGACCCCTAAAAATTCAAAGAGGGAAAGTTGGATTTCAACCAATGCTCACTTGAGGTTATCTGTTCTGAACTTTCTTTGCCTCCCCCTCTGAGCAATCCACCACCAGCGTTTCAAGAACTCCTCAAGAAGTTTAAGGGTTTCTTTAGCAAAACACTAGATCAGTTATCTCCTCCTCAAAAGATCTGACACAATGTTTAATTACAAGGGTCCTTACCAAAAGCCCACCCACTCTACTTTCTAACACCCAAGGAGGACAAAACACTCCAACAGCACCTTGCAGATGCCTTGGTATGGGCTTCATATGCCCCTCTTTTTCTCCATAAAGAGTTGTGCTCTTTTTTGCAGCTAAAAAAGACATATCACTCCTTTTGGTTACCAACTATTACGCCCTAAACAAAGTTACTGTCAAAATAAGTGCCCCTACTGCTGATTGACAACCTGTTTGATACGCTTGCTGGTGCAAAAATCTTTAACAAGATTGATCTCACTACAGGATACAATCAGGTCCTCATTGCCTCTGGTAATGAGGCAAATAGAGCCTTTTGAACACACTAAAGGTTGTTTGAGTGCTGCATCATGAATTTTGGCATGACTAAAACACCATCCACCTTCATAATGCTCATGAACAAGGCTTTTGAGGAGTTGATTATGAAATGTGTTGTGGTTTACCTAGACAACATCATTGTGTTCATCCAGAATTGAACTTCTCACCTCCAACATCTCTGAGCCATGCTTAATACCCTTTGTAAAGGCCAATTGAAGGCCAAGTCCTCAAATTGTGAGTTCTTCAGGTCAGAGTTGTTATTCCTTGGGCATAATATCTCTGCCCAAGGGGTAAAAGCCTATCCTTCCAAGATCAAGGCAATTACTAACATGCCATCTCCAACTGATGTGGGCCAGGTGTGTACATTCTTAGACATGGTTGCCTATGTGTACAAGTTTATCCCCAATTGTGGAGAACTAATTGCACCTCACAAGTTACTGAACACTAAACAATGGTTCCAATGGACCCCAGTGTGAGACCAAGCCTTTTAAAAAAATCAAGCAGAAGCTATCACAGCACCAGTCCTTCAGTTTCCCAACAGGAACTTCTAGTATGAACTTGAAACTGACGTTTCAGACTGGGTCATAGGGGGGTGCTGAAAGTAGAGACCAATGCAGGTATAGTCTCCCAGTAGCATATAAGTCCAGAAAGCTCACTGACACAGAGCAACACTACCCTGTTCATGATAAAGAGTTAGCTGAAATTATCCACTGTGTTAAGAAATGGTGCTGCTACTTATAAGGCGCCATCTTCCCACCTTGAATCCTCACAGACCATAAATCCCTTTAATACTTCATCACTCAGTTGCATTTGACCTGACATCAAGTAGGATGGGTCAAATGCCTGTCCCTGTATCAGCTCTGCATATAATACAAGCCTGGAAAAGAACTTGTAACAGCTGACACTCTCTTCAGAATGTATTTAGTTTCTATCATGGGGGATGACAGGTTAGACCTGGACTGGACCATGCTCTACCTGCGCTCTGAGGCCACCTGTTACAAAGGACTTAACTGAACAGTCATTTCAAAGTTGAAAGATAACAAAAGTCAGTTCACCACAGACACTGGCAACGTGTGTGTCAGAAATATTTCTGATACCAACCAACTTTCCACCATAATGCTAATTTGGGGCAGGAAAGAAATTTTGAGCTAAAATGATTCTCAATACAAAAAAGATTTACCCCTCCCAAATGGGGAAAATAAAACAAAAGTAAAAACAGAACTTAGCAAAGCCCAGAATAATTTGGCATCCAGGCAGGCTCCTGGTGCCTGCCACGCTGCCAGAACCCCACGCCAGCCTCCTGCCCGCTCACTTGCTCCCCAGCCTGCCGCCATAAAGCCTGCTACTAGTCCCCTGCCCACCTGCTTGCTCTCCAGGTCTCAGCCTGCTGCCAGCCACCCACCTGGGTCCCAGTCCCCCCCTCCCCTCTGTCCAATCAAAAGCCACAAAAGCATGTAGTCAATCAAATAGGTACATTTCAAAAGGTTTTAAATTAAAGGATCAAAAATACAGTGCTGAACAACCCAAGAACAATTCCCTAACCTTGCCCACCCATTCTGGCACCAACCAAATGGGATCTGGGACCCAGACCACTTGGTTGGGGCCAGACCTTTACCAAACCCAACCAATCAACCAACCTAAAATTAGACATTGGAGTAAACTTGGGACCATTTCCCCTCCTGGAAGTTTTCCAACCAGGATCTATTGGCCACACCCAAGAATTGGAAGCCCAGTCACAGTTAGTGGGGGAACAAGGTTTTGGCCATATTCCAATTGCCCAAGGCCAACCCTCACCAAACTTTTGGGGTTTCCCATCCCATGTTTTCACTCCCACTTGCAAAACTTTGCAAATGGGGGTACTATAAATAAAGTATCACCCCCTCAATGATGGCTTGTGCTATTATTGAGAAAAATACCCTCCTCAATAAAGCTATTCTAAATCTTAACTTTAAAGCCAACCCTTAGTTTATTTTAAAAAACTTCACCCTCAATCCCCAAACCAGTGAAGATGAACCACCTTGTCTTCACAGCTGTGCTCACTGCTTGCCTTGGCATTGGAGGGTACCAGCAAGGACCTGTTACCTTTGGTTTCTCACCAGAAGGATTGGGCCAAAGGTACTATAAAGACCCCAGCCAACTCAATTCTTTGTACACTAGTTCTTGGCCTCCTCTGGTGTCACCCCCTTCCATCATGTCCATTGCCCTGTCCACCTCTGCCTACTATGTATCAGCCTACTTTGCGGGAAGCTTTGGCAGATACAACACCCATGCCAAGGTGCTCTAATGATTGATGACCATCTAGCTCATTGTCACCGCTTTGGCGGGGTTCCAGTTTGCAAACCCTCTTCTGTACCTACTACAGATAGTACCAACCATGCTTGATATTACAGTGTGCTGTCAAGCAGAGAAAAGTGAAAATACTCCCTACATTTTCACCACACAATGAGAAGATATTGTCCTGCCTTATCACCACATCTTAGATCACATCAGGGGATGTAACCTTTTTTGAAATTATGAAACATAAGGTTTGGTGGCCCTGTATGCACTAGGACATCCTAGAACTCTTCAAGACTTTTTTGCTATGTAAGAAGAATACGAGCAAACCTGCTCCCCCCAAGTTGATACTGCCTATCAAGGCCATGGAATCCTTTGAAAAGTGGGCCCTTATCATTTTGGGGCCCCTACATGAATATAAGTTGGGAAAAAGTACATCATCACAGCCATTGACTATTTCACACACTGGCCCGTGGCGTGGGCAACCACCAATCACACCGCCATCATCACTTGATTCATTGGTAAGGAGATTGTAGCACATTTTGGTTGCCCCAAAAGGCTCATCAATGATGGTGGGTCTGAAATCGTGGGTGATGTCATTTAGGTGTACTGTGTGAAAAACACCCTTGAACACATCATCACTACTCCATACCACCCCAAGCCAACAGGCACGTAGAGCGTCTAAATGATTCTCTGGTCTAACTAATTGTCAAACTATCCCAGGAGCACTCAAACACCTCCTGGACAAAAAATCTCCAAACAGTGCTACTCATTCTATAAGCCAGAATCAATTGTGACACAGGTTTCAGTCCTAGTGTGTTGGCCTTTGGAACTCCTGATGGCATGACAGGAGTAGATGTGGGAAAGCCAAAACCAACTATCCCAAGTAAACCACCTCCCATTATCACTACCTTGTTAGCCTAGTGGCATACCAAGGCCTGCAATCCTGAACAGGAACAAATTAAGGGGGTAATAAGACACCTTGAGGCATGCTATGCTGTAGGTGGTCCTGTTTACACCCTCAACCCCAATTCTGCAAACTTGAACCCAACCACCTTGGGCCCTTCTGAGTGGCTGCTGTCTACAGCAGCCATACCTACCAGCTCAAGAATGCCCAAGGAAACATCAAGAGACTCCATCACAGCCAATTGTGCCCCTGCTGCTTCATATCTACTCAGAAAGGCTTCATACACAACTTCCCAGATCTCCCAAAAATTCTGATCTTAGTCCTGGACACCAAGAAGGGGAAAGGGTGCTGTTATAACCAAAAATGACTCACTGCCTGCTAAAATATCTCACAATACACAGGGGGCGCTCATAGAGAACCCCCATAATGTATATAGCAACATGGATTATTCTGTGGCTAATGTCAAGTTACAGGCAATATCTCCCAAATAGGAGGCAACCATTCTATGTGCTGATCCCTCAACTAAGATATTTGCAACTCACACTCTATTTGAATCCTGCCACAGTGTCACCCTCTGGTGAACTAGTGGCTTCCCAATATGGTATATCAATTATAATTTTCCCCAATAAAAACATCGTGTTCCTATTTCTTAGCCTTTCTATTAGGCTGTTGTCTTTCCCGATCTAAATACTGGACTATCATTGGTTCAGTTGCAACACTTTAGACACCTGGATCTATGGTAACTGGGTGGATTTTTATACTAACACTTGAGCTTTGTTCTGGACTGAGTTAATTTCGTTCATCTCAGCAAGTTTGAAAACTACTGTAGATAAGGATGTAGCATCTAAATTACGTTATAGAGCTCCTACATTAAGGCATGCAAATCATTGTCCAGTCTGCAAGACTTTAAAGATTAAGAAAAGCAGTGCTAGAACCCGTTTCAAGAGAATCAAGGCAAAGATTAGAGTGGGATGTTTAGAAGCTAATAGGGTGAGTTTAACGATATTTAAGGCAAGCAAAAAAAATAGAATTCACCGCGATACATTTGAATATTGAAGCACCTTATTCGACATTGCGCTATGATGATGGTGCGAAGGTATATTGAGCTGGAAATGGTTATTTTAAAGGAAATACTACTCGGTTTCAGGCTCCAATGGCCGCTTTGCTGATTCTTCAGGAGCAGGTTGGTTCTCTTTGGCAGGCTGGATCTCTTCGAGTGTTTTCAGGTAGTTGTAGTAGGGAGTCCATTCTGTGGAGTTGCTAGGAGGAGAGATCTCTTGGGAAGCCTCCCTGACCTGACGGAGCCTAGGACATTAAACAAAGCAATGCGGTATACTTACAAATCTCTAGCATGAAGGGGTACGATAAGGCCCTTGAGTAAAAGACAAAGCATACGGAATGATTGCATGGATACTTTTTCTTCTGTTTTGTTGGAGGGATCTATCTTAATGTTTTGAATGGCCGTCCATACGGTGGTCTGGTGGAATAAGGCAATGGCTTTACTGATGCGAGCTATGTTGCCACCTACAGTGCGTAGACTCGAGGCCACTAGCTTTGCAAGGTTGGCTGCATTGTCCTGGCTATTTAAAGGCTCGCTGTTGGCTTGTCGTTTGAGAGCCTAGAGAGTGAGAAATGGGGGAAATGCCGAAATACCTCTGCTAGAGCATCACTGACACTTCGGAACACTAAGCGAACAGCTTCACCATCAGAGGCTGCCTTGAGACGTGGCTTGATCCCGTGATTAAAAAGCAAGCGAACAGCTTCATCACAGATGGGACCAAGGGTACCAAAGCGAGCAACAATCTCGACGGAAGAGCCAAGATTGAAGACGCGATTGATTACGGAAGCGATGAACGTAGTAACTACTTGATTGTGATAATATTTCAATCCAGAGTCATCTTGGTCCTCCTGTTGCCACCAGGCTAACGAAATGCCAACAAACTGAACGCTTGCTTCTTCTACCACTGAGATGGCTGGGAGAGGTGGACGAGCCTTTAAGAGCGGAGTCCGTTGGTTAAGCCAGCAGACTTCATTGATTATGCGAAATGCCATAACCTGGGCTCCACGCACAGAGTCATCAGCCGAGTCTGCGTCAGTACGCATCAAACTCAAACAGGTGTGGATAAGTTTGTCTCTGAGACGCACAACCTTGCCAAGGGAAGTGTCGGAAAGGTCCAAACACCCCCAAAGTAGACTTCGATATAAAATTCCAAGTGAAGCAACCGCCACCTTAAGTTCGGCGACTACATTGGCTTTGTCAATCACATCCCATAGCCCAGTAGTGAAGGAACCATATTCATCATCTAGAATGACACCAACTCCCCATGACGTGACCGAAAGAAGTCCATGCAAACGATGCATTGGCATCAACATTTCCTCAAAGTCATCCTATGAATTAGTAAAACAAACTGGCATATATTTACCTGGAAAGAGGTTATAGCATTAACTAGATTGTCTACAATAGATTCTGACAGCTGTGTAAACTCATGAGGAGCACCAGACTTGAAGCGTCCAAAGGCCTTCAGAGTAGAGGCGGCTTGGAACAATACAAGTGCACTCTGATGGGTGTTGAAGATTTTGCTGATTGCTTGAGCTAAATCAACATATGCTTTCATTTTGTCAGCTTCTAAAAACAATTCCCCGTCCAACACTGCTTGAAGTGCCCTAAGGATGGGCACAATTAACTGCTCGTTGTCCCCGTGCCTGGAGAGGATATCCTTGATAGGCAGAATATCTTGAACAAGGCGAGTTCGAAGAAGAGTATATGCTGAGAGCGCCGCGCTTTTCTTGGAGGGTTCAGGGACGTGCTCTTCAGAAAGCATCTTAAAGCAAGCCTCAATCATTTCAAGTAAATACGGTTCTTCTATTGCAGTAAGTTGGATCTTGGTTTTCTTTATTCTCGCTGAGTTATCTTGAGTTGCCAAATCCAACAAGCTTTCCCAGTCCTGCACGTAATAAACTTCTTTCCAAAGCGCCCGCACTGCTAAAGAAACTGGTCCCAGGCCGATGGAAGGGCGAGATGCTAGGATAAAGCCGTGACTGAATTCCAAAAGTGGAGTTCGCAAAGTACTTGGCTCTGATGCTTCCTCAGCACAGTTCTGGGCAAGTAAACCAATAAGACTTTTTAATCCTAACTTGCGGCGCTCAGAGGGCGAGAGGGTTTCAACTTTTAATTTAAGCTCCTTTGCCTTCTCAGGAATCAACTCCTGCTCAAGGATGTATTCAACAAAGGGTGCAGCAGCGATACGCATCTTTTCATCCTTGGAGAAGAGAAGGTCAAGGATCCTGTTTTTGTCATCCAACTCAAGAAGCCCTCGCTTGTTGACAACAAGCAGTAACTTGATGGCTTGGCACCTAATGGACAGTTCAATGTCTTTGGTGGCCATGTCCAATAGGCGGGCTCTAGCTGAATTAATGAAAAGTCGAAGCCTGGAAACAGAGTTGTCATCGTTGCAAAGCACCATAATAGCATTGATAGCTTCGAGGCGGACAGAAGAGGTCTATCACATTCAATCGAAGAAGACTTAAATGTTTACCTTATCAGTAAGTCGCCAGTTAAGATACTTGAGGTGTTTGTCATCTAAGAAAAGAGTGGGATATTTGAGAACCCAGCTCCCAAACTCCTTTAAAGATTCAACACGAATTGTCGGCTCGGTATCAGTGCAACGCTTAACAAAGATTCTAAATTTCAGTGGGATTTACATAACCTGACTCACGTTTCGAACATGTTTCCAAGAGTAGTTGAAAGCAGATTGATTTGAGAGCCCAATTCTTGTGAGGAAAGCTGAGGCTTTTTCTTGGCAGCTCCCTTTTTAGGTTTTCGATTGGAGGACTGTTGTAATGAAATTTCCTGTTCAGCTTCGAGCTCCCGGCAGGCTTCACAAAGAATAGTCATGAATTTAAAAGAAAGGGAGGCGCCAACCTGGCGAAAGGGCCGAAACGGTGAACTGATTTCAGAAAGAGTCAGCTACTTTAAGAGGTATAAAAATAAGGAGAAATTACCTCGACATCGCTGTAAACCACATTTTAAAAAAGCCCACCAGCGTCTGATCACTAAAAATATCATGAAGCCCATGCTTCATCAACCCCCGGAAAAACTCGAGAATTCGCTTTTTAGATAGCCGCCCTTCCTTGTTTTTGGAAAGATAAGGCACTTCGGCATTCTGTTTTAAAAGATTAAACATGTATAAAAAACAAAACTTACCTCCTTGACTCCTTCTTGCAACTCTTCAAATACAAGATTGAACGGAGACTCCTGCTGGATAGCTTCTCTGGAAATGACAATCGGAGAACCGCTTATCTTTATACATAAATATTGAGAAACTCAATTTTATTACCTTGACGATGGCGGCAAGGAGCTGATAAATAGCTTCAATTGGGGTTTCTTGGTATGATGATATCCACTCCTTTACAGTCATCTGCATAGCAGCCTGTTCATCCATAATCTCATCTAAAAGGGTTTACATCGCGAATCGGAACAAAGTTACTATAAAGCGAAGTGTCGTCTGCTGGGCCGCATAGCATTTCTTTGCGTGACGAGCTTCGAGAGCCTCCGGCTTCTTCAACAGTTGCCAAAACCTTGCGCTTTTTTGCAGGTTGCGCGGCAGCTTTAGCTTTATTAGCAGAAGCCTGAGGTTTTTTAGTGGGGGTTGCCGCCCTCCCCTTGGCTGCACTTGGCCTTTTACTGTTACTTTAAAGATGAATCCTCGTTAAATTAAAAAAATACCTGGCCTTCTTAATAGACATTGAAGAATCTCCAACAATTTAAACCCGCTTCAATCTTGTACCGTACTGATAGAAGTTGGCTACGTTATACTGATACGACAGCCTGTGAAATAGTTCGCAGTGGAACTTAAGAGCTGTTTTCGACGTAAGCTTGAGAGGTAAGTTATTTCGTAGCCTCCAATAAATTTCTCGGTTTCACAACGCGTCGCGGATCGGGTCGCTTCGTGAATAATCTTAACCCTGCTCGTCTTGTCGATGGACCGCTTCCATATCTGAACAAAATATCCGGATCGAGCCGGTTAAAACCACCATGATACTATAGCTCAGCCCCTTTGAATTTTAAAGGGAATAAAACAGTCCAAGTTTTTGCAAAAGAAAACACCTATTTATATCTATTGAATCCCCAAATTATAATCCTTTAAAGCAAATTTGTTTATTATCATATTGAAGTAACTACTTGAAATCTGATTCAACAGTAGATAAACAATTTTCTCATGTGACAACCTCTGGCAAACACTTAAAAGAATAAGCAAAAGATAGAACTTTTATTAAGAGTTTTTTTACAACCAAGCATACCAGTCTGCTTACCACCATATCTCATGATACTCTAGGAACACCTGTGGTGTGAGAGAGGGAGGCTAAACTAACCAAGTTCGGCTCCCATCCTGGTAAGACAAACCACCTAGATGCCGCCCAGTGAATCACTGGGACAGCCGCTCTAAAAGGGGACCAAAGGGAGAAAACAGGGGAAAGTTACAGGAAGTAGGTGCTCAGTCCTATTCATGCCAGGCCTGTAAGCAGCCAGGGAGTACACGCAGGTGTGTGCTCTGGGACTACAGGTGACTCCTGAGAAACAGGCATCTCCTCCTCCAGTAAAAAATAGTAAGGTATTGTTGCAACCGAGTTTCCAGACTCATCTGCCAATGTATCTTACAATACACAGGGGGTGCTTGATAAGCCGTCCCTTGACGTATCTAACGACATGAACCAATCTGATGACAATGTTGAACTGCGGGCACTTTCTCCTAATTAGGAGCACTACAATTTGGCCTGCTGATCCCCGCATGAGTTATTCCTTGGCTTTGAACCCTACATGGAACATGCCATCTCCTTGTGGCCTTGTGGCTTTCCCCATACAGTATATTAATCACAATATTCTACAATAAACAGCACCTTATTCTATTCATTCTCGTCCTTTCTATTGGGCTGTTGTCTTCCCAATTCAAATATTGAACTCTCATTGGTTCAGTTAAAACAGTATATCAGTTTCTGCAACTGGGGAATTGATCAGACCAAGATCTGGGAAGTACAAGTTAATGTCATTGCAAGTAAGACTTTTGACCAAGATCTCCCCAGTGGAGAGCAGGCCATTAGTCCTAGCTAGTAGATTGCCGAGCAGGTACAGGAGTCTAGAAGGGTCTCCTCTCACATGATGGGCAGAAGAGGAGAGGTAGACCATATAAAAAGCAACATAGGGGCCAGAGAAAACACAACAGACCTGAGAACAGGGAACAACCTTATCAGAATATCTGAAAATTTTGAGGACCTGGGATGAGGTTTTCAGGGCTCAAGCAGTACAATTTATGCTTTCTATAGTAGCTGGGAGGAGGAATAGTGTCAGAATCCAGCCTGGACCAGGTTCTGGGGAACTTTCAGATGGACGGTCTGTAGGCCCAGAGGGAAGGGCCCACCACAGAATAAGAGCTAACTTTACAATATAGGAGAATGGTTTTTCAAGCAGGGCCCAAGGACCATTGGCGGGCATCATAGAATCAACCAGTCTGGTGAGCGTTATGTAGAGGATGCCAAATAGATGAGTGGAGCTAGATTCAGTGGCGGCCAAAGATTCTTGTGGGCGTTTTGTGTTACAGATGTAAAAAGTTTGAATCCCATGGCAGGATTTAAACCTGCTCCCATCTACCAGGCAGGGGGAGCAGGAGCTTGTCTGCACCAGGGATTTGCTTTAAAAAGCAAATATCCAGGTGTGGGAATCACTCCCGCTCAGGCAGTAGCTGTGGGCCTATTCTGGGCCCCAAAAGCTATGCCCAAGCCTTGGTGGGTTTGGCTGGGCCTGGAAAAGCTAAATTTAGCTGCCCAGAACTCTCAGTTCAAGCCTACCCTCCATTTGGTAATTTGGGGTTCCTAATTGGGAGCCTCTTTTTTAATCAAGTTTTTTACCTCAGGAATGCCTGTCAATCCAGTCCTAAAATGGCAATCAAATTGGAAAAGACCCCATGACCCCTGCAGCCAACTCTGCCAGAACCAATTATCAGCCAGGCCAAGATGAGCCCCCAACAAGCCAAACAACAGAACCTGAGATGCCAAGCTATGCCACACAGATAGCACCAAAAGAATGCCCAGAGGCACTTGCATGTGAGTAAGTATATAAGTCAGAAGCACCTGAAAAGTTCTGTATTGTAATCCTTACCAAATAAAGTTGCTATGAACCTTTGGTTCACCCACCTGATTCCTTACATATTTTTGATACTCTTCCATCTGCAATCACCAAAGCAGAAGCACCCATCCTCAGGAATTGGTAGCCAAGCCACAGCTGACAAAACCAAAGCCTTTGACTGCTATTGCCCTCCTGACATTCCATTTGGCCATGTGCACTTCACTGAGTATCCTCACAACCCTAATCACAAACCCTGGACCTTGGAAGACTTACAGTGGTACAGATGCCCAGACGCTCCTAAGGAACCCTACCAAATTGTCCTTGACGGCAGAGAAATCACTATATACCCTTTGATCTTCAACAGGAAATACAACAACCCTGCCGCCTACTTGATCCCAATGAAACCATCCCCAAAGCCCAAACCAAACATCTCAACCCCACCCACTTCCAATGACAATTTCCAGAGTATTCAATTCCTGGGAGTGCTATACCTGGCGCTCACAGGATTGATTGATTCTGCCTTGCCAGCAGTCTGAACCTGGGCTGTGGCTGGGAAGGCCCTTTCCTACCTGGTAAAGTTAGGTCCCATCATCTGGTGGACCATGCCAGTACCTGCTTCAACTCCTCCCTCACCTTCTGGAGCTCCACGGTACTCCTGATATCCTGACATTATGATGATCCACCCCAAACTTGGTAACCTGGGCCCCAAGATGTTGTTAGCACTTGGGGCTACTTGTATGTTTGTTTTTATGATTATTGCTTATCACTGTTATTTGTGGCTATCATACTCAATCTCCTCCATGTGAAAGAGAACAACCCAGACTTTGGATGATTCCAAGGATGCCTCAGAGGGCAAAGACCTGACTGCAGTGACATCCTCCCAAGTACATAACGTGATTGTGAACCAATCCACCTTAAATGTGACCATGCCCCAGATGGGCAAGCTCAGCCTAGAGGAAACTAGAAGAGCCATGCTAGTACTGCAACTACACTTTCTATTCAATGCTGCCGCCTATCCCAATGACACAGTCAAAGTCTTGGGAGTAGCCTCCATGCTAACAGGGGATGCCCTAGACTGGTTTGGCAAGGCCACCGCCAACAACATAGAATTTTGCTTAGACTACGCTCTATTGGAGGCTGAACTAATGGCCACAGGCAAGGATCAGAATACCCTGCACTTTGCCTTCATGACCCTGTTAGAGTTCAAGCAAAACAGCCACCCACTTCAGACCTATGTAGAAGATTTCACCAAACTACAGACCCGTGCTATGCTGGACAACAAATTGGCTGCTATCCTATTTAGAAAGGGTATGAACCCAGGCTTAAAAAACCTCCTCAAGCACCATCCCCACAATTGGACTAGGGTAACTGATTGTGCTCTTCCAGGGACTAAGCTTGAACCAAGAGACTCATGGCGCCGCTCCCCACAGACCCTGAGTGGCCAAAAGCCCCGTGGCAACCAGACCAGCTCTGACACCTGACAAGCTACAACAATACTACAGAGATGTAATGTGTTTCAACTGCCACAAAGCAGGGCACCAGACCAGAGCCTACCCCAGAAGAAACCAAACTTCAGGCTCCCTTTCCCAATTAAACACATCCTCCCGGTTTTATAAGTATATCATAGTGACACTAGAAGTAGGAGACAAAGTATTTCATGAAAAGGCTTTCTTATACACAGGAGCCAATGAAAGTTTTATTGACCCAACATTGGCATTCAAGCTAGGGCTCACCCCCTCAGGTCTAAATTCCTAGTCACTATGTGAAACATTTCAACTGGCATTGGCCAAAAATGTAACCAACACCTTGAGCCAAGGATTGGACAAAATGCCAACCCTTCATCCATTATTTTGTTGAAAGTATTACCACACCCCTTGATACTTGGAGACTCCTGGGCTGACAAGCATGTGGCAATCCTGGACCATCACAACCAAACTGTAACCCTGGGAAATGGCCCTAACCCTGACACTGTACCAGTCCAACTAAGCCCACACATGGCACCCCCCACAAAACTCATGACCAAGAGGTAGGACCCTTGCTCAGGTAAACTGCCTGTGTCATGAGTGACATTTCAATACTTGTATTGAAAACCTGGGAATTGAAACCCAGGTTCCAGGGAAAGCCTTATATTGACCAGAGTAGACAGGAAACTGCCCAACTGCTAGTTGGGTCAAGCCCTGGACCACCAGAGATATATGACCCCAAACAGGGGGAACAGAAACCTGCCAACCTGCTAAGCGTCAATACTGGAGGTTCAAAATCAACATTGGAGACCCTGGAATTGAACCTGACCCTCCAAAGACTACTCAAGTCGCACAAAGTGGACAGGAACCTGCCCACTTGCTAAATTGTAAGCCTGAGTTGACAAGTTACTCTGAGACCCGCCAATCTCCCAAGGACAATTCCCCAAATGGTCACCAGATTGATGCCAACCTTGCGCCACCAAAGATCCAGACCTACGCAGAGGTTGTAGCTTGCCTTAATGTCAGGATTGACAATTCTTCCTTTCTGAAAAACCCGGGCCTGGGAGCAGGAATCAAACCCTGACCCTGGATTCCTTCAGGCTGCCAGGCTTGTGGACTGTAGGACTGCCTGCCCGCGTTTTTCTGGGATTGAGTCCCCACAAGCTGAATTCAAGAAGGTTGACACATGCAGTAAAAAAAGCCAAACCAAAGAAATCATTGCACCAAATGGAGGATTAATCACAGCACCTAAAGGAGGTACTGCTTTGGCAACTATTAGCTTCATAAAATTGAAGTCTATACCAGCAACCAATCAAGAGTCAACCCAGGAAAGAGGCACGGGCACTGGCCCGCAACCCAGTCCCAGGACCTCAACACTAAAGCTAGATACTCAGGCAGCCAAATCAAGATTCCTGACCAATGAAAGAACTCCTGGGCCAAGTGCCATTTTGCTGCCTTTGGACCCAAGCACCCAGTTCCCCCGGCCATGGCCTCCCCAATGCTCTGATGAACCCTCATGGAAAATGTTAAGTTTGGAGGTGGGTTACTATATAGACCCAAAGACCCCATGCTCCAAACTTATTGCCATTTTTGAATAAAGGTTATGTTAATTTGGCTTATACAGCTATTGCCTTATTTTGTATTTGCTGTCTACCAATTCAGTTCAAGATCTCCTGGCCCGCCTGCCCCACTGCCTGCTGCTTTCTGTCCTCCTGGTGTACCCTTTGGACCCATCCACTTTACTGACTACCCTCTGAAGTCTGAATACAAGGACTACACCCAGAAAAGATACTCAAACTTGATTCCCTGGCCCGCATACATTCCGCAGTTAGATACAACCAACAAGGCCCGTGGATATTCTCAACACCCAAGTTGTTCAGAGGGAAATTCAACTATCTCCCTGCTTACGACCTGTCCATGGAACCACCTGTGACCCCAAAACCTATACCCGCTTCCTTGCCCAACCTCCCAACCAACCATTCTGGCAAGCTGTTTGGGATTGTGTACATTACCCTCACAGGGGTGATTGACACTATAATCCTGGCTGCCAGCCCGTGGTCTTGGGTGGGGAAGTCTGCCTCCTACCTTTTAAAATTAGCTCCCCTCTTGTGGTGGGCATTGCTTGTAAAAAAACTGGCCCAAGTTACCCCTGAAAACAATGGGCCGGCCACCCAAGACTGGATCCCTGACACTTAAGGAGGTTAAAACAAAACCTACTGTTAACTCTGCCAATGATCACCAGCAGCTGCCAGTCTTCCGTCCAGAATGGGTAGTACAATTGAACTACTCAGGTGACGTAGTGAACAGTGGCGGCAGAACAAAGCATTGCCACTTCTATTCACCAGAGAAGGCACAACCTGGATTTGCCGCCCTCAAGACTCTAAGCCAAGATCCATGCCCCACCAGTGCCTTGTCTGCAAACCTGAACCCTGCAAAAATTAAAGAAGCAAAAACCCATGGTATAAAAGCCCTGGCGGTATGGTGATGACCATATTGTCATTTTCAATAATAAAGTTTTATGAACCTTTGGTTCAAAAAAATCTTACCTTATCTAGTCTTAGTGATCTTCCATGTTAACTCCAGCCAAGTAGACCATCAGGCAACCGCCCCCTCTGGAGACCAACCTGCCAACCCTTCCCAGGCACTATACTGTTCCCCAGGAGCCCCCTTTGGACCTGTGAATTTTAATGAATACCCGCCCAACCCTGCCTACGCAGAGTACAACTTAGAGATCATCCTCATTTCCAATCCCTTGGCAAGGACTAGAGAAACTGAATACATAGGATATGAAGGAAAGAGGATTGAGGTGCCGCCCTTATTGTTCAAAGACAAGTACAACTATCTGCCTGCCTACTTTGTTCCCATGACTCTGCCCTTAACCCTGTGACCTGACCACCCAATGGAGACCCCCACTGCAGCTGAGACTACGTCCACCCAACTTTTTGGAGTAATCTATATTACTTTGATGGGAATGGTAGACACTATGGTGCCCAATTCAGGGCCCTGGTCTTTGCTTGGGCAATCCCTTTCTTATATTATCAAGTTAGCACCCATCCTAGGGTGGGCATTACTCTCTAGCCTGGCCGTATTCCAACCCAAGCCAACCAATGCCTCTACCTATGCCTGGCTTCCTGACACTGTGGTCCTTGAGAAATGGGCCAGTGTATTCAGCAAAGAAGCAGCAACTCATCTATGTGAGCACTCTATCTACAACCACGCCATTAATTTACTTCCTGATACACAACCTAGCCATGGAACCATCTATAGTTGCAACCACAAGGAGCAGGTAGCCTTAAAAGTGTACATTGAAGACATGACCAAGAAAGGATTTATCTGGGTTTCAAAGGCCCCTTGCTCTTCTCCCTTATTATTTGTTGGGAAGAAAGATGGGGGAATGAGACCTTGTGTAAACTACCAGAAGCTGAATAAAATCACAGTGAAAAACCAATACCTCATACCTAATGCCAATGACCTATGTGATGTCTTGACTGGAGCACAAGTATACTCTAAGATTGACCTCCAAGACGCTTTTAACCAAATCCAAATCAAAGAAGGTAATGAATATAAA
Organism: Entomophthora muscae; assembly: GCA_014839935.2. Lineage (NCBI taxonomy): Eukaryota > Fungi > Entomophthoromycota > Entomophthoromycetes > Entomophthorales > Entomophthoraceae > Entomophthora > Entomophthora muscae. The sequence continues at coordinate 83,657 of QTSX02004347.1, forward strand.
ACAGTTTTCAAAACTCAATATGGACTCTATGAATACCTAGTCATGCCTTTTGGGCTATGAAAAATCCCTAGCACCTTCCAGAGGATGATCAAATCAGTCCTGGGAGAATACCTCAACCAATTCTGAGTGGTGTACCTTGACAACATCCTGATAAATAGCAAAATACATGAAGACCACCTCCGCCAACTGGACCTCATATTGGAGAAACTAGCAGCAACCAACCTCCACGTCAACCCCAAGATGTGTGATTTATTTCAACCCAAAGTAGAATTCTTGGGCTATGTGGTAAAAACTGGTGGATTTTACATGGCACAAGATAAAGTTGACATAGTCACAGTCTGGCCCACCCCCACCTGTCAGAAAGATTTTAGGAGTTTCTTGGGGCTTTCAAACTGCTGTAGAGATTTCATGAAAAAGAACTCTGATTACCCTACCCCTGATCTGCCTCTGCTTGGACAAAGTCCAATTTGAGTGGACCCCCAACTGTACCTTTGTCTTTGAAGCCTTGAAGACAGCCTTCACCTCTGTGTTGGTGTTGGCCATGCCTGACCATACTAAGCCAATCATCCTTGAGACCAACACTTTGGACTTTGCCCTGGGATGGGTGCTTCTTCAAGAAGGAGGGGATGGTATGCTACATCCTGTAGCATATTAATCTAAGAAGATGATTCCTGCCAAAGGAAACTACCCAATATATGATAAAGAAATGCTTGCAATAATGAAGACCCTGAAAAATTGGCACAGATACCTATGTGGTGCCAAACACCCAGTAAAGGTCCTGACAGACCACAAAAACTTGGTTTACTTCTTCAAACCACGTCAGCTTAACCAACAACAATCAAGATGGGCTCTGGAACTGGCAGATTACGTACTAGAAATTGACTATAAGCCTGGCAAGGTAAACATTGTCACAGATGCCCTAAGTAGGAGAGCCAACCTGATCCCGTCCTCCACTGAGTTGAGAGAACACAACACCCACACCTTGTTGGATACAACCAGTGGAAGAATACAACTATACTACTTAAAGATTGTTGCAAAGAAATTATATGTATTAGGAGCCCAGGCAAAGGACCCCACTGCAAAGACCATGATTGCAGAACTCTCCATTCAACTCAACAGCCCACTGTAAAAAAGAGGTTACTCACTAAAGGGAACCACTTTACTGTTCCAAGGAAGAATCTATATACCTGAAGGAGTGGCGTGGATCTCCATCCTAAAAGACTATCACAACTCAGAACTAGCAGCCACCCAGGCTGCCACAAAACCCTTCAAAGCATCAAAAGGAACTATCTGTGGCTCAGGATAGACGCAGATGTTATAAACTATATTGAGGGTTATTAAACATCCAGCAACATCAAAACAAGACGTTCTAAACCAGAAGGCCTCCTCTTCCCCTTAGACATCCCTTCAGGACCCTGAAAATTGGTATCCATGGACTACATAGTTGAACTTCCCCCTCCAAGGATTACAACACAATCCTAGTAATGGTCAATCAATTAACCAAAATGTCTTACTTTGTCCCCACAACTACCCAATGTACTGCTGCTGAGACTGTCTGCCACTTTCATGACCAAATACCCACCCAAAACAGAACCCCAGAAGAAATAGTGACAGACTAAGGACCACAATTCACGCCACGCTACTGGGCGCAAGTGATGAAAGACCTAGGGATCAAAAGATATGTTTCCACTTTGTTTACCCCCAGACCAACAGCCAAACTGAACAGATAAATCAGCTTTTAGAACAGTACCTCCAATGCTATACAAACGCCAATCAAGACAACTGGGCAGATTTATTATCCACGGCCCAGTATGCGTACAATAGCAAAGACCACACATTCACCAGGATGTCTCCCTTCAAAGCCAATTATGGATTTGACCCCACTTGAGACCTCAATATTGGAAACCAGGAGTCTAACAAAGAAGGTAGAACCTGGATGGAACACATCCACAAACCCCAGATGACCTGCTCCCAAAATCTAACCTGTGCAGTAAAGACCTACAAAGCCTTCACTAACAAAAAGCAAACCCTGGAAAACAACTAGAGATTGGGGACAGGGTCTATCTAGACTCAAGAAACATACACCTAAATGTCCCATGCTGGAAGTTAGCTCACCAAAAAAGTGGCCCACACCAGATCACGGGCCAAGTAGGAAAAGTAGCCTACCGTTTGAAGTTGCCCAACTCCTGGAAAATACATACTGGAAATTCAGAACCTAAACGTAAAAATGAGGGATTGTCAAATCCTTGGTCCAAATTTTGAATCACTTTTGAGGGATAGTCTTTTTTTAATTAAATTGAATTCTTTGTATTTTTATTTGAATTTTTAAAAATGCGGGAACTCATAGACACTTTGCAAAGTTCAAGTCAAACTGCATATTTCCAATGGACAAAATGAATTAACTGGAATCAGATTTGAAGCGTTCAAATCCATCAACCATTTTCATTAAGTTTACTATGTTTTTTGAAATTGCAGGATTGTCAAATCCAAGAACCAAATTTCAAATCACTTTTGAATGTCACTAGTAAACTCAAATATTAATTGCAAGAACTGGAATCCAAATTGAATGTAAAGTAAGAAACTAGGAAAAATCAACCCAAATCAACAAGCTCCACTGTGGATAAAATCAAATGGAAAATACAATCTCAACAACCATGTTTAGACATGAAATTAAGTGAAATGTAAAATTTTCTAAACTGGAAATGATGCAATATTCTGCACTCTAAATCACTAATATAGCAACCATAACCCCATATAATGATTTATGAGCTACTCTCCTGATGACACAGAATTTTTTTAAAAGTTTTTTGGCCCCTGGCGTAGCCAAGGGGCCAACAAACACTTTTTCAAGGAAGAAAGGAGAGTAAAAGATAAACCATCAGTTTACTGCACTATGTATTCATGTACTGCTATTAAGGATACTTGATTTAAGTAGATTTCAGAAAATACTAATAATAAAATAGAATTATATATTACAATCTGTTTTTACCATGTTGCCTTTTCCTTGGTGTGTTGATAGTTCATTTGCTGTTGATAAGGTGTTTGCATTTAATTGGATGGTTTCACCTCCAGTTGCCTTGGCAAAGGGAATCAAAAAACCTCCCTGAGACCAACTGTGGTTGCAGAGGCGGCTTGATTTCCTATTGCCAAGACAACTGGAGGTGAAACCATCCAATTAAATGCAAACACCTTATCAACAGCAAATGAACTATCAACACACCAAGGAAAAGGCAACATGGTAAAAACAGATTGTAATATATAACTCTATTTTATTATTAGCGTTTTTTAAAATCTACTGTAATCAAGCATCTAAATTTTAGCCGTCCTAAAATGGAATAGGGTGATTTTTGAGAATGCTTATGATTCCTAAAAGAATTATCACAAATCCACTCTAGATCCTTTAGCATCCTTTTTGAGATACCCATAAATTATATTTATTTCAAATTCCTTGCAATTATGATTTGAAACTTGGTTCTTGGATTTGACAATCCCGCAATTTCAGATTTGTTAATTTTACATGATGTCTATGATTTATTTGAAATACAGGAAATCTCAAATTGTACATTATAATCCCGCATTTCTGATTTATGTATCCTGCATTTGTTTGCTGAGTTTTTTCTAGTTTTAGTTGAGTTATCTACTCAAGAGATTTGAAATTTGCCAATTTAAATAAATCAAAAAAGTCAAATCAAATGGTTGAATTTATTAAATATTTTATTTTCACTCAGCTGAGTTGCCCGCAAAAGTGATTCAAAATTTGGACCAAGGATTTGATAATCCTGCATTTTTACGTTTAGGTTCTGAATTTACAGTAATGTGTTTCACCAATCCTTACTATTCAAAAAGGATGAAACCTCCCTGCCGCACCAGAAACTGAATACTTCACCTCTGCCCATCCTGGTAGGAAGATCCCTTGAACACAAAGTGGAGTATATACAAGGAGATTGTACCTACTATTGCAAACCACAGTACTATGTCAAATGGCTAGGATACCCACCCAAGAAAAGCACTTGGGAGCCAGCTGGCAGGATTCAAAACCTGCTCCTAGCCACTAGGCTGGGAGAGTGGGAGCTTGCCTGCACCTGGGTTTTCTTTAAAAAGCAAATATCCAGGCGCAGGAACCACTCCCGCTCAGGCAGTATCTGTGGGTCCCAAAAGCTATGCCCAAGCCTTGGTGTGTTTGGCTGGGCCTGGGCAAGCTAAATTTAGCTGCCCAGATTTCCCGGTGAAAGCCCACACTCCATTTGGTAATTTGGGGTTCCCAATTGGGAACCCCTTTTTAAATCAAGTTCTTTTGCCTCAGGAATACCTGTCAAGCCAGTTCTAAAAATGGCAATCAAATTGGAAAGACCCCATGATCCCTGCAGCCAACCCTGCCAGAACCAATAATCAGCCAGGCCAAGATGAGCCCCCAAAAAGCCAAACAACTGTTCCTGAAGACCCCCAAAATGACCATGAAGCAGCCAACCAAACAACAAACCTGAGATGCCAAGCCATGCTACACAGATAGCACCAGAAGAATGCCTAGAGCACTTGCATGTGAGTAAGTATATAAGTCAGAAGCACCTGAAAAGTTCTGTATTGTCATCCTTACCAAATAAAATTGTTATGAACCTTTGGTTCCCCCACCTGATTCCTTACATATTTTTGATACTCTTCCATCTGCAATCACCAAAGCAGAAGCACCCATCCTCAGGAATTGGTAGCCAAGCCACAGCCAACAAAACCAAAGCCTTTGACTACTATTGCCCTCCTGACACTCCATTTGGCCATGTGAACTTCACTGAGTATCCCCACAACCCTAATCACAAACCCTGGACCTTGGGAGACTTGCAGTGGTACAGATGCCTAGACGCTCCTAAGGAACCCTACCAAATTGTCCTTGACAGCAGAGAAATCACTATATACCCTTTGATCTTCAACAGGAAATATAACAACCCTGCTGCCTACTTGATCCCAATGAAACCATCCCCAAAGCCCAAACCAAACATCTCAACCCCACCCACTTCCAATGCTTATGGCCAGAGTAGTCAATTCCTGGGAGTGGTATACCTGGGGCTCACAGGATTGATTGATTCTGCCTTGCCAGAATTCTGACCCTGAGCTGTGGCTGGGAAGGCCCTTTCCTACCTGATAAAGTTAGGTCTCATCATCTGGTGGATCATGCTGGTACCTGCCTCTATTTCTCCCTCACCTACAGGAGCATCACGGTACTCCTGGTATCCTGGCAGGTTGGGCTGCGGGGTCACAGGGGGAGTCATGGGCACTAGATAGGCAGGCAGGTAGTTATATTTGTTGCAGAATAGCAGTGGTTGCTTGATATGACAGGTGCCTTCACATCCAATGAGTTCAGGCTCTCTGGTTCTGGCTTCAGGTTTTTATATCAGAATTTATTCTAAGTTAAACTCTGAGTAGGCAGGATTAGGGGTATTTTGTGAAATGTACCAGGCTGTAAGGTGCTCCTTGGGATGATATAAATCAGGCAGCCAGTCTGCAGTTTCTTGGGATCGGTTGGTGAAGGGGGCAGAGCCAGAGAAATCAAACTGAAAATGGACAAGTGCTAAAATTAGGTGTGAGATGACCTGAGAAAACCAGGGGTGCATAACACTTTATTGCAAAAATGGCAATGAACAACTTTCTAGTGGACCCAGAGTATAAGTATGCCCATCAGCCATGGAAAATCCTTTGGAAAATCCTTTGGGCTGAGTGATAGCATTTACCAGGGCTCAGAAATCTTTGGTGGCATCCAAGGTCAATGGATCATCATTGGCTTAATGGGAGTGGGAAATCTTGATTTCCTTCTTTTTGACATAAGATTTGTCATCATCTGGCAGACCTTGTTCTCAAGGAAATTCATGTAGCACTCTATTGGCAGCAACCTGGGTTATCATGGGGGTATTACTTGGGTCATTTCCCTTATTGGCTAGGCTAAGGAGATCCCTCAGAGAGCAGGGTTTGATTGAAGAATGTACCACATAGGCAGGTTTCAGAGGTTTCTCTGAGGTTGAATCCATTCTTGAATTGAGCCCAAAAAATGCAGGCTGGTGGCCTGCAGGGGTTCAGGGTTCAGATCCTGGGAATGGGATTCTGTATTTTGGATCAATAATAAGTGAATGTAACTCATGACAAATAGTTAACCTGGTGCTTCTCAGCCTGGGGACAGCTTGGGAATGGCCATGGGAGGCTTTAATGTTAATTAAAGTGAAGACAGGTTTGAAACAAAGCAAAAACAATAAAAATTCAAGATTAAAGTAGGTTTTTACTGGTCTTTAACTTAAAAATCAAGTTCAAATAAAGTTTTCAAAAGCAAGCGTAAGTAAGGTAATACTTATACACCAATGTTAGCTCTAAATGCTTAGAGGAAGCAACTGGGGCAACAAAAGCAACATAAATGTAATAAAATCAAGTATATTTACTAACAGTTAAACTATAGGGCTCCAAGGCGTCCAAAATTAAAACTGACTGTAACAAACAATAATTTTATTCCAAATAATAGAATTATAAAGAAAGGGACCTAAGGTTCCCTTGCTTGACTTAAAGGATAGGGTTTGGGTTCAAATGACCAGGTGACAGATTCATGCAACTGATTGGCCAGAGGAGAAATTTTTAAAAACAGGGCCATGTGAGCTGAAAGTTTTTTTTGCTAATTTTCACTTTGTTGTCTGATTGGCTGGGTCACTTGGGTGAATTTGGGGTCCCATTTCTTCCAGATGAGTTTAAATTTGTGGACGTCAATGTGACCTTATTTGATTGGTTATCCCTGATTTTTTCAAAAGCAGGGAACACCATGCCAATAAATAATCCAAATTAATTAGTGTTTCTTCTCAGGCTGGGGCAACAAAGGCAGGGGAGTCTGTGGGGTAATCCAGTACAAATCTTTTTTCCACAGCATGATCCAAATCCTCTAAAGAATTGTTTGGTGTTTCTAGTTTTTGGGAGGCTTTTTTTGTGCATTGGTGGAAAATTGCCCTGTACAAGGCCAAAGGGGGGAGTAACTTTACATGTGAAGCCATCATACAAAAGTTACCATGTTATTCCATTGTAGACCCACACTGATCATAAGAACTGCTCATATTCTCATAAATGGTCTAAACTGGTATTCTACCCTCAAAAAATATTCTCAAACCAACCATCAAGAGCGCTTCTGCACCCTGTTGTTGTAAATCATGCTATTAATGTTATTTTGATACGGCTTGCAAATTGTGATACTTGCAAAGACTTGTTTGGGTTTTTTGAATATAACTGTTGCCCCTTCTATAAATGGGTTGAATTTAATATCCCCACATTCCAGAATGTGCTATCTAGGTTATTCTAATACAGGTACAATTTCAAACCCAACTAGCCTCCTTGTCTATCTAGTTAATGATCCCCACTCCCAATCTACTATATAAGTATAATTCTCTCTCTAAATAAAGACAATTTATCCACATTAGTGTTGGCTTTTATAATCTTCAAGCTTATTCCTCTCATTTTCACTAAAAGGAAACTATATTTCTTTGTTCCAGGAAATTAAGATACATTCCTTTAATTTTGACCTGAAAGATAACCCAAGGCTAGCTTTGAACCATAACATTTTTTATAAAGGTTTCCTGTTGTGTTCTCTTGAATGTTGTCCCCAAGAGCTGTAACTGACACCTATCCCACCCAATACCATACATGTCACAATCAATAGTTTCAGGACTTTAGGATTTTGACTAATTAATGTATTCAACCAATGAATTTGGGCCAGCTGCCAATCACTCTTAGGAATGATTTCAACAGAATGATGTGGGTTGCAGGTTGAAGGATCAATGACCAAATCATATCCTGGCATCAACAAATTCATGCATTGCAATTAATGAATAAAACATGCAATTACTACTCATTAGTTAGTTCCTATCTGTAAGCACCTCAATATGCACCACATAATAATTACTATTCTAATTTTTAATTATATCTTATAAATGGAGGGCTGCCATATGTACTGTCATCTGAAGCACTCCTAGAAGAGTTCACCATGGACTGGGCCGTCAGACCAAACACTCTAAGATAAAAGGCTGTGAACATATTGTGTTAGAGTAGCTCTGATTAGATAAAGTACAGTGTAACAATTAGATCTGTAAACTAGTAGCCAACTGTTGGCTAGCTAGCCCTGGAACGTGGCCCAGGTAGACAACTACTCTGCTTGGACTGAGGAATTGTTGTACAGCGTCAGAAAGGATAATGGGCTGTGGAAATTGTCAAGCAAACTTCCATTAAAAACTATCTCAGAAAGGGTGGGCCTCCTGCTGTGTTGCCCTAATGATACTTTAGTCTCTGCTTAGTGTTGTAGGCTAAATTAGAAAAGTGTGAGCAGGCAGACCACCTTAAAGCCAGTTATTAGAATAAAAGACTGATGATTTTTTATCCAAGTCTTCTTTCCTTAATTTTATCCTCTCTTAGGCTTTATTAGTAGAGAAAAAGATCATACTATTGCCATAAAGTATTAATTAATATAGTAAAATATAGAGAAAACAACTATAAACCTATATTTAGAAGTAAAAAGAAACGTCATAAATCCTTTGGGCTTTAGGCCTAGTCAGATTTGCTACTTCTGATGACAACTAAATATTCTGGACCACAGGTTACGCCAAAGTCACAGGTTCTCTGTACTTTCCTAATGTTAGAAGACTTAGGAGATCATCTTGTAAATGATAAAATGCTACAGTCTGCAGATTCCTGAAAAATAGTATAGGTACCCTGCATCTCTCAAACAAAATCATCTTATTTAAAATACCTTTTTATTTCCTTTGAACTTTTACCTTTTTTGTAAATATGATAACATACAAATGGTCATAGGAAATCAATGGATAACTCTGATGGTAATGTAAAAAAATGCTCCACTTTCAATTCTGTTTGTTCCAGCAGATCTGGTGGATTGGTGGATTACTGATGTAAAAGTAATCTGGATGAGCTATTAAATTGACTATGGATTGGGTTCAGAAACTTCTAGATACTTCTAAAATCAGTAGCTTTACCATAATTGTCTTTCATAAATATTATCCATCCCTTTTTGGCGTCAGATCAGGTAAAAATGATGAACTAATCAAATACTGATGTAAGAATGCTCTGGCTGAGCTATTACATCAATTATGGATCAAGTTCAGGAACTACTAGCTACTGCCAAAATAATTTGCTGCATAGTAACTATCTTGCATAGATATTATCCATCTTCCTTAGGTGTTGGATTGTATGGAACACTAAATATGACAAGAAAGGGGATTCAAGCCCCAATTGGATTCCTAGAACATACCAGTATGTTCCTAACAATAGTACAGGTTCTATAAGCACCTCTGCATCCATTTTTCAGCCAAAGATATATATAAATTCTCTTCTTTTCATCAATAAACATATACTTTTACACTTATTACTTGATATACATTTGGCTACTCTTAGTTTTTACCTCCACTGGATAGTTAAAGACTTAATGTCATCTTATTAGTGGTAAGTCATTGTAAATACAGCCTTTCCTGTTCTTTTCAAGCAAGTAACCCATCAAGAAGTTCCCAGAAGGACTAGGAGGGCTTATTTTAACAACAGCCTTCATCTATCTGTAAGAGACAAGTAGGCAGAGGGCTACCTGTGAGAGATAGGGGCTAAACTAACTAAGATCAACTCCCATCTAGAGGAGAACTCTGCCAGGACGCTGCCCAGTGCAATACTGAAATGGATGCTCAAACCAGGATCCACAAGGACAAGGTATGATACATTTGGGGAAGGTAGGCATCTAGTCTTACCAGAAACATGCCATTAAGAAGCCAAGAAGTACAACCAGGGGTACTCTCTTGGATTACCAGAAGATCCCAGGGAAGGAGTGGATCTTCCATCATCATGAGGATCAGCATCCAAGTTCCCTCCCAATGTAGCTTTCAGGAGCAGAGGCTGGCAGAGAAATCCCCACACCTTCTTAAGTGAGGCTCCTGATGAGACTCTTCCCAGCAGAGAGCATGTTTTGATCCCTACCACAAAAGCCATCAAGAGATACAGGAGCTATGAGGGATTTCTCTCATCAGGTGGGCAGAAGAAGAGATACATACCATAGTTCTAGAGATGGACCAGATTGAAAGCAGGGAAGGCACCAGGGCAAGCGCCACAGATCTAATTGCTGGTTACAACATCTTTGAAGTCCCCAGCAAATTTGATGCCCTCAGTTCAGGCAAGAAGGGCCAGGCAGGCAGACAGAAGCAGGTAGCTAAGGGTGCAACAATTAAGTTTTTCACACTCAGATACTTTAACTGCCTCATGATGGCTTGGGGATCATATGAGAGGGTTCTGCCATTGAAGGCTTGAGATCCAAAGCCAAATCCAAGCATAAGAAGGGTATTTTTAGATTTAAAGTAAGAGATTATATGAGATTTTAACTTGAAGCTTAATTTTGTGTTCACTCTTGAAAGCAAAAGCAGGTAAACAGCATTGCTTAACACCAACATTATTATGCAACTGAACCAATTGTAGTCCAGTATTTTGATCAGAAAAGACAACAGCCCAATAGAAAGGCAAAGAAATAGGAACAAGATGTGTATTTTAGTAATAATACAGTTGGTATACTACATTTTGGAGCCACAAGTTTCCTGGTGGTGGCATAGTGACATGTTTCATGTAACGTCTTGGATGAGAATAGCTTATGAGAGGGATCAGCATGTTGAATTGGTAACCCTCCTAATTAGGAGATAGCACCTGCAATTTAAACATCATGCCCAGATTGATATATACTGTTAGTCACATTATGGGGCAACTTTTCAAGTGCCCCCTGTGTATTGTGAGATATGTTGGCAGCAAGGGGATAATCTTGGTACTGTCAGGGTGAAGTAGAGTGAAATCTTGCTGTAGTCAATCAAATGGGAAATGTACAGCCAAATTAGGATGCCATTACTAATAAGGAGAAGACAGTGTGTATTTACTCTGAAATGGTAACCTTTGAAGAGGTAATATGGAAAGGTACAACATATTTTAATGCCCAGGTACAAGAGTAAGCTTTTAATCTGGCTAAAATTCAGAGAATCAGCTGCATAGATGGGCTCACACTTAACTTCACGGATTTCATATATCATTTTTTCAGGAGGAGGAAGATTACCAGGAGATTGCAATGATGATAATGCAGAGTCCAATAATCTGGTTATTACAAGTTAGATTGGTAGATATTGAAATAAGTGAATCATGAGGAAAGATATTTAATGAAAGGGAAATATCAAACTACTACTATAGCTTGTTAGGAATAGTGCTATCTAAAGCTCTTGGGTGCATCTTGATGATGTGGCCTTATTGTGTGTAATATTTAGTCATCTTACAGACACCACCAATGGTGGTTTTGTAAGCTGTTACCTGACCTCCTTGGAGGTCAGGATTTGAGGTTCAATAGGTGAATTTTTGAAGAAAATGTGCGCAGGGCATCAGTGCCCCACTCAGACTCAATCTTTTGATAAGACCCACTTGTGATATATTGTTAGATTTAAATCTACAATTGCCGTATACAGGCAGGGCTTTGGATTGGGTTTTTACGGGTGATGGTGCTTTGTTCTGGCCACACCCAGAAAAACTATTTCTGTGACAGGTTGAAACACCCCTCTTGCCCCCTGCTTGTTTTCAGGTACCAGGATTGAAGCTTGTGGGAGGTCTGGAAAGGTATGTATAAAGCCCATCTGGGCAGGGATGGCACAACAGGGGTGCAAGCAGCCATGATGGAGTCTTTTTGTATTCCTTGGGCTTTCTCAAGCTGGTAGGTGTGATTATTATAGAGGGCTGACACCTTGAAAGGCCTGAGATGGTTGGGCTTGAGTTTCACAAGAGTAAGATTAAGGGCTCAGACAGGATCACTCATAGCATATCTTGCCTTGAGGTGTTTAGTTGCCCCCTTGATCTGCTCCTGTTTAATTTTTTGGGCCTTGGCATGTCACTGGTTTAGCAAGGGTGTAGTTGCAAGGGTAGTTTTCATTGGGATAGTGGCCCATAACTTCCCCCCTCTACTCTGGTTAAACCATCAGGAGTGCCAAAGACTAGGGTGCTGGGACTGAATCCAATATAACAGTTGACTCTAGCTTGCAGGATAAGCAGGGCATTGGTAAGATGCTCTGTCCAGGAAGTGTTTGGGTGATCCTGGTATGAGTTTGGCAATTAGTTGTACTAGGGACCTATTCAGGCGCTCCACACGCCCATTGGCCTGGGGATAGTATGGTATGGAAAGGCAAGGCAACTACATGTTCAAGAGTGTTCTTGACTCAGTATGATTTCATGATGTTACCCACAAGCTTGTGTCTCCCATTGGTGATTAGCTGCTTGGGGCAACCAAAGCGTGCTACAATCTTCTTGCCAATAAACCAAGTAATGGCTGTGGCAGTATGATTGGTAGTTGCCCATGTCACTGATCAGTGTGTGAAGTAATCAATAGCTGTGAGGATTTACTTCTTTCCCATCTTGTCTTCAGGCAGGGGCTCAACAATGTCAAGGAACCAATGCTCAAAGGGCTTCATATCCTTGATGGGTAAGACTGACTTGGGTGGGGCAGGTTTGGACATGTTCTTCTCACACAAAACACATGTCTTAAGGAGGTCCAGGATATCCTGGCGCATGCAGGGCCACCAGACCTTGTGCTTCATGATTTCAAAGAAGTTACGTCCTCTGATATGACCTAACATACAGTGATAATGTAGTATGGTATCCCCTTGCTGTGTGATAGGAATGTAAGGCATCTTTTCACCTGTATCTGCCTGGCAGCATACATTGTCAACATCAGTGGTGAACCAGTTTTCATTGTCCTTCAGCTTGGAAATAGTCACATAATTGAGGCCTTCATAACAAGTAGCTTTAGTTTGCAGGTAGAGCATGGGCCAGTCTGGGTCTAACCTTTCATCCCCTGTGATGGACGCTATATACAGCCTGGAGAGAGCATCAGCTGTGACAAGTTTCTTTCCAGGTTTGTACTCAATGCACAACTGGTATAGGGACAGACGCTTGACCCACCCTGCTTGGCGCTGTGTCAAGTGTGACTGGGTGTTGAAATACTGAAGATACTTGAGATCTGCTAAGACTTGGGGTGAGAAGGTGGCTCCTTCCAGGTAATAGCACCATTTCTCAACACAGTGCAAAATTACTGCTAACTCCTTATTGTGTATGGGGTAACATTGCTCTGAGTTAGTAAGCTTCCTGGATTTGTAGGCCAGAGGAAGGAAGGCACCCTCACTAGTTTCCACTCTTAGTACACCCCCTATGGTCCTGTCAGAGGTGTCAGTCTTGAGTTTTTATTAATTATTGTAATTGGGGAATTGCAATAAAGGTGCAGTTGAAAGTCTCTGCTTCAGTGTCTCAAAGGCCTGGTCTCTGAAAGATGTCCAGTGGAAGCGCTGTTTGGTGTTTAGGAGCTCAGTGAGAGGTGAAATTAGTTCTCTGTGGTTGGGGATGAACTTCTGCACATACACAACCATGTCTAAGAATATGTGCACCTGACCCACATCAGTGGGGGGCAGCATGATTGTGATTGCCTTTATCTTGATAGGGTTGAGCTTTATTCCTTGGGCAGAGATGGTATGCCCCAGCAATATGATCTATTGCCAGAGGAATTCACATTTAGAAGGCTTAGCCTTTAACTGGTGCTTATGAAGGATGTTGAGTACAGCACAAAGGTGTTGGAGATGTGTTGTTTGGTCTTGAATGAAGACAATAATGTTATCAAGATACGCAACAACACACTTTTCAATCAGGTGTTGAAACACTTTATTAATCAACATGACAAAGGTGGAGGGAGTGTTGGTCATTTTGAAATTCATTACACGACACTCAAAGAACCTGAAGTGTGTGCAAAAGGCAGTTTTTGCTTTGTCCCCTGGTGTGATGCGAACTGGTTGTACCCTGTGGTGAGATCAATCTTACTAAAGACCTTCACACCCATGATTTTATTAAACAGGTTGTCAACCTGCAGTAGGGGGTACTGATTTTTGACAGTATCTTTGTTTGGGGTGTGTTAGTTGGTAAACAAACAGATTAATCCATCCTTTTTAGCTATAAAGAAGACCACAGCTCCGTACAGAGAAAAAGAGGGGCATATGAAGCCCATGTCCAAGGCATCTGCAAGGTGCTATTGGAGTGTTTTGTCCTCCTTGGGTGTTAGAAAGTAGAGTGGGTGGGATTTTGGTAAGGACCCTTGTAATTGAACATTGTGTCAGATCTCTTGAGGAGGAGATAAATGATCTAGTGATTTTCTAAAAAACCCTTAAAGTTCTTGAGGAGTTCTTGAAACGCTGGTGGTGGATTGTTCAGAGAGGGAGGCAAAGAGGGTTCAGAGCAGATAATGTAAGAGAGGGGGCTAGACTAACAAAGTCTGGCTCCCATCCAGGTGGGACCAACCACCAGGATGCCATCCAGTGCAAGACTGGGATAGCCGCTCAAAGAGGCCTCCCAAAGGAGACTGGATGTGAAAAGGGAGGGAAGTATGCATCCAAAGCCATGACCAAGGCTCCAGTAATTAACCACAGAGAGTAATCCCAAGTAGAAGGGGCCTCTGCATCTGACCCTGGGATTTAATGCAAGGGGGATAGAAAGGATGCTGAAACTGCTGCGGGGGAAGGATTGTCCAATTCAGAAGAAGGAGTCTCAGTAGTACCAGATTCTAAAGGGGGCAACAATTCCTCAAGATAAGAAGACAACCAAGGGAACAAACCATAGGATACTGGGTTGGTGGGAACCTGGGTGAGATGTCCAATTACATTTACAAACAGATCAGGAACAAACTCAGAGGATTGAGAAATCAAGGAAATTTTGCTCCAAAAGACAGGGTTGGAGGACCAGAACAATAGAGAAATAGGAACCAGTATCCACATAGCCATCTTGTACCAAGGAGACAACATGATTTCAGTGGGTTGCCCTTTTTTGCTAAAACTTCCAGGCAGACAGACCAGGTGCACGGGTAAATAACAGGGAACAATCCAAATTAATATACTTGGAACAACTCCCAACAAAAAAAACGGGCAGGCAGGCAGTTGGGCAGGCGGGCCAGGGAAAGCAGGAGTTGGGGACAGCAGCAGGTGTTGAAACAATTACCTTTATTTTTAAACAAACTTTAAAAATATAAAAAAGATTTTCAAAATCAGGAGTTTATTCAACAATTGGAATTGGTAAGCAAGGGACCTGACGGCCCATGCTTCCATTTTATGCAAAGGGGGGGGGGTGATAGGATGGGGGGTTTATGAAAGGGGCTATCAGAGTGCAATCTAAAGGGGAGCCTATTAAAGACTACTGGCCAATCTTATCTTGGTTTGAGACCAAGAAAAATAGGGGCTGCAGGCCCAGATGTAAACTCAGTCCCTCAATTGGCTAGGAGCCTTCTGAGGACTCAGGGTGCGCATTTCCCCTAATGCCTTCCTCTGACGTCTCCACTAGAGAGCTCTGGAACCCAATTATTTTGGGCCAAAGGACTTCCAGGCTGGAGGAATTGGCAGCCTGGGACACCACTGATTGCGGGATTTGATACCCAATTTCCCCAGGCCGCAGGTTAGGCTTTGCAGGCTCCATGCGGCCCACATTTTTCTGTTGGTCTGCTAGTTGTTTCAGGACCAGGCAACACCAGGACAACAAACAATCTAGCTGAATTAATGTCTCCTCCGCAGTTGGAGGGGGCTCCAAAGGAGAAATGGGAACTTCAGCCAGGAAAGCCAACACAAAGCGTTCATCCACTGTGTGGGCCAAGTCCTCCAGGTTTTGGAGGGGTTTTGCCTGCACGCAGGCCACTTTTTTTGATGGTCTGGGAAATACATCCTGATCCAGGGCCAAAGGTGGGCCACAGAACTTTACATTATCCTTTCCTTTTTGTTTGGGGTGGATGCCTCCTTGGGAATGGTCAGCCAGGGAGAAGTTTTTGTGGGCCTTAGGAATCTTTAAGGCCAATAGACCATGGGGTGGACCTAGGGATTCAGGATTATTACAGTGAAACTCCAATACCAGCTCTTGACAATTTGCACAATCTTTGGAGCTTATCCAGCTATTGTTGTACGCTGGGTATCCTTTCCATGATACACAGTACTGGAGAGACTTCCTCACCCTACAGGAGGCTATTATTTCCTCTACCTCATATTTGGGAATTCCCTCAACCTCTGTAGGCCCTGCGTTGGAAGGTAGCAGTCCTTCAAAGGGGGATAAGCGACATGCATTGAAAGTAGTATGAATGTGGTACAAGGGTGGGAGATCCAGCACATATGCCCCATTGCCCTTGTCTTCCAATACCTTGAATGGACCCAACCATTTTGGAGCAAACTTGCGGGCCGGAACTTTCATCCAAATGTTGGTAGCATCTAGCATAACAAGTGATCCTACAGGGTAGTTTGGGGCAGGACGCCTATTCTTTTCAGACGCCCTTTTGTAAGCTTGTATGGATTTGGACAAGGAGTTTTGTACCCTGATGTGAGTGGCCTTGAGGTGTTCAGCCATGTCTGCCGCAGCAGGAACATGAGCCTGCAAGGTGGGACCAATAACCAGGGATGGGGAGAATCCAAGGGTAGCCTGAAAGGGGGAGGTACCTGTTGAGGAGTGTACTGAGTTGTTATATGCAAACTGTGCAAGAGGCAAATTGTCTGACCAAGAGTCCATTGCCGCATTTGCATAGCATCTCAAGTGCTGCTCCATGGTCTGGTTAACTCTTTCTGTCTGTCCATCTGATTGTGGGTGATATGCTGTTGAGCGGCATGGTTTGATGTTCAGTATATGCAGTAAGTCCTCCCAGAACCTGGAGGTGAACTGAGGACCTCTGTCACTAATTATCTCCTGAGGCAACCCAAAGTTGGTAAAGATGTGCTTCACAAACAAATTGGCCATCCCCAGGGAGTTAAGAGTAGTGAGACAAGGAATGAACACAGCATACTTGGTAAAGCAATCTACCACAACCATGATGGAATCATAACCATTTGATGGAGGCAATTATACCACAAAGTCTACTGAAATGGAGGACCAAGGACCTTGTGATTGTTGCAGGGGGTGTAGAAGGCTGTTATTTCCTGAGCAATCCGGCTTGGAACGGGCACAGGTTACACATTTCTTGATCCAAGGGGTAATCTCTTTTGTGATTCCTGGCCAGCTGTATGTGCGTTGGATCAGGTTCAACAACTTGGATGAGCCAGGATGTCCAAACAGCAGAGAGTCGTGATGTTCTGTCAGGATACGTTCCCTCAAGGATTTAGGAACCCATACCCAGTTGTTTTGGTAAACTATCCTTTCCTTTAGAACATAAGGGCCCAATAATGGGTGTTCTGGGGAAAGTTTAGACAGTATCACCTGACCATCTGGCAATTTGTACTGGGTGGATACAACATCATGAAGGAGAGACCCCGGCAAGACTAATGGGAACTCTGGAACCGGAACCAATAGGGCCAGAAGTCCTGGTGTGGCCAACAGAACTGACAATGTGGGAATGAGAGTGATCTGGGGATTGTCCTCAGCATTGGATGGGAACATTGATGGGTTACAGCTGAGCAGATTAGGGAGAATGTTGAGAGAACCTGAGACAAACTCATACTTGAACTTATAAGCTGAGAGGGTCTGCATAACCCTAGCCTGACAAGGGAGCAACTTCTGGGGTTTTCAGAAATAGCATAATGCCTTGTGATCTGTACGTACTACAAACTTGTGGTTGGCTCCTTGGAGATGGTGACGCCAATGGGTAATAGAGTCCACCACAGCTTGAAGTTCTTTGTCAAAGATGGCCCAGGATTGCTCATTGGAAGAAAACTTCTGAGAATAGTATGCAACTGGGAGTTCATGCCCATCATGGTCCTGAAGGAGGACTGCCCCAATGGCCACATTGGAAGCATCACAAGCCACAATAAATGGCTTGGATGTGTCAGCATGGCAAAGAACTGGTGTAGACACAAAGACCCTTTTGACAGCCTCAAACGCCTGCTGACACTGGGGTGTCCAGATAAAAAGTGCGTTTTTCCCAGCCAAGGGGTGAAGGGGGGCTGCCAGTTCCAAGATAGCGGGCAAGAACTTCTTGAGGAATATGACAGTACCCAAGAAGCATCATAACTCCTTCTGGTTCCGTGAGGTGGCCCATTCACGCAAAGCAAGGGCCTTATCAGGAGACACCACATGACCATCTTTTAGAACCAAACTCCCCAGGAAAGTGACTTCTGATTTGAAAAACTCACACTTGCTGGGTTTGATGAACAGGTTTGCTTTTTGGATGGCTTTCACCACAGCAACCAGATCTTGGGCATGTGTCTCAGCATTTGGTGAATGAATCAGAATATCATCAATATATGCAACTGCACAAGAGAAGCGCAAGTCTCCCAAAGCTTCCTTGATGACCCACTGGAAGATGGCGGGCATGTTTTTCAACCCAAATGGCATTACTTTGAATTGGAAGCAACCACATTGGGTTTTGATAGCTGTAAGCCACTCATCTTTTTCTGCCACCCAAACCTGATTAAAGGCGTTTTGACAAGATCTAACTTTGAAAAAACCCTAGACTTGGCAATGGATTGGGCAATAGAGGCTTCTAGAGGAAGGGGATAACAATCCGGAACAGTCACATTGTTCAAGAGAGTGTAATCCACACAAGGACGCAGGGTTCTGTCTGATTTTTCTGCAAACACTACTGGTGAACTCACAGATGAAGGCTTCTTTACTATCCACCCTTTGACAAGCATGTTGTCTAGCCAGACACCTAATGCTTTGTCCTCACGCTCACTGAGTGGGTACATGGGCGCATCAATCTTCACCAGGTCTACAGTAGTCCAAAAGGTCACATCATGATGAGTGTGTTGGGGGAGTGCAGTAGCAAGAGACAGATCAAAAGCATCTTGGTACGGCGCCAGGATTCCTGGGATCAACACTGGGGAAGGTACCTCTGGAGAAGCTTTTAAGGACAAGCAACTCTTAGGGGGCTCTACTCCAGGTTTTAGCAAGGACAGAACACCAGTGGAATTGTCTAAGGAGAAGTGTAGCTCATTTGCAGGTCCGTCAATGTGAACCTGATGCCGGCGCCACCAACCCACTCCAAGGATGACAGGAAATAGTAGATCATCCACGGCCAAGAATCTGCTAACAAATACATGGCTACCAGTACAGTAACTAAGGGGTTTAGAAACAGGATATGCCGTAACTGGTACCTTACTTGCGCCCAACAATTCTTTGGGGCCAAGGCAGGTGAGGTCCATAGATCTTGCTAAGGTGTGGTTCATGAAGTTACCCGCTGCACCAGTGTCTATTAGTACAGTGACTTTGGCCTTTCTGGTGTGTGTATATAAGGTTGCATTTAAAAGGAAATATGACAAATCCTCTTTATTCTGAATACTCAAGATAGAGCCAGAAGGCTCTCCTGAGGCAACATCAGGGATGTTGGCAGACACTGCAAATTCAGGGACTGACCCAGAAGTGGTGGGCCAATTAGGACACAAGACACTTATCCCACCCTGGGGCTTGGGCGGTTTCTGAGGGGCTTTGGCAGGGGGGTTCTTGACCACAGGAAAGGAGGCCATGATGCCTTGCTTGGGGGTGTAGGCAGGAAGGGCGCTCAGGCGGCAAGCAAGACCAAATGCTTTTTCCAATGAGCCAGGAGCGGGATCCCAAGCCCCTTTTGAGGATGAAGCAGGATCCAATGAGTGGCAGAACATAGCAACTGCTACCTCTACAGGGAGACCAAAGGAAGCTGCTTTCACAGCAAAAGCCTCAATGTGAGACGCCAGGTCTGGTGCCAACCCTTTTGATTGGAGCATCTTAAAGATAGTGGTAGACTTGGATCCCAGGGCTGCTACTGCTGCAGCCACCAAAGTAAGAAGGGAGGAGGAGTCCCCAACTTCCTGACTCTGGCGTAAGAGGGTTCTTACCCAAAGACGCGTGTCTCCATCTAAGGCATCCAGGAGAGCAACTGAGCGTTGAGCATCTGTGATGGGAATATCTGAGGGGAAAAGATCTGCTGATAGTTGCAGCTGGAGCTCACCCAAAGCGTCAAGGACTTTTTCCTTGACAGCTGCTGTGGGTGGGGAGGTGCATGGACTCACCAACGTTACGTTGATGGCAGAGGCAACAGATGAAGCTGTGGATGCACTCCTAGCGCGTTCTGAGGCCCACTTCTTCAAGGTGGACAGAAGGGACTCAGTAGCCAGGGCAGTAAGGCCCCCAGAGATCAGGGAACCCACACTGGCACAAATCAGAGCAAGCACAAGGGAGAGCAACCAGTTGCAAAAGGCTTCAAAAGCTAAATTAATTGGCATACCAATTATGTAAGAGAGGGGGGCTAGACTAACAAAGTCTGGCTCCCATCCAGGTGGGACCAACCACCAGGATGCCATCCAGTGCAAGACTGGGATAGCCGCTCAAAGAGGCCTCCCAAAGGAGACTGGATGTGAAAAGGGAGGGAAGTATGCATCCAAAGCCATGACCAAGGCTCCAGTAATTAACCACAGAGAGTAATCCCAAGTAGAAGGGGCCTCTGCATCTGACCCTGGGATTTAATGCAAGGGGGATAGAAAGGATGCTGAAACTGCTGCGGGGGAAGGATTGTCCAATTCAGAAGAAGGAGTCTCAGTAGTACCAGATTCTAAAGGGGGCAACAATTCCTCAAGATAAGAAGACAACCAAGGGAACAAACCATAGGATACTGGGTTGGTGGGAACCTGGGTGAGATGTCCAATTACATTTACAAACAGACCAGGAACAAACTCAGAGGATTGAGAAATCAAGGAAATTTTGCTCCAAAAGACAGGGTTGGAGGACCAGAACAATAGAGAAATAGGCACCAGTATCCACATAGCCATCTTGTACCAAGGAGACAACATGATTTCAGCGGGGTGCCCTTTTTTGCTAAAACTTCCAGGCAGACAGACCAGGTGCACGGGTAAATAACAGGGAACAATCCAAATTAATATACTTGGAACAACTCCCAACAAAAAAAACGACGGGCAGGCAGGCAGGGCAGGCGGGCCAGGGAAAGCAGGAGTTGGGGACAACAGCAGGTGTTGAAACAATTACCTTTATTTTTAAACAAACTTCAAAAATATAAAAAAGATTTTCAAAATCAGGAGTTTATTCAACAATTGGAATTGGTAAGCAAAGGACCTGAAGGCCCATGCTTCCATTTTATGCAAAAGGGGGGGTGATAGGATGGGGGGTTTATGAAAGGGGCTATCAGAGTGCAATCTAAAGGGGAGCCTATTAAAGACTACTGGCCAATCTTATCTTGGTTTGAGACCAAGAAAAATAGGGGCTGCGGGCCCAGATGTAAACTCAGTCCCTCAATTGGCTAGGAGCCTTCCAAGGACTCAGGGTGCGCATTTCCCCTAATGCCTTCCTCTGACGTCTCCACTGGAGAGCTCCAGAACCCAATTATTTTGGGCCAAGGGACTTCTGGGCCGGAGGAATTGGCAGCCTGGGACACCACTGATTGCGGGATTTGATACCCAATTTCCCTGGGCCGCAGTTTAGGCTTTGCAGGCTCCATGCGGCCCGCATTTTTCTGTTGGTCTGCTAGTTGTTTCAGGACCAGGCAACACCAGGACAACAAACAATCTAGCTGAATTAATGTCTCCTTTGAAGTTGGAGGGGGCTCCAAAGGAGAAATGGGAACTTCAGCCAGGAGAGCCAACACAAAGCGTTCATCCACTGTGTGGGCCAAGTCCTTCAGGTTTTGGAGGGGTTTTGCCTGCACGCAGGCCACTTTTTTTGATGGTCTGGGAAATACATCCTGATCCAGGGCCAAAGGTGGGCCATGGAACTTTACAGATAACCTCAATTGAGAATTGGTTGAAATCCAACTTTCCCTCTTTGAATTTTTAGGGGTCTTTCTATGTTTTGCTACAAAGACATTGTCATGTAGAACCTTGCTCATCTCAATAGGGTTGATATGAAAGCACACACCATTTCTATTAAGGGTGATAAAAGAGATATCCCAGTCAACTTAGGGGCAACTTTTGGTGTAGCTAGTCTAGACCTGCTATCATGCTGTGACTGAGGCTGGCCATGATAGGCCCATAGAGCCTGACCTGTATATTACCCATTATTACTGAAAAGGGTAATGTCTCATGGGTGATAGTTACTCTGCAGGAGTATGCTACATGTACTGTTTTGAAGCAGTCAGGGACTCAGTCTAACTGTTGGGAGCCCACAAATTCCTGATTAACCATTATATGATTGGCCCCAGTATCTACCAGGAGCCTGTGAGTGTTTCCACAGAAGCAAAAGGGATAGGCTAAGCAAGTTATTTGATTTGATGAATGACAATCTTAGAGGACAGGGCTGTCACTATGCATTTGGAATACGTCAAGAGTTTCACTCTTTTGCACATTGTAGTCACAGGGATTCTTAGCAAGGAGAGATTGTGAGTGTAAGTCAAGCAGGGCTGTAGAGCCTCTCATGCCTAATACCCTCAGGCTTTCCCCAAACTCTCAATCTGTGCCATCTGGAGCCCCCTCCTCACAAGGGCACTTGTTGCCATTATCCTGCTGGCAGCGTCTGACTTGGTTGTGGGTGCTGCCAGGTGTGGGGCAAGGTTAAGAGAGTGCATCATTGGACCTTTGGAAGACCAGTTTGACTTGGTTATTTGCTTCTATAATGGCTTCATAATAATAATCAATGAAAGTGCAATATCCTATGGTAACCCATTTACAGTTATGGGGATTCAACCCATTGATAATAAGGGTGAGAAGCATTGTATTCCCATTGGGAATGGCTTCTGGGGCGGCGGCAAGCACTTGTTTCCCAGAAACAAGGTAATCAGGTACACTTCATGTTTGCTTGATGCAAGCAGGGGTGTTTTCACAACAATAGGTGAAAAGGTTTCACTGTAGAGAAACTTAGTGGCATCTCTGAAGGCCATCCATGTGACCGTGTGCTCTTGGCTAGACCAGTTGGTGAACCATATAGTGGTGGGCCCTGTGAGGCGTCCTGATGTGGTAGCAACCCACATGAGTTTGGGTACTTGACATATAAAAAGACAGGTTTCTGTGAAATGCAGCCAGCTTACAATTTTGGCTCTCTTCATACCATCCGCAAAAGTTTAATTTGTAAGCTCATCATGTGTTGTGACAGATCAGACTGAGGCGGGATGTCACTAACTTCATTTTGTCCCAGAGGGAGTCAGTTGTAGATGCTGATAAGCACTAGTTGATCCTAGTGCATGACATAACCCTTGGGAATGTCCCCATCAGAGATAGGGAGAAAGGTCTCTTGGTAAGGTATAGCCATGCAGCCAGCACTTTGTCCTTCTTGGGGGGATTTTCTTATAGGTAGGTTGTCAATTGAATCTACCTCTGCTACCACTGCTGCAACTGAACTAATAATGGTTTAATATTTAGATTGTGGGATACAACAGTCCTATAAACGTACAAGAATAGGAATAAGAGGATGTTTATTTGTAATAGTATAATTTATATACTATACTAAGAAGCCACAAGTTGCCAGGGGATGGCATAGTGGTGTGTTCCATGTAAAATTTTGGCTGGTAATAACTTGAGGGAGGGATCAGTGGATCAAATTGGTAGCACTCTTAATTAGGAGATATTGCCTGCAATTTGACATTTGCCACATGATACACCATGCTGTTAGATACATTGTGGGGGTGCCTCTGTGAGTGCCCCTGTGTACTGTGAGATGTGTTAGCAGGCAGGGAGGCAATCTTGGTCATAAAAAAACTACTTAAAACTCATGTTTACTTCTAATTTCACCAAACAACTGAGTATTTTTTGGTTGAGTTGCTATAGAGTTTTGTTTTTGAATTAAATTTTGACTCACCACGCATAAGTGTATTTTTTCACCAATCACATGGTAAACATATGTACACCAAAGAAAAACTCAAATTATTTTGCTTGTAAATCTGTGTATTTTTTACCATATTTTGAATATCTTTGGTTGTTGTTTAATTTGTTTGTTGCCATGCTGAGACATTTTTTCTATTAACACCCAATATTCCTGTTAACAGAGGGGATTCTTTACACTGATACTTGGGGTTTTTAAAAATTAGTCCAAATTGTTTAGACTGAGTTATCTTTGCTTAAGTCATAGCTGTGAAGACTGCTGTACTTCATTTTACCTTTTAATCTTGGGGGCTTTGCAAACCTATTCTTTGCATGTAACAAATTACAAGCTACTATCTATTTCACATGGATTTTTTTCAAATAGCTCCTACCTTTCTTTACCTGTTGAACCTTGACCCAGTAGCTTTATACACTTTTATTTATAACCTTGTTCCCTACTGGGTAAGGCCTTACACATATGGGACCATGGTTCCCATGGTGTAGGGTTGTGTAAGGCTAAAGCTTTTAGCAAGATGGCTATAAACTAAGGCCTTGAGGCCTAATATATCCATATTGGTTAAATATAAAAATGTAGATAAGGCCTGGAAAAGTAATTAAAAGAGTGCATATAATAGCTTATAAAAGTGAAATGTGGACTAAGATGGTTGATTGAACTAAAGAAGATAAAATAACAACCTATTTTAATAATAGAAGACTGGTCAAAAAACCAATCTCAAGGTTTGAATCCTGATCAGAATTGACCACAGGGGTGAAACTGTTGACAACCAAAGATTGATTATTGTTGTAAAAACTACTCAATTGATGGAACAAATAGTCAAATGTAATCATGCTTTAAAAATGGGCTCCTGACTACAAGACAGGATGTTCAAGTGAACCCCAATAAAGATTAAGAGCAAGCTCTAAAACCTAGCAAGTGCCTTTTTGGGTGCAATCAAATAATCTCAAATTAACGCTGAGAGTGGTGGCTCCAAGTATTTATCCCTTCATTAATTGAGGTGAGTTTGAGGGGGGAGATTTACTTCTTAAAGTAAAGATTGTCTTGGAAAGCTCAGGACAAACAGAAGCCAAAATCTTAATAAAATAAAGTTAAAGCTTGTTTAGAGGCAGACCCAAAGGAAACATCAGGAAATAGATGGGGGACACCAAGGGAAAGAGCAGGAAAAGACGGGTTTGTAGGAAGCAGTATTGCAACTGAACCAATGGGGATTCAGTATTTGATTTAGGGAAGACAACAGTCCAATAGAAAGGACAGAAATAATAAGAATAAGATGTTGTTTATTATAGAATACTGTGATTAATATACTATATGAGGAAAGCCACTGGGCCACAAGAGGGTGGCATGATGGCATGTTCTATGTAAGGTTTGGAGCCAAGGAATAACTCATGCAGGGATCAGCAAGTCAAATTGGTAGAGCTCCTAATTAGGAGAAAGTGACCTTGGTTTGACATTGCCATCAGATTGGTTCATGTCATTAGATACATCAAGGGACAACTCATTGAGCGCCCCCTGTGTATTGTAAAATATGTTGGCAGGCAAGTCTGGAACCTTGGTTGCAACACAGAAAACAAGAGAAAAAATCCTGAACACCTTAAAATAGAAGAGAAACTAATCTGAAGCAGATAAATTAGATGTAAGCAATAGTTATTTAAACCAACTTTAACTAGGTTAAAGCCAGCCCCAAACTTGAAAATAAGACTTCTTTGAGTTAAATACTTAAAATTAGACCCCAATTCAAATAAAAAGAGTATTAAATCTTAAATTATAAACTTAAAAGGGGGAAATGAGTATAATCAAGTGTGACCAAGAAGGAAAGGGAAAATAAATGAATTGCTCTAAAAAAGTTAATATAACTATAACTAGCAGGGAAAAGACAGCCCTGACAGGTTGCCATCTATTGGGGAGAGTGTCTATTAGTTGCTGATGGTGTGCTTCTTGGGGTGTGCATAGACAATAATTATGTATTAAAGTTGATAAGATGGTGATAAGTTACCTATGCTACCACTGTTGTACCTTTTATTATAAGCTGCAGTTACTAAAAAGAAAAGAGAGAAATTGGTTTACTATGAGATTATAGCTGGGTAATGTATAATAGCAGTTTGCCAAATTAGGTGACAGGTCAAGTCAGGAATCATATGGTTATCCGACCTGTTGGGAATTTAGCTCATCACAAAATTATGTAGTTCCTTAGCAAATATAAAAAATTCTAAAATTAAAGAATATTGTAGCTGTGCTGTATTAACAAAGTTAAAGGGGGGAATATTGGAGAACTAGATAATTATCTTTATTGAGATGTATCACTTATATAGTTCTGGGGAATCATTTTAAGAGGAACAAATTTGGGATGATCAATCAATTGGATTGGACAGGGAGTGGCTTGATCCTTGCAATGAGTCAATTGCCAAATCAAGCTGTCCACTGAGTTAAGATTGCCACTGGCTCTTGTTACCTTGTTTGGGAACTTGAGTTGACTTCTGCATTTGGCTATGAGTAGTGGGGAAGCCAGTTTGAGTGACACGAGATCTCTTGTGAGGAACTTTGCTGGGGGGTTGGCCTGTCGTTTTAACAAAAGCCCTAATTTTTTGCTAAATTAATAAATAAAAGCTTTAATATTTGATTTTGTATTTTCTATTTATTTAATAAACATATTTAAACTAAATTTTAATATATAGTTTAAACTTTCAAATTGTTGGAAACAAGGGGTTTATAAAATTAAGGTGTTATGAAAAAATATTGTCAGAAATAAGGTGGGTACCAAAATTTGGACCTAAAGATGTGTCTAAGCTTAAGTTTACATCCATCTAAAACGAGCTAAAAATAAATTTATGGGCAATTAGGAAGAGTGTGAGCAATCCAGATAAAATATTCATGTTGAGTCATGATATCTTCTGAAGCCATCTACTGACTGCAACTTTGACTGGCTCAGGGAATTTGGATGGGATATTCGTTTAGAATTCGACATGTGACCACTCTTTGGTTGAATCCTCTTGTCTATTTAGCAGTTGATTTTGCGAAAAATCAAACTTTAGCTTAGGATCCAGAGATCAGATGACCATTCTCATGATTTGGTGTGGCTTAATGGTAGGCTGCCAATTGGCATTTGAGCCTGACAGGAAGGGAAGCTCGGATTATAAAGTGTGTTGCATTGAACTTTTCCTTGAAAGTAAAATAGATGTTTTCGAAATCAGTCACCCACCCCGTCGCCACTTCTCCAGTGGAATGGGCAACCGCACTCACCTCCGCCGTACCCAAGGCTCCCGAGGGATACCTTATGACCAAGACCCTGGTTCTCAAACCTAAGACTGCCAAGACAGCTGCTGTTTTTCCTGTCATGGTCATTGCTTTGGAGTCAACCTCAACCAATCTATCTGCTCTTGGCAAGAAGATAGAACTCAAAGAGATGCGCTTGGCTGCTCCTGAGCTTCTTCAAGAATTTTTCAAGTGTGATAAGGATTCAAGTAAGGCTTCTTTTTAGAGTGTATAGTTCTGAGCTCTTTATTTTTAGCAACTCTTCCCTAATACTTTTTATAGTTTCTCCATTTGCTCTTAAATCAGTTTCGGCTGAAGCCATCGAAAATGTTCGGATTGTTCTCGATAGCGAGCTTCTTGCTTCAACTTCCCCCCTTGCTTTTCATGCCAACGCATCTGATAAGACTACCTTTGTTACTGGCGCTGAACTCAAGGCGTTCCTTGAATCCAGCGTGTTTAAGTACACTGATATCAATTTTGGCGAATTAGCTGCTTCTGCTCCTGTTCCCGCCCCTAAGGCAGCAAACAAAACGTAAGTGATTTTTTTAGACTGTTCCTAAAGTATTTAGCGCCAAGCCAGAGGCCAAAGAAAGCAAAGAAGAAGGTACGCAATAGTTTAAGCCGTTTTATATTTAATCTACTAGACGCTGTTGTCAAAATTGGGATTGAATACAAGAAGGAAGACAACTTTCCCATGTGGTACAGACAGGTACTTGGCAGTTTATAAAATTTAGAATAACATTAATGTGATAATAGGTTCTTACTAAAGGCGAGATGATTGAATATTACGATGTTTCTGGATGTTACATTTATCGTCCCTGGTCCTATAGTATCTGGAGGTCTATTACAGGTAACCTTTTTTAAACAAATTCGCTAACCAGAATAGCCTTTTTTGATAAGGCCATCACCGATATGGGGGTTGAACCAGCCTATTTCCCTCTATTTGTCTCCCAAGCTGTATTAGAAAAGGAAAAGGATCACATCGAAGGCTTTGCTCCTGAAGTAGCCTGGGTCACTAGAGCGTAAGCCAGCGATTAAACCGTTTGAGTTAAAGTTCACAGAGGTAACTCAGAGTTGGAAGTGCCCGTGGCTATTCGTCCCACCTCCGAAACCGTCATGTACCCTTACTACGCTAAGTGGATCCGCAGCTATCGTGATCTTCCTCTGCGTCTTAACCAATGGAACAGTGTCGTCCGTTGGGAATTCAAGAATCCACGTAAGAACTTTGAAGATATTTAATCATTTTAGAACCATTCCTTCGTACGCGTGAGTTTTTGTGGCAGGAGGGTCATACAGCTTTCTTAACTAAGAAGGAGGCAGATGATGAGGTTCTTGAGATCTTGGATCTTTATCGCCAGGTTTATACCGACCTTCTGGCTGTTCCTGTCATCAAGGGTGTTAAATCAGAGAAGGAGAAGTTTGCAGGCGGGCTCTACACAACTACTTGTGAAGGGTATATTCCCGCAACTGGTCGTGCCATTCAAGGGGCTACCAGCCATTGCCTGGGCCAGAACTTTTCTAAGATGTTCAATATTGAAGTCGAGGACCCCACGGCCGAAGGCACCAAGTCCTTCGTATGGCAAAACTCTTGGGGTCTCAGTACCCGTACCATTGGTGTCATGGTTATGGTCCACGGTGACGATAAAGGACTTGTCCTTCCTCCTCGAGTTGCCAGTGTACAAGTGGTCGTTATCCCCTGTGGTCTGAAAGTCTCATCTACCGAGGAGGAGCGCCTGAAGGTTGAGGCTGGTGTCAAGGAGGTTGTGGCCACTCTGACTAAAGCTGGCGTTCGTGCCAAGGCTGATCTGCGCGAGAATTACACCCCCGGGTATAAGTTTAACCACTGGGAGTTGCGCGGTGTGCCCATCCGTCTTGAAATCGGACCTATGGATCTGGCCAAGAAGAGCACACTCTCCGTCTGTCGTCACAGCGGAGCTAAACAGGCTATTCCCCTGGCTGATCTCCCCACAGCTATTCCCGCCCTGCTAGATACTATCCACGATGACATGTATAGCCGTGCTAAGGAGATATTCGACAAGAACGTGGTACGTGTTGATGAATGGGATAAATTCGTACCTGCTCTTAACAACAAATCCCTTGTGCTAATGCCATGGTGTGAGGAAGTTTCCTGTGAGGAGGACATCAAGGAGAATAGCTCCCGCAGTTCTGTCGGCGATGAGCCTGTGGATGAAAAGGCTCCTTCAATGGGCGCCAAGTCCTTATGCATTCCTTTCGAGCAACCCACGGAAAATCCTATCGTCGAGGGTGTAACTAAGTGTGTCGCATGTGAACGCAAAGCTAAACGTTTCGCTCTTTTTGGACGTAGTTACTAAGCTTTGCATCAAACTAAAAAGTATTTTTACATCAATAGTCTATTTTTATTCTGATTACAACGTGATCACACTAATTCACCTTTTGAAGTTTCTAAAATTCATAGAATTAGTCTCTCAAATAGAAGGACATAGGATAATCCTATCTTTGATATGGCTTCAAAGCGTAAAATGCAAAACTATATGCTCTATTTAACTAAATAGATCATGGGTTTCATGCTAAATACACTTGGATCTATGCCGATTCCAACAAATAGCATAAGTTCAACTGTCTGCAGCATGGAAACCGATCTATCTGGGTATTGTTAGTCTGAAATAAGTCGCATATAGATCAGTACCCAAAACCAGACGACCGTCACCCAAGCACCGATATTCAATCCACAGGGCCTAAATTGAATACCATCACTACTTTCTTGTTTGGCTAAATTTCACCACACCAATCAGCTATCCATAGCTCACATTCAATGCAGATATTTTTAACTCTCCCCCTTGAAATGTATAAGGCTTGGTAAGCCCACCTTATTTTACTGCCATGCTTTCCCTTCAAGTGATCAATTTATAATATTGCTAATGCAGACAGCTGAAGTAACTTTAGTGCATCTTGTCAAGTGTATACTTCCAGGAAGTATTTAAAACAAGTTAAAGGAGAAAAATTAAGAAGATAATGATATTTTATGTGATAAGGGAATAGGGTACTATATAGTACCATAGGAAGCTACATACTGTCCATGTATGTCATAACAGTCATGAGACTTGTCCAAGTAGTGTTCCTCTTAGGATTCAAAATGTTTGATCCCCATATACAATGGGTGTCTAATAGTAGTGCCACCAACTTAATTATCAGTCAGGAATTACTTGGAGAGTTACTTCTCAAGAGGGAGTCATTGTAGATGTTGCAACATCTCCCCCTGGGGGATTGGAAAGCAGGGCCGTGGGAACTTTCTTGAGGTTATCTGGGGTTCAAGCTTGGTATTGATCCCGTTTGGCATTGGGGACAGGTAGTCAGGGATCTCTATGGGCACACCTTACCTTGTATAGGAAGAGCCAGGCATGATGCATAAGTTTCAGCGCTGCACGGGTACCAATCCCTTTCACAAGAGATGCATTGTTTGGTCAAGCTTGTATAGAAATACCCTGTCCTCTTAGCCCTGGTTCCAACTTGCATCAGTCATGGTCAACTACCCAGATATTGTCTCCTGTTTGAAATATTTCTTCTTGGAGCAGGATAGTGTCACAGTAGATTCCATAATGCCAGGAATGATTTGCCCAATTCAGAAAGCTCAAAAAACTGGAAAGCTGTTAACCAAATTAGCTAAGTCAATGGATTTAAATCAAACAGTTGATCAAAAAAGGTTTACTGTTGTGCCAGTTTGTCATTTGGATTTGATTCCCCCTTGTAAGTTGCTGCAGATAAATCAACATAATCTGAGAGTCACTCAGTACATTCTGATTTATCAGAATGGCCATCAGAACTTGGCCACTCAAGGGTTCTTGACAACCTGGACTAGGTACTCTCTGGAAGATTCAAAAGTAATAGGAGCCAAGGATTCAGGTGGTTTTTAGTCAAATTTTGATATATATGGGAAAATTTTCACTGTTCAACTCTTAAGAGTTGAGCCCTCCTTAAAATTTATAATCTAATAAAGTCAATGTTCTCCTGGTCTAACTTTATTTTCAAATGCATTCTGTAGTAGGCCTGCTGCGCTACATTCCCTATAATTTGATTCCCAGCCAAATTATTACTGGAAGATGGGGTCCCACTGTTGGCACTTTGTTGTCTTTGACTCCCAATGTTAATCCAATGCCCGCAAATCTTGGAGTTTTCCCTTCTGTATCTGAAGCTGAGACACTTGCTCCATACCAATGCCCGGAATTATATTCTGAAGACACCTTGATTCTCTCACAGGAAATTTATCTTGGACTATTTTGTTTAGGGTGAATCATTTTGCTTAATCCTAGTGTTTCTTTTGGAAATTTCACAAAATGGCATTTGAAGCTATATTGGTGGTTAATCATTAACTCCATGTGATTTGGGTGGTAATTCCCCACCATATGGAGACTGCTTCATACTATCCAACCATTTCTGTCACAGATAGCCTCTCTTTCACCTCATTGATTCCCCTTGGTTTTTTGTTCTTGTCTAGCTTGCTATACACTATTGTTGTTATCTTTGGGCACCTTTTTAGGTAATGTGGTCCCCAAGTAGTACTGGCAATGGCTGAGTTATGCTCATATAAAATTTCATACAGGCCTTTAACTGCATTACAGTTCACATAGGTGTGACTGGCCATGAGCGCTGTTGGTAACATGTTAGCCCAGGGGCAAGATCTGTTGGAGGATAGTTTTCTTAATTCTTTCACTAGAAATTGGTTAATTTTTTAACCCTGCCATTGGATTGTGGGGGATAAGGTGTTGCAATTCAAGATTACTCCCCACCTGTCAACATATCTCATAATACACAGGGGGTGTGACGGAAATCACTGGATAATATGAAGCCGTTTCTAAATGATAGGGAATTACCACCCAAATCCATATAGAATTGATTATTAACCACCAACGCGGCTTCAGATATTTTTTTGTGAAATTTCCAATTGTAACTCCAGGATTAAGTAGAACCAGTAGTCCTAACCAGAGTAAACCAAGTTAAATGACCTGGGAAAGCATCAATGCATCTTCAGCGTAGAATTCTGGGCATTGAGAAGGGACACAATTTTCAGTTTCAAGAATGGGGGGAGGAGCTACAAAATTGGCTGGCATGAAATTGACATTTGGAGGCACTGACAACAAAGTTCCAGATGCTGGGGCCCATCTCCCTGAAATGATTTGGTTCAGAATCAGATTGTACGGGATATACCGTAACAACCCAATCACAGGATGCATTTTTAAATTTTTTAAAATTTTAAAATTTAGAACTTGGGATAATTGATTTTTGAGTAAATTTAGAAGGACTCAACTCTTAGAGTTGAAACAGTGAAAATTATTCAATATATATCATAAAAATTGACTAAGCAATGCCACCTGAGTCTTGACCTCCTATTCCTTCCATGTCGCCAAGTAAGTATCTGGTCCAGGTTGTAAAGAACCCTTGTGTGACTAGTCTCTGATGACCATACTGATTAACAAGCTCATATCAGGTGACCCTCATATTACGTCAATTTATCAATGTCAGTTTGAAAGGGGGAGCTGGTTTCAGCTGGCGGACTGGAGCAGCTGTGACCCATTTTCAATCAACTGTTTGGTTTAAATCTGTTAACTTGGCCAATTTTGATACAGGTTTCCCGGCCTTCTGAGCCTTTTTACCTGGACAGACAATATCCAGCATCATGAAATCTACCGTGACATTACCCTCTGCTTTAGCCCTGGGCACAATACTCCCATCTGGGAGATGGGATAATGAGAAATTCTTATGAGCAGGTGGGAGTTTAATTGTAGCTAAGGCAAGTTCAGGGTGCCCAATAGCAGTGAGATTGCGCTTGTAGAACTCACAGATCAGATCTGAGGAATTTGAACAATTTTAGTGGGGAATCCATGAGTTTTCAGAATCAGGATAACCTTTCCAAGACACCAAATATTCCAAATGGCGGTGGTTCTTGCAGGAAGCCAGAATACAATTTAACTCATACTCAGGTTCACCTTTCACAAGAATGGGTTGGGAAGAGGGAGTCTTTGTTCCTTTGAAGGGAGTAAGAAGACATTCATGGAAGATATGGAAAATCTTGAAAGCAGGAGGTAAATCTAGCCAATAGGCAGAGAGACCAATCTGATGTTCTACCTTGAAGAGACCAACTTGCTTGGGACCTAATTTATGACAGGGAACCTTAAGTTTCATATTGCAAGCATCAACCATGACTAGATCACCTGGCCTGTAAGTTGGCCCCTGCTGGTGCTTACAATCTGTGTATTCCTTGTAAGTTGTCACAGCGGCGGCAAGAGTAACTTGGAGCTCCTGATGAACCTGCTTCAATGCAGCGGCTTGATCAGTTTCAGCTTCCACGTTGCTAACCAAACAAGGACCCATGTTAGAAGAAGGATTGTAACCCACATTGGCATAAAATGGCAATACTTGAGTTGACGTGTGTGGGGCGTTATTATATGTGAACTCTGCCATGGGTAAATTATCACACCAGTCATCTTGTCGCGCATTAGTGTAGCAGCGTAGGTAGACCTCTAAACTTTGGTTTACCCTCTCTGTTTATCCATCAGATTGGGGGTGAAAGGCTGTGGAATGGCATAATTTGATTCCAATCATTCCAGTAAAGGCTTCCCAGAACTGAGCAATAAATTAAGGACCACAGTCACTTACAATCTCCATTGGGATGCCATGTAAGGAAAAGATTCTATTCACAAACAACCTTGCTGGTTCCACCAAAGTAATTGTGGTTGAGCAAGGTACAAAGTGTGCCATCTTTGTGAAGCAATCAACTACCACCATGATTGCGTTAAACCCATTGGAATTGGGAAGCTCACCAATAAAATCCACTGACACAGACGTCCAGGGTCCCACAGCAGGCTGTAGTGGAACCAGTAACCTGGTTGTATTGTTCCAATTGGTCTTGGATTGAACACATACCAGGCAATCTCAAACAAAGGCTGCTACCTGCACAGTTAAACCTTTCCAGAAAAACTGGCAGCGGATTAGTTCCACTGTTTTGTTTTTCCCTGGGTGACCAGCCATTGGACAGGTATGATTAGCCTCCATGATTTTATCACAAATAGTGCCCCCAGGAACCCACAAGCAACCTTGATGATATAGCACTGAACCAACCTTATGATAACCTTGAGGCTGACCCACTGGGTTTGCGCATGCTAGCTCTAATAGCCTATCATAGCCTTTGGACAAAGGTTGCAGAAACTTGACCTTGGAATACAAGTCCAGGTCTGCGCCCTCAGCTAAGGACATGGTAGCCAACGTAACCAGCAGAGGCAGTACAAAAGGCACCCCAGCCTTGTCTGGAATCATAATATGTGTGTTAAACTTGGCATCCATACTAACATCTGGGAGATGAGAAGGGTTCCTGCTTAGTGCATCAGCCAAGTGATTGTCGGATCCCTTAATAAACTTGTAGCAGAGCTTGTATCTTGACAGGTCACCATGCCATCTAGATTGACGACCCGACAAAACCCTGGGTTAATAATAATATAGAAGAGCTTTGTGGTCAGTTCTTACTAAAAATGGATGACGTGCTGACATGAGATGGTGATGCCAATGCTTTAACAATTCCACAACAGCCAAAAATTTCTTGTCATAAATCATGTAGTTGCGTTCTCAGGCCTCCATCTTCCGGGAGAAATACCCTACAGGTCTCTCAATCTCATCACTAGCTGTCTGCAACAGCATACCAGCCACAGCGTATTTAGATGCATTGGCAGAAACCACAAAAGGAAGCTCAGGATCCACATGTCTTAACACTGGGGAGGACAACAAAAGAGCCTTGACTGCTGAGAAAGCACCTGTGCACTCAGGCGTCCAGATTAAAATTGTCTTTCCACTAGCCAAATATAAAGGGGCGGCCACCTCAGACAAGTGAGGGGTGAATTTCTTCAAGAACATACATGTATCCAAGAAACTACAAAGTTGGGATACTGCCACAGGCGTAGCATATTCTCAAACTGCAGCTTTCTTGTCAGGGGCAATGGTGTGGCCATCCTCAAAGATAATATTACCCAGAAAGGTAACCTTATGTTTAAAGAATTCACACTTACTCCTTTTGATGATCAAGTTTGCTTGGAGAATGCGCTCTACAACTGCCAACAAGTGGGCCTTATGAGACTCCTCATCCAGAGAAAACACCAAGATATCATCCATATATGCAATGGCACAAACACCTAGGAGATCCCCCAGGACTGAATCAATTAACTGCTGAAAGCAAGCCGGGGCATTCTTCAATCCAAAAGGCATTACACAGAACTGGAAAATACCCTTCTTTGTTCTGAATACTGTTAGCCATTCCATTCCTTCTGCAATCCTGATTTGATTGAAAGCATTCAACAGATCCAGTTTTGAGAATACCTTGGCCTTCTTAACACACCTAGAGATCTGTGCTTCAAGGAGTAAAGGATAAGGATCCTGAATTGTAATGTTATTCAAATTCCTGTAGTTAATACAAGGACAAAGGGACCAATCAGACTTCTGAATGAAAAATAACGGGGAGAAGATTGACAAAGCCTTCTTAAAAATGTAGCCTTTTGCCAACATGTCACAAGTCCACTCTTCCAAACATGCGTCTTCCTTCAAGGTTAAAGGGTAAATGGGAGACGCAATTCTAATCAGATCAACAGTAACCTTAAAGTCAAAGTCAAACTAAGTGTGCTTGGGAAGGACCTTGCCTCTGGTGGCGTCAAATGCGGCAGACCAGGGTTGTAAGCATGCTGGTAAATCTGAACTTATAGGGACAGGGACAGGAAACAATTGTATGGTCTGTGATGATTGCTCCAATTTAGACATATCCAACAGCAGAATACAAATAGTTATACCTGAATAATGTTCCACCTACAGCTCATTTTTCTCCAGTAAGGTCAATACATTATGATATCTCCACCAACTCACTCCTAAAATGATAGGATACATCAGGGTAGAGCAAACAGAAAACCTTGCAGTAAAAGACTGACCTGCAACTACAAAAGTAACTGGCTTCTTCAGCTGGAAAGAGGGAAAGGTTTGACAGTTCCCACCCCTAACAAGCATTCCCGGGTGATACTTGAGTTGTAGCAAGTTGGCAGTCTCTGTACTCATGAAATTTTTGGAAGCACCTGTATCCAAAAAAATAGCTGGCTGATAGATAGTCTGACCATTATCAATGCTATAATAGAACAAGAAGTAACCAGAAGTAGATTTATTTGCAGCAAAGGTAGCAATCTTGATAGGGTCTTGTTTTTCATTGGCAGTATAGACGGCAGCTAAGGAAGCAGGATTCTCCTGGAAGTAACACTCAATCATTTCTTGGACAGCAGCCAGAAGAACGGGGTTATCACAATTGATAGGAAAAAGGGGCACCTCTTCAGATGTAATCACAGAAGATTTTGCAGGTACAACATGTTGAAGCATTGCCAAGGAACTATCAGGACCAGACACTACAGGGACCTCCTTCACATCACTGGGTTTGTTCACCACTGCCAATTGTAGCTGAGACAAGCTAGGGGGAGAACAATCCTGGCTTTGGTTGGAAGGAACTGTTGCAGGACCAGAACCAGAAAACCAGGAGCGTGCAGCGGGCTTATCTTCAATTATCAACATACCTTGCTTGGAAGTAGACAGATTTGAGACCAGAGAAAGAATTTGGCTTACCAGGGCCTCAGTTGTGGTTAACAGGGTATCATAAGCCCCCCAAATCCTGGGTAGTCTGGTCAACTGCTAACCACAATGCT
The DNA here is from genome assembly GCA_014839935.2 of Entomophthora muscae. Classification (NCBI taxonomy): domain Eukaryota; kingdom Fungi; phylum Entomophthoromycota; class Entomophthoromycetes; order Entomophthorales; family Entomophthoraceae; genus Entomophthora; species Entomophthora muscae. The sequence goes on from QTSX02004347.1 coordinate 120,346, forward strand.
GAGAGTTTATTCACCTCAGAAACATTGATTATACAGCAGTAGGTAAGAAACTGAGGAAGGAATACCAAAAGTGGAGTTGTACCCTGATGGAAGGCGTACAGCTTACAATATACTTTGAGCTCCTCAATAGATACACACAAATTTTTTAACAAAGGGTATAGAGATGCACTCTCAGTTAAAACACGTGGATTGCGCTCCACTGCGGACAACAACCATTCACAGGCATCTTCAGAAACCTTTGTCATCACATGGTAAACTTGGGATTTGTGACTAAGGCTAGAGCCGGAATAAAATGATAATACTGATAAAACTTCACGCAAAATTTCATCAGTGGGTGAAGCAGGAAAATAATCCAGACGCCAAAATAACATGATGCAACGGAAATAGGAAACAGAGGATTCAGTCTCTACAACTGCAACTGGAGATGGAAACCACAAATTAAAGAAAAGCCCAAACTGAAAACTCAGAAATGAACTGATGCAAATAAACATAATAAATGCAGATATCTTGACAGAGCAGGAGAAAAGAAACACAAATTCATGACAAACTGCTTCCAAAAAATCAGACGTAGAAGAGTTGAGTAATGAGACAGAAATCACTGGATAATATGAAGCCGTTTCTAAATGATGGGGAATTACCACCCAAATCCATATAGAATTGATTATTAACCACCAACGCGGCTTCAGATATTTTTTTGTGAAATTTCCAATTGTAACTCCAGGATTAAGTAGAACCAGTAGTCCTAACCAGAGTAAACCAAGATAAATGACCTGGGAAAGCATCAATGCATCTTCAGCGTAGAATTCTGGGCATTGAGAAGGGACACAATTTTCAGTTTCAAGAATGGGGGGAGGAGCTACAAAATTGACTGGCATGAAATTGACATTTAGAGGTGCCAACAACAAAGTTACAGATGCTGGGCACCATCTTCCTGAAATGATTTGGTTCAGAATCAGATTGTACAGGATATACCGCAACAACCTGATCACAGGATGAATTTTAAAATTTAAAATTTAGAATTTGGGATAATTGATTTTTATTGAGTAAATTTAGGAGGACTCAACTCTTAGAGTTGAAACAGAGAAAACTATTCAATATATATCAGAAAAATTGACTAAGCAATACCACCTGAGTCTTGACCTCCTATTTCTTCCACGTCGCCAAGTAAGTATCTGGTCCAGGTTGCAAAGAACCCTTGCATAACTAGTCTCTGACAACCATACTGATTAACAAGCTCATATCAGGTGACCCTCATATTACGTCAATTTATCAACGTCAGTTTGAAAGGGGGAGCTGGTTTCAGCTGGCAGACTGGAGCAGCTGTGACCCATTTTCAATCAACTGTTTGGTTTAAATCTGTTAACTTGGTCAATTTTGATACAGGTTTCCCAGCCTTCCGAGCCTTCTTACCTGGACGGACAATACCCGGCATTATGGAATCTACTATGACAGGGGGTGCTTGAAGAGACGCCCTGTAAATCAACTAACAGTATAGAGGATCCTTTGGGCAGCGTCAAATTACCGGCAATATATCCCAAATAGGAGCGCCACCAATTCAATGCACATATCCCTTGCCTAAGATATCTTTACCTCAAACCCAACTGAATTCAGCCACAGTGCCACCCCTGGTGGACTTGTGGCTCTCTGGTATAGTGTATTAATTACACTATTTTTAAATAACCATCATCACATCCATATTATTTATCATTTCTATTAAACTGTTGTCTTTCCCAATCTAATACTGAGCTATAATTGGCTCAGTTGCAACAACATGATTATCCTGGGTAAAAAAGTTTTTTCCTCAGGGGTTGGGATTGTTTTACATGTGACAAACCAAACTTGGAGCTGTTTGAAAGGCACAGCTGTGTTTGATTAAATAAAGGATATTTTCTAAGAGAGGTGAGTGTTGATTTTAAACCAGCTATCATGGCTGGTGTTTGCTCTTTATGCCTAGAATTCTATTAAGATGGTCATCTGCTGGTACCTTTAAAGGGTAAGAATCTGCCCTGGGACAAATATACCACAGCATTGAAATACTGAGACCATATGGGGCAATAATACAGCAGAAAAACCCCCTCAAGAACACAGGAGTTTCTTGGTCTATGTCTTATGGGTAGCTTTAAGGGAGACACTTACTGCTCCTGTGTAAGCATAAAATGCCTGGAACTGTCATCAGGGTGGATGTCTAGAGAAGCAGCTACTGAATTTAATGAATTGGGATTTCTAGGAAGTAAATTTGGTTGCTTTTTGCCTAAAAGCCCAGGCTAACCACTTGGGTGAATTAGAGAGGAGTTAACATCACAGAGATGCTTGCCTTTGAATGGCCTATTTGAAGTGTGAAAACTAGTATCAAGGAGTATACTCAATACATATTCTAGGTGCTAGACTATTATTATATATAAAAAGGTCTATTAGAGTGTTGAAGACAAGCAAAAAATATCTCTGCAGTATTTTGCTACAAGATCAGGATAAAAAACGTTTATATGAGATGTTTTTCCTTGATTTTACTATGAGAGTAAAGCTCTGGGTAGATGTTGAATAAGATCCAGGAACAAAATTTTACATCACAATCTATCATGTGAATTAGTTGAGTTTGAAAACAGATAATTCTTTTGCTAAAACAGGAAGTGATAACACTTTGGAGCACCAAGTGTTAACACTTTGAGAGGTTTGAGAGGTAGAAATTTGCTTCATATTTGGATCCTGTGGAACTGTGAAAAATTGAAGTTCTGAACAAGCTAAACATTGAACAAGTTTGAAGCTTATTTACTTATGAATATCATTGGTTAAAAGCCAATAGCTTAAATAATGATTAATAAAATAATGAGGTAATGATTTAAGCTTTGGATAGAGTAAGTTTGAAAGCTCATTTTATTATAGAAAAATTGAGTGCCAATAGTTTAAGCTTTCAAAGAAATCCATTATGAAGGCGGAAATATTGGAAATAAGACTCTATAAATAAGAGGATGCCTGGAAAGTTGAAGGGTTCTTTAAATCTTTTAGTTGCAAGCAGAAACTTTTTTGGTTGCTCAACTTGCATCTTAATGGTTACACATCTGGTTGGTTTGGAATAACCCTATGTCTTCTGAAGTATCCAGAAGTCCTTGCTGAAGGAGTAACTGGTCAAAAGGATTCCATAACAGTGGCAATAAAGAAGGTTTATGAGAGGATCTTTCTTCTCCTTTAATAAAGGCTATCACAACACATAGCCCCCTTTTGTAAAAGAAAACTTCACTAGTGATAGTGGCCTTGAAGCTGATCAGGAGGATCAGGAAAGAAAGATATTTATTCTATTTGCTCATATGAAGCTCCTGGTTGATAAATGAGTAAAGTGATGCAAATAACCTTGAGATCAGAGATATTTTTAAGCTTGAGATTATCATGCAAATGTCACCTTATATGACAAACTTATTTGGTAGACCATGAATTGCTGTTAAATATTTTTTGCTCTAGTTATCAATTATCAATGATTATTGGGGCATGATTAATCCCTTTTGATGTTGTCAGATTGTTCAATCTTGTCTTTTTCATAGAACTAATATACCTTCAGGATGTCACCTCAACCTAATTGATCCCTGTTTTTGACCCAGGACATACCTTTTATGTCTTTGAAGGAGCCAGAAAACCAAAGTACACTTAGCTTTCTTGTTAGGATAAATTTACTTTCTAGTTAAGGACTCTCTTTGTTTTTGTTGGCTATGTGTAAGTTGTTATATTTCCGGGTAGTGCATTTTCCTTTCAAGAAAATCTCTTTGAGATGAATACATTTTCTCATGTCAAACCAAACTCTGATGTAGGCTGAAAGTTTATTTTTGAAGCCCAGATGTTGTAATTATGCTTAAAGCTGAAGTTAGCAAGAAAAAAAGAGAGATTGATTCATAATAAGATTTATTGAAGAAGATAAAAGAGTTTTATATCCTATAAGAGGTCATCAGGGATGACATATGGAAGGGTGTTTCTTGATGTTGATATTCAGTAACATTTGACTGATTCTATTTGGACAGTATATGTGGATTGTAGCTGTGATGATTAAAAAGATCAAAGCTGGGTGATGTATATGAGTATTTGTCCAAACTAGATTACAGGCCAATCCAAGTTAGAAGTTAGATAGCTAACCAATCTGTTAGGAGGTTGTTTTGTTGCAACAGAATGATCTATTTAGAAAGATAATTTTGAAGTTTTATAGCTCAATTTCCAAAACAAAAATTGGTGAGTTGGCTATGGATATTTTTCTTTACTTTTTGGGGTTTGATTTCAATCAAAGTAAAGTGAAAATATATTGCTGTTTATGTGAAGTTTTTTGCTGTGTTTATGACTTTTGGGTGCTCTCTATTCAATAATTGTGTATTATAAATGTGTCTTTTCTAAAGAAATAATATGCATCTTGGTGTTGTTTAGAATCTGGAATATCCTTGAACAAGTTAGATTTTTCTGTCTTTTGGTTAAGTTTTATCAACTTTGAGTGTGGCTATGTTTTAACTGGTATTTTATGTGTTTTTGTGTCATATTAAAATATTTAACAGCTTTATTCCCATGTTTTTATCAGAAAACAAGCTTGTGCCAGTTATGTTTTTAATTTGTGACATCAGTTTTTTATCTGACTTTGATGTGCCCATCTTAACAGCTGTGAAAAGTACTGTACTATAAGTATTGATGATTTTAGCATTCTCTCTCACAAAAGTATAGTGTGAAAATTCATCTTTATTGGCATATACAATTTCAGAATATTAATTAAGGCTAAGGCTGTGAAAGACATCACCACAAAAACCACCATCATCTTTCTCTTACATAATATATTCTATTACCACAGCTTCTTCAAAGTCTTTCTCTTAAAATGAAAAAAAACTTTTAATGAACAACTAGTTAATTCTCTGGCTTAAGCTATCAAAAGCCATCAATCCTTCTATGTCCCATAAGAATCTTCTACCAAAAGTACCTTAAAACAAGCTAACTTTAAACTTGTCTTTATTTCACAAAAGCTGTCTCATTCTGATCCTGGAAATTGTGATCTTTATCATTCTGTAACTATTTTTCTTACTATATAAGTAATTATTGAGTCAATAGACAATCCCCTTTTGCTATGCTCTATGTCAGGATTGACAATTCTTCCTCTCTGGAAACCTGGGCCCAGGAGCAGGAATCAAACCCTGGACCCCCCAGGCCGTCGGGTCTGTGGACCGCAGGACTGCCTGCCTGCGCCTTTCTGGGATCAAGCCCCCACAAGCTGATACTGAGAATGTTGGCCCATAAAGTGAAAAAGGCCAAAACAAGGAAATTATTACACCAAATGGAAGACTAATCACAGCGCCTAATGGAGGTACTGAAGCGGCAACTATTAGCTTCATGAACTTGAAGTCTACACCAGCAACCAATCATGAGCCAACCCAGGAAAGAGGCACAGGCCTGCGGCCCAGTCCCATGACCACAACACCAAAGCAAGATAATAAGGTAGTCAAATTGAGATTCTTGACTAATTAAAGAACCCCCAGGCCAAGTGCCATTTTGCTGCTCTTGGACCCAAGCACCCATTTTCCCTGAGCCTGCCTTTCCCAATGCCCTGATGAACTCCCCATGGAAAATGTTAAGTTTGGAGGTGGGGTGCTATATAGACCAAAGGACCCCGCGCTCCAAACTTATTACCATTTTTGAATAAAGTTTATGTTACTTTGGCTCACACAGCTATTACCTTATTTTGTATTTGCTGCCTACCAATTCAGTTCAAGATCTCCTGCCCCACCAGCTGCTGTTTTCTGTCCTCCTGGTGTACCCTTTGGACCCATCCATTTTACCAACTACCCTCTGAAATCTGAATACAAGGAATACACCCCAAAAAAGATACTCAAACTTGATCCTTTGGCCTGCATACAATCTGCCATTAGATACAACCGACAAGGCCTGTGGATATTTTCCACGCCAAAATTATTTAAAGGAAACTTCAACTAACTTTCTGCATATAATATCCATATGGAGCTACCTGTGACACCCAAACCTATGCCTAATTCCTTACCTGACCTCCCAACTGATCATACCAGCAAGCTCTTTGGAATTGTGTACATCATCCTCACGGGGGTGATTGACACCATCATACCAGCCGCCGGCCTGTGGTCTTGGGTGGGAAAGTCTGCTTCCTACCTTTTTAAGTTAGCTCCTCTCTTATGGTGGGCCCTGCCTGCAAAAACACCAGTCCAAGTTACCCCTGAAAACGGCGGGCCAGCCGCCCAAGACTGGATCCCTGACACTCTATGAAAGAAAGGCCACTACTCCTTTTTGCTGTTTTTCTTGATTAAGAAACAAAGTTTTCTTCCTTTCCTGAAAATTATGTTAAGGAATTAGCTGCTAAGATGATATAGTTACAATATGAAGCCTAATTTTTTGCATTAAAGTCCAAGGACTTGGTACTAAATCAACATAATGCTCTGTGTCCTCCCCTCTCAGTGTTTCAAGTTGGTGATTAAGTTCTTTATTATCAAATATGAGAGTGAAGAACAAGAGCATAAGCTAGATTCCTGTGGATTGTATCACTTGAGGTCACTTTTGAGAGGGACTCTGAGTATACTATCAGGATAATTAGTACTGATGTTCTTTTTCCTGCATTCATGCCAAGTTTCTATGTCTTCATTCTTCCCCTACCTCAGATCTTGATAGAGTTAATGATGTGGATTTTCAATTTCAAGGAGTTTTGATCATAACTTTAGGGAGTTACAACCCTTTGAATTCAAATGATCAAGCCCTTAAATTTGCCTAATTTTCATCACGCTTGGCAGCATGAGTTTCTAAAAACCCTAAATTAATAAACTTTTATATTTGGGTCCTTTTCTATTTCCTCTTATTGTTTACCAGTGTTTCTCTTGTAATGTGTTTGACCAAAAAAAATTCTTGTGTGTGTATTGATCCAAAAGATAATTTAAACACTATATAAGTGTTCCTTATTCACAAATAACTTTTAGCCCCCTTTACACTATTCTTTTCTCTTTCCCCTTTAGGAAAATCTAAATATTTTCTTTTTAATTTATCTCTTACAAAAAAACCAATGTACTTGCCCCTTACTGCTTTTTCTCTAACAGCTATAGCTGCTGCCTGTTTTCAACATTCTTACAATGTTGCAGTGTTGTCTTTTCTCCACCATAATCAAAGGCAAAGCCAACATGACAATGATTTTCACCTCAAATAATTAACAGTTTTCCCTTATTCTTTAACCTTTTTTTGCTTTCAAACTTGACCAACTTCATTTTCATTGTCAAAACAGCAGGATTGACCCACCAACAAGGTTGAGTAAGCAGGTTTGTGACCTGCAACCCAATTATCCAGTCACTTGAAGCCAGACTAGGAAGTCGACTCAAATTTCCAAATCCAACAACATAAACAGACAATGACCCTTGCAGTGGATACCTTGTTTTGGCGCTTGACTCATTACCAGGATCAAGCCATCCCCTTCACCATCCCACTCTGTGATCAACACTATCATGTTCCTGTTATCCATGACTCACATTAGCTATATAATTATTATCTCTCAATAAAGAATATTATCTAGTTTCCAAATATTTTCCCCTTGTAACTCTGCTAAAACAGCACAGTTATGAAATAATGAATGTCATTTTGATTCTAATATTGAGCAAAATTCAAATCCAAGAATTGAGCCCTATTCCACAAGAAATACATCCAACTAGACAAGAGGGCTAAAGGGCTAGCCACCCACATTTTTTGGGCTCAAGTATGAAGGATGTTTGATGAGCCACCCACTAAGCCTAGAATTTTTCCCTAGTAAAGCATTGGCTACAGTCAAATGCACACCACTGAAGACTCTGACCTATGCTGATGTAGTTGCTTATATAAAGGAGTTTAAGACTGAACCTAAAATTAAACTCTCATATGAACGCCTGTCAATATCAGGCCCCAACACTAAATCAATGATGTATTTGGCTGGGCTGTGTGACAAAGAATAGAGACAGGAAATATAGTTTCACCACTTCTATTTCCCAATGCCAGCCAACCCAGTTTAGCTGCCTGTGAAGCCTCTCCCAAATTCCAAAGTCCTGTTAGAAAAATAACCACAGACCTAAAGCCCGCAAATTTTGGAGATGTAAATTTTAATAGTATAAAACCCCTGCTATGTTGAGAATGATGATATAGCTATTCTGGTAATAAAGTTTAAATAGACATTTGGCTCACCCAAAGTCTGCTTTATCTAATTATCATCTTTTATCATCTTTTCACTTCCCCTGTGGGCCCCAACACTCCCATCAGCCTGCCCAACAATCCTACAACCCCTTTGCGTTGCAACTGAACCAATGGGGATTCAGTATTTGAGTTGGGGAAGACAACAGTCTAATATAAAGGACAAGAATGAATAGAATAAGGTATTGTTTATTGTAGAATATTGTTATTAATATACCATGTGGAGAAAGCCACAAGGCTACAACAAGGTGGCATAGTGGCGTGTTCCATGTAAGGTTCAAAGCCAAGGAATAACTTGTGCAGGGATCAGCAGGTCAAATTGGTAGTGCTCCTAGTTAAGAGGAAGTGTCCGCCATTCAACATTGCCACCAGATTAGTTCAAGTTGTTAGACACGTCAAGGGGTGACTCATTGAGCGCCCCCTGTGTATTGTAAGATACATTAGCAGGTGAGTCTGGAAACTTGGTTGCAACACCCCCCTTGCCCCCTGCTTGTCGTCAGACACCAGGATCAGAGTCTGCAAAAGATCTGGGAAGGTCTACACAAACAACCTTTGTGTGGGGATGGCGCGGCAGGGGCACAACAAATCATGGTGGAGCTTCTTAGTATTCCCTTGTGCATCTTTGAGTTGATAGGTGTGGTTGTCATAGATCACAGCTATCTTGAAGGGCCCTAGGTGGTTGGGTTCTAATTTGGCTGAATTAGGGTTGAGGGTGTAGATGGGGTCATCTACAGCATATCTTGCCTCAAGGGGCAACAGCGCCCATGTTGACATTAAAAATGTTGACACTTTTAATGTAGATACTATAGTAAAGTGACAACCCAGTTTTACTTAATGTTGTTTCCTGGATGTCAACACTTTTTTAATTAACAAAACATTTTACCCTGAACATTTTTAATATAAAAAATTATTTTAAAATACAAATTTACTAAATGCCCCCAGAAAGTTCAAAATTGCAATAAAAAATTTACTATAAGTAATAAGAATAAGGAGATATAAGCAACTATTTTTCAGTTTACTATGTAAATTACACTCTTTATTATAAAATTATTTTTTATTCCCATGAAAATTAAAATTCCAATGAACCAAAAATAAAGAAATTTAATATATCATAATAACTACAAAATATAAGAAAATTCTAATTTTAATTTATTATACTTTATATAAGCATAACTGAAAATATCTCATACCTTAAAGATAAATTAACAAAATATAAGATATTTCTTACTAACCCACATTGAAACTGTATCTGAAACTTACCATTTGTACCTAAAAATATTAGTACACTATAAATAAATTAAAAAATTAAAAGTTTAAAAGTAAAAAATAAACAGGCAAAGCAAGGTTTATTAAGCTAATTAAAGCCACCAGCAAGAGCAGTGGCAATGTCCTCAAGGTACTTCTTAATCTCCGCCACCTTGTACTTTTTCTTTACCACCTTCTGAACGTCCTCCTGGTAGTCCTGCTGCTTGGACTTTTGCTTCTTGGGGGCCACCCGGTTGACCAGGTCACAAAACTTGGAGAAAGTCCGGGCCTTCTCCTCCTGTAGCTTAGAGAAGAACTTGTTATATTTGGGGTTTGGCCCAACCTTCATCTTCAGGTGCTTGTGCCAAACCTCAAAGCTGGAGGTGTTTTTCATCTCCCCCTTGAGACAGGCGCCTTGACAGTTCCAAGGGGCAGTGACCCTGCTCTTACCCCTCCGGGAAGTCACCTTCTTGCCCACCCATTGGCGCTCAAAGTAATCCAAGTAACCTTTGAAGATGGTGGAGTGCTTTTTGATGTAAACGTCTTCCAGGAGAGCCTCAAAGCCAAGCCCAGTATGCTCTGGGCGCACAAAAGCCAAGGCAGCAAACTGAGTCAGGACAAAGCGGCACTTCCCCGTACCATTGTTAAGATACTTCTCAAAAAGGTCCTTCTCACTCTTGAGAACTTTGATAAGGGCCTGCCTAAAATGAAAGAAGAAGCCCTGGACTTCTCCATTGAAGGTGGCCTCAAAGGCTCTGAACTGAGCTTGCTTGAAGTCCATTATGATAACCTTTGGCCCAAGTGAATGCGCATGAGCTAGCTGCTCAGAGGCTATGGTGGACTCATCCTTCTCAGCGGAGGAGGGATTTGCCCATGTGGCGTGAGTAGGAGGGGGGAGCTGGTTGGTGGGAAGGGAGCTCAAAGCATCATGGACAATCTTGAAGGCTCTGGTGTAGACTTCAGTCTTGGCACCAGGAAGGAGAAAGAAGAGAAGGGGGATAACCTGGTCATTGAACTGCCCATGCAGGACCCAAAGCTGCTTGAATAGGGAGGGGCAAGTAGCAAATGTGCTGTCGCACAGCCAGGTGGTAGCAGTGTTCAGCTGCTCCAGGTTTTGGGTTGTGGCATAGGCTACAATCCTATCCTCCACTTCCTGCCCATTGTCATGGAGCAGGAACATCTCACCATACTCCGTCTTCTTGAGGGCATCTGTGAGGATAAGATCCTTGATGTTGGTGGCACTCTTGGCCATGGGGTTTGAGGTTTGACACCTATCACTTACAAACTTGACCAACTGATTGTGAGTTGAAACCCTCTTCAAGTTGGTTGGGGAGAGGTACTTGCAAGCAAGCACAGCCAGCTGGGTGGTGGAAAGATCTTTGGAGGTGGGCATCACCTGCACAAGATACAACTTGGGGAGGCAGGCTATGGTGGTGTTGGGCATGATGCAGATATGCTTGCTCTTGATGGTTTAGACCAAGTCCCAGCACTCAGTGTTGAGACGCACTGGGCAGGAGTGGTCCTCGTAGGTGTAATGGCGGCTCTTGAAGCCCCGGTTGGCATTGTTGCAAGAGAAAATATACTCATTGGCCACCATGGCTGGCCCACCCTTTACGCTCATTATTGGGAAGCATTTGGGCAAGGAAGAGGGAACCTTGAATTTGCTGTCAATGTTGCAGATGTTGTGGGCCAACAGAGGGTCCCAGGGGCCAGCAGGAGCATGGCAAAAACCAGGGAAGTAATTGGGGCAGGGCTTTAAATCATCCCCAGATGAGCTTGAAGGGGGGGGGGAGTTTGGTGGGAAGAAGCAGAAGGGGGCTTATTGTGGTTCTTTTCATGTGCAGGAGACTTATCTTTGAGCAGGGACTTTTGGGCTGAGCGCTTCTTCTTGGTTGGCTCCTTGTCAGAAGCCAAGTTGTAAAAACTGTGCTCTGTAAGAGAGCTATCAGATTCCTCTCCCCCAGTGGAGTGAGCAGGGCTCTTCTCAGGAGAGGGCTTTGAGGATGGTTTTGGTATGGCCTTCTTTGATGATACAGGCTTCTTTTTGGTGGGTTTGGTTGGCTTTGAAGGACAATTGGTTCCTTTGGGCTGTTTGGAAGTGTTTTTGTCCAAAAATAATAAGTAAAATGGTTTAAAATAAAGCAATGTATGTAAAAAACAAACAAAACAACTTAAAAAGCATAATATATAAAAAGTAAATTTTAGATGGTCTTTCCTGGCATTTAAAAGTTAAAAAATACTTGTATAGGTTTCAATTTATTATAGTTTTAAATAAAAAATTAAAAGTTAAGATATTTTTGTGAAAGTATTATATTTAGATATAAATTTTATTTTAAAGAGTAGAAAATATGAAAGAGGAAAGTCAAAAATACAACATATCAAAAAATGGGAAGTTTTTATTATGTAAAACATAAAGTTTTTATGTGAGAACTGAAAAGCGTTGACATTATGAGTGACAATTAGTAAAAAAAAGCTGAATTCTCACTGTTGATTACAAAAATTGTAGACATTATTTTTGACAACATTGTCACTGTTGACATTTTTTAAAAAAATTGCTATGTTTTTTCATAGTACGCTTAATTAAATTTAAGCAGGCTAGTAAAAATTAACTGTTTTCTGTGTGTTTTTGTTCACATATAAAAATTTAAAAAAACATGTGAAAATAGGTAAAAAAAAGTATCAAGATTCTTTATTCTTTTATTAAAAATAATATTTGGGTAGTGATAATATGATATTTTACCATTTGGTATACTAAAAGTTTTTAACATGTTGGTTGAAATAATGAAAAGGGTAAAGTGTTGACAACGTCACTTACAACATTCTTTATATGAGGTGACATTAATCTAGGCTTAATCAGGCCACTGTAATTTGCTTAAATCCACCCTGGGGGATGATCACAAGCAAATAAATGACATTTACAAGTGTCAACATTATTTTTAATAATAAATTCTATAGTAACTTACATAGTAACTCACACTTAAATTATTGGATTGCCATTAGCCACCAATCCACTTAATATATTAAAGCCATAATAAGTGCCACATGAGTATTTATAACATGAAATTTTCAACAATCAAATGTATGTGCACTGTCTTTTTCAATATAATAATTCAATAAAAATTTATTTTTAAATGCGCACTTAATTTCTTTGTTGTAGATGCTTCAGTTTTGTTATTAATAATAAGCTATGCTTAAAAAGTGTCAACATTGACACTTTTACATTGTGAAAACAAATAAAAAATAAAATAATTTTTATTAGTAAATTTAAAGGAAAAATCTGGTTAAATTGAGTTTTTTACTAAGCTTAATATTAAATTGTGTCAAGATGGCTACAATTTTTTTGTGTTTTCTGGGTTTGCACCCCTGAACGCTTTAAAAAAGAATTAAGCTAGTGCAACTAGCAAAAAACATAGTAGATTTAGAGTTTTGAGTTGACAGTGGCCATATTGACAAAGTGTTGACATGGGCACTGTTGCTCCTCAAGGTGCTTTTTCCCTCCTTCAATTTTTTTGTGTTTGATCTCTCAGGCCTTGGCACGTCATTGGTTCAGGGATGGAGTTGTCAATAAGGGGGGTTTCACGGGAACTGTAGACCGTAACTTTCCTTGTTCAACTCCCGTCAAACTGTCAGACATTTCAAAGGCCAAGGCGCTGGTGCTGAAACTGGTGCCTCTGTTAATCCTTACTTGTAAAATAAATAGAGAAGTAGGCAGGTGTTCAGTCCATGCAGTATCAGGGTGTTCCTGTGAGAGCTTGGCAATCAGTTGAACCAGTGAGCCATTTAATTGCTCTATGCTTCCATTGGCTTGTGGATGGTATGGGGCTGTGACTATCTGTTGTAGTGCATTATTGGCGCAGTACACCTTCATGACATGCCCAACAAATTTGGGGCCACCATCTGTGATGAGGCGTTTGAGCCACCCAAAGTGGGCCACAAATTCCTTGCCAATGAAGAGGATGATGGTGGTGGCGGTGTGGTTAGTTGTTGCCCAGGCCACTGGCCAACGGGTGAAGTAGTCAATGGCAGTTATGATGTATTTCTTTCCCAGTCTGTCTTTGGGGAAAGGTCCCACAATTTCAAGGGCCCACTGTTTGAAGGGTTCCATTGCTTTGATGGGAAGGACAGACTTTGGGGGTGCAGGTTTAGATGTATTCTTTTTGCACAGCACACATGTTTCAAGGAGATCCAAGATGTCTTGACGCATACATGGCCACCAAACCTTCTGTTTCATGATCTCAAAGAGGTTACGTCCTTTGATGTGACCCAAGGTGTGGTGGTAATGCAATATTGTGTCACCTTGTTGTGTGGTGGAGATGTAAGGAGTCTTCTCACCTGTCTCTGCCCATGGCAGACATTGCCAGCATCTGTGGTGAACTGACTTTTGCTGTTCTTCAGCTTGGAGATGGTTACTGAGTTAAGGCCTTTGTAATGACTTGCTTCAGGGCGGAGGTACAACATTGGCCAATCTGGATCCAAGCTGCCATCCCTGGTGATGGATGCTACGTAGAGGTGTGAGAGGGCGTCAGCTGTGACAAGTTCCTTCCCAGGCTTGTACTTGATGCACAACTGGTAGGGGGATAGGCGCTTGACCCAGCCTGCTTGGTGGCGTGTCAAGTGAGACTGTGTGTTGAAGTACTGGAGTACTTGTAGTCTGTCAGGACGCAGGGTGGAAAGGTAGCCCCTTCCAGGTAACAGTTCCACTTCTTGACGCAGTGCACAATTGCTGCCAATTCTTTATCATGAATGTGATAGCGTTGTTCTGAGTTGGTAAGTTTCCTGGACTCATATGCCACGGGGAGGAAGACACCATTGTCAGTTTCTACCCTTAGCACACCCCCTATGGCCCTGTCAGAGGCATTGGTCTTGAGTTTGTACTGGTGGTTTTGTTTGGGGAACTTCAGTATGGGTGCTGTTGTAAGTCTCTGCTTCAACGTCTCAAAGGCTTAATCTCTGGCAGGGGTCCAATGGAAGCGCTGTTTGGTGTTGAGGAGTTTGGTGAGAGGTGCAATTAGTTCCCTGCAATTGGGAATGAACTTGCGCATGTAGGCAACCATGCCTAAGAAGGTACACACCTGGCCCACATCAGTGGGAGGCGGTATGCTGGTGATTGCCTTGATTTTGGCAGGGTCAGGCTTTATCCCTTGGGCAGAGATGGTGTGCCCAAGGAACAGCAACTCTGACTTGAGGAACTTGCATTTGGAGGGTTTAGCTTTTAGCTAATTTTTCTGAAGGGTGTCATTGACAGCACAGAGGTGTTGGAGGTTTGTGGTTTGATCTTGACTGAAGACAATAATGTTGTCAAGGTACACAACCACACATTTTCCGATCAGTTCCTCAAATGCTTTGTTCATCAACTTGGAAAAGGTGGAAGGAGCATTGGTCATTCCAAAGTTCATGACTTGACACTCAAAAGACCTGTAGCGTGTGCAGAAGGCAGTTTTTGCCTCATCCCCTGGTGCAATGCGGACCTGGTTGTACCCTGCGGTGAGATCAATCTTGCTAAAGACATTTGCACCTGCAAGTGTGTCAAACAGGTTATCAATCAACGGCAGGGGGTACTTATTCTTAACAGTCACCTCATTTAAGGCGCAATAATCTGTGACCAGGAAAAGGGACCCATCCTTATTGGCTACAAAGAAGACAGCTGCCCTGTATGGAGAGAGCAAGGGGCAAATGAAGCCCTTATCAAGCGCGTCCACAAGGTGCTGGCGGAGGATCTCATCTTCTTTGGATGTAAGACAATATAAGGGGTGTGCCTTAGGTAATAACCATTGGAGTTGTACAGCGTGCTGGATCTCTCAAGGGGGAGGTAGTTGGTCCAGCGTTTTGCTGAAGACGTCCTTGTACTCCTTGAGGAGTTTAGCAAGCGCTGGTGGGGGTGAAGTGATCAGAGGAGGGGCCGTAGGTGGTTCTGCGCATATAACTTTGACTGAACATTGGTTGAAGTCTAGTTTCCCCCCCTTGAAGTCGTATAAGCCTGTCTCTGTTATTCTAACAAACACAGTATTGTGGAGTAACTTGCTCAGTTCAACATGATAGATCTGGAAGCCCACCCCATTTCTATTGAGGGTGAGGACAGAGGTATCCCATTCAATATAGGGACAGTTGTGCTAAAGCCAGTTGAGGCCAGCAATTATGTTGTGGCTGAGCCCTGCCATGATTGGCCCAGAGAGCTTAGCCTGGATGTTCCCCATTCTCACGGAGAAGGGTACTGTCTCATGGGTAATTGCAACTCTATGGGAGTCAGATACTTGTACTGCCTTGAACCTGCTAGGCACTTGGTCCAGTTGTTGGGAGTCAGCAAACGCCTGGTCCACCATAGTGTGGTTGGCCCCAGTATCTACCAGTAATTTGTGGGTTTTCCCACGGAAACAGAAAGGATAGGCTAAGTGGGTTACTTTATTTGAAGAGTGGCTCGCTTGAAGTACGGGGTTGTCACTATGGACCTGGAAGATGTCAAGGGTTTTGACTTTGTGTACACTGTAGTTGCAGGGATTCTTTGCAAGCAGGGATTGAGAGGAAGGGTAAAGTGGGGTTGTAGAACCTCTTGTAACTACAACCCCCAGGCTTTTCCCTGGTCCTCAATTTGTGCTAGCTGTAGTTCCCCCCTTGCAGGGGCGTTTGATCCCATTCTCCTGCTGGTGGCGGCCCACTTGGTTGTGGCCACTGCCAGGTGTTGCACAAGGTTGAGGTGGAGCATCACTAGTACTGCAGAAGCCCATTAAAGCCTGATTGTTGGCCTCCACAATGGCCTTGTAACAGTCATTGATGTAGGTGCAACAACCCACAGGGACCCACTTACAGATATGGGGCTTGAGCCCATTGATTATTAGAGTCAGAAGCATGGCATTCCCATCAGTTACGGCTTTGGGGGCGGCGGCAAGGTACTCAGGAACGGATCCAGTCTGTTTAATTGCTAAAAGGGGAGTTCCCACCACAATAGGCGAGAAGGTTTTGCTGTAGCAGGATCTTGTGGCGTCCAGGAATGCCACCCAGGTGACTTCAATTTCATGACTGGCCCAGTTGGTAAGCCATACAGCGGCAGGCCCTGTGAGGCGCCCTGACGCAGTGGCAACCCACATGGGTTTGGGAACCTAGCAGATACAAAGGAGGGTATCAGTGGATTGAAGCCAACTGACAATGTTGGCTCCTTTGACTCCACCTGCAAAGGATTCCATCTGAAGATTGAGCATACATTGTGAAAGGTCTGACTGGGGAGGGGTGACACTGGCGTCACGCTGCCCAAGGCAAAGCCAATTATAAACACTTGTAAGGACTAGCTGGTCTTGGTAAATAACATACCTGTTGTGGATGTCCCCCTTGGGGATTGGCAGGAAAGTTTCTTGATGGGGAGTAGCCATACAGCCCGTACCCCGTCCTTTCTTAGGGGGAATTTTTGTTTTAAGTAGGTTGTGAACCTACCACTGCTACCACTGTTGCAACTGAATCAATGAGGATTCAGTATTTGAGTTGAGGAAGACAACAGTCCAATAGAAAGGACAAGAATGAATATAATAAGGTATTGTTTATTGTAGAATATTGTAATTAATATACCATGTGGGGAAAGCCATAAGGCTACAAAGGGGTGGCATAGTGGTGTGTTCCATTTAAGGTTTGAAGCCAGGGAATAACTTGTGCAGGGATCAGCAGGTTAAATTTGTAGCACTCCTAATTAGGAGAAAGTTTCTGCCATTTGACATTGCCACCAGATTAGTTCATGCCGTTAGAAACTTCAAGGGGTGACTCATCAAGCGTCCCCTGTGTATTGTAAGATACATTAGCGGGCAAGTCTGGAAACTTGGTTGCAACATTTGCCCAAGTTATTCTGTTCATTTGGTACTCCCTTTGGCTTGTACATTTCATCAACTATCCTCTGAATCCAGCCTAATCTAAATACACCTTAGAGAAAATCCTACTTGTGGGCCCTTTAGAAAGAAATGGGAAGCCAGAAACATTTATCACAGAAGGAACTTGATACACTGTTTAGCCCAGATTATTCTGTGACAAGTAAAATTATATTTATGCTTACTTAGTATCTATAAAACCTCCTCTCATCCCTAGCCTGACTGCTCACAAGATTTTGTGGTTGTAACTGAAGCCACTTTTATCAAGTTTTTCAGAGTTTTATACATTGATTTGGATAGCTAGATAGTCTCTATGATTCCTAATTCAGGCCCCTAGTCTCTTATCAGTTGTTCACACTTCTATATTGTAAATTTGGCATCAGTCTTTTGGTGGGCCCTGCCTTCAGACCTGGCAATCCTGCCATCTGCATCTGCTAGTATTACATCCATAAATTGGTACCCTGACAAACCTTATGCTTGAACAGTAGTAATACAGTAGTTTTAAAAGCTATGGCTACAAGCAAAAACAATCCAGATTTAAACAAAATGAACTCAGATTTAAACGAAATTAAAAATAAATGAATTTATATTGATTTACAATAGATTTGGGTTCATTTCAATTTTTCCTTAAATCTGAATTCATTTTTTTTTAAATCTGAGTTCATTTTGTTTGTTGCCATAGATTTTAAAACTACTGTAAGTGTTACACTTAAAGCTACCCATAAAAATAGACAGATAAATTCTAATCATTTTGGTTTTTTACCCAACTATATTATAGCCCTGGTTATTCTCAGGATTTTAATACCTTGTGGTATATCTATCACAGGGAATATCCTTATTCTTGTATAGACCAATAGGCAACATTCTATTAGCACTTCTCACATCATAAAGAGCAAATACCAGCTATTATATCTGGAAAACAAACAAGACTAGTCTAAATTGATTAGGCAACTAACTTTCATTCATATAAAATCAGCCCTCACCTGCCAAACATCTCCAATGTGTTCATCACAGGGATTTTCAAGTGGAGCTAGTTGAAGGATCTCAGGGATCTGATGGGAGAAAATGTCCACAAAAAGGATCTTCATGTGAGATATCCCCCACACACAGATTGGTTACATCCTGGTTATCAGCTTTACACAGTATTGACTAAGGCTGTGAGGATAAGCAAAAAAATGAGCCCAAGGCAAAAGCTGTCTGTCAAAAAAGAAATCTGGGTGGTATTAAATCTATTGCCAATTGATATGAATTCAACTTCTTTAATATCATTTTTGATCAAGCAACCTTGTTTTAGTCTGATTTATTTTGCTTATATCACAGCTTCAAAAGCTACAGTACTGATTAAGGGGCTTACTAGCAGTAGATCTCTCCCAGAAACTATGGGTGATGTATGATGAGCTCTCTCACGTTTTTGTTTAGTGTTAGGGCCAATATGCCTCTGAAAAGCTATTAGCATACATTGCTCTATTACCACAAAAATCATGCACCTCCTGTAGCAATGCCCTCTCAGACCCAAAACTATCTATCATCAACCCCAAACAGCCCAGGATACACAATATGAGAGAGGGGGGCTAAACTAACTAAGTTTGGCTCCCACCCTGGTGAGGTAAACCACCAGGATGCCGCCCAGTGAATCACTGGGACGCCTGCTCTAAGAGGGGATCAGAGGGAAGACACCAGAGACATTTGAGGAAAGTAGGCAAATATCCATCAATAATAGACCAGTGAGCAACCAAGGTGTGTGGGTGGGGGCGTAAGTCAGAACCTCAGGTGCCTGCAGAGGGGCAGAGGGGCAGAGGCATTGCTCTCCAAAAGAAGAGGAGGAGAAGGATGTGCTCCCTCTATGACAGAAGCGGGCAAAAGAAGATTGTCAGAGTAAAAATCTAGTTGTCACAGGTCATACTCTTGACCAATGCCTCCCCCTCAAAAAAGAGGGTGACTGGAAGCTGTAGGAGACTGGAAGGTTCATCACCCACAAGGCATGCAGAAGAGGAGAGTTGACTCCAAAGATCTGAGGATATCAACCAAAGCAGCAACAAAACAGACCCAGAGAAAATGTGACAAATTTAAAGACAGGGAGTATCATTAGTGTCAGGGATTCAGTCTTGGGCGGCCAGCTTGTTGTTTTCTGGGTTAATTTGGGCCAGTTTTTTTACAGGTAGAGCCCACCACAAGATAGGGGCTAACTTAAAAGGTAGGAGAAGGACTTCCTCACCCAGGACCACAGGCCAGCGGCCAGGATTATAGTGACAATCACCCCTGTGAGGATGATATACACAATCCCAAATAGCTTGCCCTGTGGTCATTTGGGAGGTCAGGTGAGGAGGCGGGCATAGGCTTGGGGGTCACAGGCAGTTCCATGTGGTGGTTGTAAGCAGGAAGGTAGTTGTATTTTCCTCTAAACAATTTGGGTGTTGAGAATATCCACAGGCCTTGACGGTTGTATCTAACTGCAGATTGTATGTGGGCCAAAGGATCTAGTTCAAGTATTTTCTCTGGGGTGTAGTCCTTATATTCAGGCTTCAAAGAATAATCTGTGAAGTGGACAGGGCTAAAGGGAACACCTAGAGGACAGAAATCTGTGGGCAGAGGGGCAGGAGGTCCAGGAGATCTTGTAATGAATTGATAGATGACAAATACAAAATAAGGCAGTAGCTGGGTAAGCCAAAATAACATAACCTTTATTCAAAAATGGCAATAAGGTTTGAGTGTGGCATCTATAGGCATATATAGCATCCTGCCTCCAAACTTAGTATTTTCCATAAGGTTTTCTTCAAAATATTGGGGAAAATACGGGCAGGTGGCCAGGAGGCCTGGGTGCAGGAGCAGAGAAATGGCACCTTGGCTGGGTGTTCTCTCACTAGTTGGAACGTCCAAATTTTCACTTGATTTTCTTGATTTTGGGCTGTGGTCACAGAGTTGGGCCTAAAGCCCATGTTTTTCTTTGGCAATTAATCCAATTAGTTACCTGAGAGGACTTCAAGTTCATGAAGTTCACAGAGGAACTTTATCTGCCTCCATTAGGCAATTTGAGAAGCTCCTCCTTGGGTACCATCATAGCCCAACTTGCGCTGGTATTCTGACTTCAGGACTTAGCAGGGACTTCAGCTTGTGGAGGCTCAGTCTCAAGAAAATGTGGGCAGGCAGCCCCTCGGTCCATAGGGCCAGCGGCCTGTGGGGGATCAGGGTCAGGGTTCAAATACCACTCCTGGGCCCGGGTTCCTAGGGGAAAAGAATTGTCAATCCTGACAATTAGTGCAGTATCCATAAAATTTGGAATTTAAAGGTAATATTTCTGAGCCTTCTTGGTATAAAATTAGGGAAATCTGAGTAGCCACAAGCAAACTCAAGTAGAAATGAATCAATAAGCTTTGATGGCCTTGTGGATGACTTTGGTTTTTTTAACAGCACTAATATCAAGAGCTGTCAGAAATATTCCTGACATAAACCAGATTGTTATTGGAGTGCAATACTGGGTAAAAATAGAGGATTTTCCTGTCAAAAAGGCACAATTTAATTAAGATTTCCCCCTTTAATTGGGGAAAATAAAAATAAAATAAAAAACAGAACTTGATCAACACCGGATCAATTTATCATCCAAGAAGGCGCCCACCAGCACCTCAGCATCCAGCCAGCCGCCAGCGGGCCTCCTGCCAGCCACCTGCTTGCCCCCCGGGGCCCAGCCAACTGCCAGCCACCCACCTGGGTCCCAGGCCCCACTCCCCAGCCAATCAGAAGAAACAATCAACCATGGCCAACCAAAAAAGTCCCTGATTATAGGAATTAAATTAGAAAATAATCCCTGCCATTCAGAACAAGGGAAAATCAAAGTTTCAAGTTTGAGCAACAATTCTACCCCAAGCCAATGTGATTATGGGGCCCAGACCACATGGTTGGGTCCAAACTCCAGCCAAACCATGCCCTCCAGTGTAAAAATAGACCCTGAAGGGTTCCTGAGCCTTTACAACCACATGACTCAATGCTCACCAGAAACTATTGGCTCCAGTCAAGAATTGCCAAACCAACAACAGATTGTAAGAGAACAAGGGTTTGGCCATCATCCCAAACCCCAACCCCCAATCCCACCCTCCAAACTTTTGGGATCCCTAATCCCCTGTTTTCATTTCCACTTGCAAAACTTTGCACAGTGGGAAACACTATAAATAAAGGATCCCTCCTCAGTAATAGCTTATGCTATTGTTGCAACTGAACCAATGAGGATTCAGTATTTGGAATTGGGGAAGAAAACAATCCAATAGAAAGGACAGAATAATAACAATAAGGTATCATTTATTGTAGAATATTGTGATTAATATACCATATGGGGAAAGCCACAAGGCCACAAGGGGGTGGCATGGTGGGAAGTTCCATGTAAGGTTTGAAGCCAAGGAATAACTCATGCTGGGATCAGCAAGTTGAATTGGTAGCGCTCCTAATTAGGAGAAAGTGTTTGTGGTTTGACATTGCCATCAGATTAATCCATGTTGTTAGATACGTCAAGGGGAGACTCATCGAGCGCCCCCTGCATATTGTAAGATACGTTAGCAGGCAAGTCTGGAAGCTCAGTTGCAACACTATTATTGAGTTTAATACCCTCAATAAAGCTAATCCTACTTAACACCTTTAAATCAACTTTAATTAGTTTGCCCCAGACAACCATCTCTAATCCAAGGAAGATGAATCACCTCATCTTCACAGCTGTTCTCACAGCTTGTCTTGGGATTGGAGGATATCAACAGGGACCAGAGTTCTTTGGCCCTTCACTAGAAGGGTTAGGTCATGACTACCACTATGATCCTGAACAGCTCAACTCTTCCAACACTGGTTTCTGGTCTCCCCTGGTCTCCCCTGGTATCTCCACACTCCACTCTGTCCATTGTGGTGTATGTCTTCATGCACTATGTGCTGACCTACTTTGCGGTGAGCTTCGGGAGATACAACATCCACACCAAGGTCTTCCGGTGGTTGATGACTATCTACTCAATTGTCACCATTTTGACTGGCTTCCAGTTCTCCAACCTTCTGTCATACCTTCTTCAAGTAGTACCTACAATGTCTGGGTATTACAGAGCGGGTTCAAAATCAAGCAAAAACAGTGAAATTTTAATATAAAAGTAAGTATTTATATCAACTATTAACTTGGATTTCAAGTTTGAACTGTATTTTTGAAAGTGTAAGTACTTAATACAACTACTATACACTAACACTTCTCTTGGGTGTTTTGGGATAGCTGCTGGGTTTAAACAGGGCCAAAGAAAGGTAAGTTTTATTAAGAAAATGACTAACCCTTTTAGAAAATTATAAGTGAACTCAAAATCTGAGTTCAGAACTTTAATGAGATAGAAAAAGTGTAGCAACAGACTCTAAACTTTAATGAAATAAGAGAATCAACAAGCAGGAGACTGAAAGTCCCCTTGCTAAGTTAAAAAGGGGGAGTGTTGCAAATTGTGAGTCACATGACCACCTGACCAGAATCCAATTGGCTAAGGGAGAAATTTTGCTGGCCCAAGCCAGGGGGACTGAAAGGTTTCATAATAATTTCCAAGGTACTATCTGATTGGCTGGTGTTGGTTCTAGACATGTGTGAATCATTTGACTTTGTGGGCATTGATATGGCATCACTTGATTGGCTACTTCTAATTGTTTTCAAAAGCGGGCAACACCAAGCCAATAAGTAGTTCAAATTAACCAGTGTTTTTTCCCAGGGGGGAGCAACAAAGGCTAAATGATCTGCAGGGTAAGCTAACACAAATCTTTCATCTACAGTGTGTGCCAAATCTCTTAAAGAATTAAGCGGCTTGGCTGGCATTTGGGAGCTTTTCTTAGTGCAATGTGGGAAAATAGTGTGATCCAGAGCCAAAGGGGACAGTGAATTTACACATGAGGCTTATGTGTCACAAACCCAGAAACAAGTGCCATAAGCAGAACTGTACCACAAACCTATCAGAAAATAGTAGACCATAAAGCAGTTAACCAATCACATAATCACATAATCAGACAATCAAACTGTTACATTTTTTAATGATTGCTGTGGCACCTCAGCAGATGAAAGCCAAACATGCCACAGCATGGTGGCAACCGGTGTGCTGCTCCTCACATGCAGAAACATACAGGATTTCAATCCAGATAGTAGTGGCACTGAAAACAATGTCACCCGTCAACTGGCGGCACAGGAAGTTGATAGTCATCCAGTAAGTATAAAAGATGAGAAAGGAAAGCCTTTCTCAATGTAATAATTGTTGCAATAAAGGTCTATGGGATATGAGCTCCTTTGGCTTACAGGAATTTATTACAAGGTTGAAAACTATATATTTCATTTGATTCTCTGTGTGAATCCCGCCAACAATATTCCCTGCTATATCAGCAACCTCCAGATATTCCCCCCTTCTACTAGTTCCACCTTTATACATCCCAGACCAGGAGTATTATCAACTCACTACCTGAATCTTTCTCCCTTGGTTAGTTACTCTAACAATATGCAGGAAACTCCAACCATCTCTCTCACTCAAGAGACTCCCTCCACCTAGGATTTCAGCACGCTTGGGTTTGTCTATATCACACTGCTGGGGTTAACTGATCAGGTTGTACACCACACTGGGAGCTGGTGTCCTTGGGCCACTGCTGCCAACTACCTGATCAGAATTACTCCTATTGTCTACATGGGCTTTCAGGTCTGGCCTGCCTGTTATATAGGAGTCCAGACGGGAACCAATATGGGTGTAAAACTTAGCAGTGAATGTTGTATGAAGCTGGCAAAGGGATCAGCAGGGACTTACTGGCAGAAAACCCAACAATCATCATATCGGCTTAACCATTGCTTGTATGGTTGTGTATAAATTATCTTTCCTACAAGTGTTGCTAATCCACTACTGTTTTGGCTAACAATTGTTAATAGCTGACCATCAATAGCTTCACCTATTGAGATAAAGAATTGGCAGCTACCAGAAGGGGCCAATAGGGGTGAACTAGAAGTAGGGGTGCTGCCCAAGCCAAAGGCTACTGTACATAAGGGGTAGGATGAGTTAGTCATGATAACTGTTATGCTCTTTGTGGATGCTGTCATCTGGGTTAGGCAGGAAGAGTTTGTGTGGGGTAGCAGATCAGGCATACCAGGGGATCACTCTCTAGATCCTTTCTTGAAAAAATCTTGTCAAGTTGAACAAGTTCAAACCTACATCTGTGCTACCACTGTTGTAACTAGATAGGTCTGGGTTCATTGATAAGGGAAAACAAAATGAAAGAACCCCAGAAGAGAGAAAGGAATAAGAGAGGTTTATTATTTTTATTATCAAATATTTACAATACTATTGATAGCCTCAGGGTCACATGTGGGGAGAAGACCAGTGGTGCTCTGCTCTATTGCAATAAGCTTATTGGGGTTTAAATCTCAATTGGATTGGCCCATTATTGAGGTGTGGGATACTGATATCCAAATAAGAGTCACTTGAGTTATTGGATAAAAGACACATACTAGAACTGATTACCGAGTGCTTCCTGTGATATAAATCATGGTTGCAAATGCTGTGGGACTATCAGTTAAAACACCAATTCAGTGATTTTTAATTCTGAACTTCCTGGTTTATCTTATAAAACGCTGAGGTCTGGATAGATATTTAAAACAATGCTGCATGCTTGATTTTACACCTAGATCTAACTTAGCCTCGAACTGTATTAGCCTTATCCAGCAGTATTACATGTGAAATTGCTTAAAGATAACAAACTTGATGATAACGCTATGAAAGTACATATTGTCCATACTAAATTTGCTCGTGTCTGAAAAACCAGCACTTCGACAAAAATAAATAAAAGCACATCTGGCTGAATGAATATTAAATTAAAAATGAAACAAAGCCGCTTGTACATTTAACAGTCATAGATAGACCCGAATGACTAATCCGAAACTATTTTTACTTGAATGCCATTTGATAAGTCCAAAGAAAACAGAATGAGCCAGTCGCGAAACCCTAGTCTCTAAAATTAAAACATTAGTCTCGCCAAGGGAACGTACAGCTTTGGTAAGCAATTTAAAACCATTAAAAATATAGCTTGGCTCATGAGTCTTGTTACAAATTGAGGTGGAGTTCTAGAAACCCAAATTAAATTCCTTCGAAAATATAAAAAGCAGGATGAGGTGATGCTTGTGGTAACTCTGTTAACTTAAATGTATGTAAAAACGTTAAACACTTAGGGCTGGTAGAAAAGAGCCAGCTAGATATCAACCTACCAAAAAAAACCTACACTAAATATTAAGGATGGGGTTTATTGTGTACAACATACACTTCTAGAATTTTAACTGATCGGCATAAGGAAGAGATTGAAGATTTCCGTAGGTTGAAACAGTAGGTTTTCCAGAAAGAAGCTTTTTGGCGGCCTAAAGAAAGGTTAACGCAAGTTTGATCAGATCTTGTACCTCGACAACTTGGTTCTCTGTTACACTGCTGAAACGAGAAGCAGCATCTTCAGTCATCTTACCGGAAAGAGAAACCTAGAAGATTAAATAAAGACTACGAATAAATTTACTTGAGTTCCAAAGACAACTGCCTTTGAGTATTGGCTTTCCAGGGAGGAAAGTGCCTCAAATCTGGCCAAAGCAATACCCCTCTTTAGCTCCTCTGCTGAAAGCCCACTGGCAGTCTTACGAAGCTCAGCAAGGGAAGAGTTGGCAAGCTGGGTGATCTCAGCAGAAGGTGCAGCGATGTAAAGCCCAAACAAGCCAGCATCTGAGTAGCTGAAGTTGAATGCAGAAGCCTGTGCACTGGTTCCAGCAACAAGTTTGGCAACGGGGGAAGCCCCGCTACCCCATTTGAGGTGAGACTGCCCACCAAGAATGTGTCTCAGAACGGTCAAAGTGGCCTCCTTATCAGAGCCGAGGGAAGCACCTTCAAAGCCAATAGCAACATGTCCTACGGGAGCATCAGCTGAAGTGCGAGTTTCGCCGCCATAGTACTTTGAAGCTTCAGTCTTAAGTGAAGAGCTGGTGCTGGTGAAAGAGCTCTTTAAGGTATTAAGAGCGCTAGCATCAACATTGAAGCCAAAGAAAGTAAGACGGTTGGGAGCAAGAGCCCGAGCAGCATACTCGCGGATGTCTTTAGTTGAGACTCCATTCTGAGCCAAAGTAGAGTTTCCAAGGCCAGTACGGAAAGCCTCACGGTGAAGACCATTGAGAACATGGGTTTCAATAGGAGCAAGGGAGCTCTCCAGGGCAACTAATTGGCTAACTTCATCAGCTTCGTGATCGGCATATTTAGAGTTTTGAAGGAAGTCAGAAAAAGCTTCGACAAAGTAAGGTCTTGATGGTGTTAACAAACATAAATAATACACTTCTTACGCATCCTCGCGGAAAAACTGAGCGGAATAAATTATGCTTTCACGAGTTGAAAGTGCCGCTAAAGAAGCACCTTGAAGTTCAGATTCGCGAGTTAAACGAAAGCCAGTTCTTTTAGTAGTATTCTATCACGAGTTTAAGCAAAAAAAGGGAAAGTATAAAATTTAATTACCTTAAAGGCGAAATTCTTTAAGAAGTGGCTTGAACCAAGCTTAGATTCAAAACGGCTCCCGGCCTGAGCAACAACACACAAGGTTGCGATAGGGGCATTATTTCCCTGGGTGGCGATTTTGATGCCGTTGTCAAGCTTAGAAACACTACTAGATGAAGGGGCACTGGTTGCAACGGAGGCAAAACCAGCACGTTGGCTTTGTCCCAGAACTTTGGCTGAACGTACGGCGCGAATCATGATATTTGACTAAACAAACAAGACAGAAAGGTTGAGGACGTGGCGATTAAGTTTAGCCCAAAATTGATTCAGCAAAAATCAAATCGAAGACTCAATTTATAAACTTGATGCAATTACGAGATTTTGAGACTCGAATCTTATCAGTTGATCGGTTCTCATCGAGATTCATCTTGATTACACCTACTCGAGATGATGAAATCAAATTCCTGACAGCAACTCCCTAAGCCAGAATCAATCAAATACTTGCAAATATTAAATGCAAGCAACTAGAAGCTACATGTTTGATCTTAAAAGGTTTAAAAATCATGTACAAATATTTTTTATAATATCTTACAGCATACGATAGGTTCTCAGTTACTAAATTTGGTTTGTAAGCTCATTATTTAAAGTTTAGTCTCCGAGATTCAAAAAACCAGAAGGATTTTGAATTTATCCATTTAAAATTTAGCTTAGTTGTACTAACTTTTCTGCATTAAAACTCGATGCCTGTAATCCTATAACTGATCCAAATTTATGCTTCTCCAAGTTTGGCTTGATTATTGATGTCATATATGTATCCCAGATAATTTAATCGACGTCTGTCCTTTTAATTTAAAACTTAACAAACTAGCCCGGCCAGCTCCAAATTGAAACTAATGACGGAATTAAGCCCTTTTCCCATCTGTATGAACCTGATTTCACCCCGATCGATACAAAACCGATAAAAGAGCTTATAGGGACCAGGTTTAAGCTCAGCCCAAATAAAAAACTATGCCAGCAGGACTTGCTATTCCGTTAGGATAAGGGCTCTTGATTCCCATCCGAACCCATTTAATTATAAACCAGGGCATGTCATTTTGAATCAGATCCGATGGGAATCAAGAGCCCTAGCTGGAATAGGGCTGTGTGGGCCTCTGAAAGGGACAATTACAGTATTTGCCATAATCACCTCGTCTACCCTATCCCGGATTCTTATTTCAGATTCCCCCAACGTAGGGGATCCAGAATTTTCAACAAAAAAGAAGGCCTCAGACGGCTTTCTGGTTTCCGGAAAAGCCTGAATTTATTTAAATAACTAGAATGAAATTTTTTTGAAACAATAAATTTGAATTTGAAATTTAATTTTTTTATTTTTTAAAGTGGAAAATATAAATACTTTTTATTTGAAAAAAAAATCCAGAATAAAATAACCTGCCACACATAGGTGTGGAGTCAATTCCGAGAAAATCTTCTCTGGATTTGAGACGGTGGCTCCTTTTTAGAAAAGGAGCCACTCTTCTCGAATCTGACACAGCTCTAAGCTGGAATAACGGACAGGGTTCAAATTTTGAAGATCAAAGAAAAAACATTTTCATCAATCATCTTCCATAGATAGGGATGGCTATGGTAGGCTACACCATCTCAACAACTGCATCTCTAAAAATGTCATTTAAAAATAATTCCAAGCTGACAATTTTTGTGCTTAGAATGTTGAATCCCTAAAAAAAAAAAGTAGTTAACTCTCACTTATAAATTTATAGTACAGCACTGTGAGATTAGGCTGATTGACCACAAATGATCAGGCTAATTATCAGGATTGACAATTCTTCCTCTCTAGAAACCCGGGCCCGGGAGCAGGAATTGAACCCCAAACCTGGATCCCTTTGGGCCGCCGGCCCTGTGGACTGCGAGACTGCCCGCCCGCTTTTTCTGGGGTTGAGCCCCCACGAGCTGACACCAAGCATATTGACCCATGCAGTAAAAAGAGCCAAACCAAAGAAATCATTGCACCAAATGGAGGATTAATCACAGCACCTAATGGAGGCACTGATTTGGCAACTATTAGCTTCCTAAACTTGAAGTCTACACCAGCAACCAATCAAGAGCCAACCCAGGAAAGAGGCACGGGCCCACAACCCAGTCCCATGACCTCAACACTAAAGCTAGATAATCAGGCAGCCAAATCAAGATTCCTGACCAATGAAAGAACTCCTGGGCTGAGTGCCATTTTGCCGCCTTTGGACCCAAGCACCCAGTTCCCCCGGCCCTGGCCTTCCCAATGCCCTGATGAACCCCTCATGGAAAATGTTAAGTTTGGAGGGGGGTACTATATAGACCCAAGGACCCCGCGATCCAAACTTATTGCCATTTTTGAATAAAGGTTATGTTAATTTGGCTCATACAGCTATTGCCTTATTTTGTATTTGCTGCCTACCAATTCAGTTCAAGATCTCCTGGCCCGCCTGCCCCACCGCCCACTGTTTTCCGTCCTCCTGGTGTACCCTTTGGACCCGTCCACTTTACCAACTACCCTCTGAAGTCTGAATACAAGGAATACACCCCGGAAAAGATACTCAAACTTGATCCCCTGGCCCCATAAAATCTGCAGTTAGATACAACCGACAAGATCTGTGGATATTTTCAACACCCAAGTTGTTCAGAGGGAAATTCAACTATCTCCCTGCTTATGACCTGTCCATGGAACCGCCTGTGACCCCAAAACCTATGCCTGCCTCCTCGCCCAACCTCCCAGCCAACCACTCTGGCAAGATGTTTGGGATTGTGTACATCACCCTCACAGGGGCTATTGACACTATAATCCCGGCCGCTGGCCCGTGGTCTTGGGTGGGGAAGTTGGCCTCCTACCTTTTAAAGTTAGCTCCCCTCTTGTGGTGGGCATTGCCCGCAAAAAACCTGGCCCAAGTTACCCCTGAAAATAATGGGCCAGATGCCCAAGACTGGATCCCTGACATTATGGCAATCTTTATTAAACCTGGTACCCTGAGCCCCAAGATGTTGTTATTTCTTGGGGCATCTTGTATGCTTTTGCTATTGATAATCACTTATTACACCTATAAGATGACCACAAACCTGATCTCTTCCATGTAAAAGAATACAAACCTGAATGACCCAAAGAGAACCAACACCAATACCGCTGACGCCAATAAAGCTCCATCCTCCCAAGTGCAAAACATGATTGTGAACCAATCCCTCACAAAGGTGGAGATGCCTCAGATGGGGAAGCTTACGCTTGAAGAAGCTAGACTTGCCATGCCAGTCCTCCACCTGCATTTCCATACCAACACCCCCTCTTATACCAGTGACACCAAGAAGATCCTTGGGGTTGCTTCAATGCTATCAGGGGACGCCTTGGACTGGTTTGGCAAAGCCACAGCTGAGGACGTAGAATTCTGCTTAGACTACGCAAAGTTTGAGGCTGAATTAATGGCCACGGGTGAAGATTGCGACACTAGATACTATGCCCTGAACTCCCTGCTAGAAATTTGACAAGGTCACCAACCCATCCAATTGTATATTGACAAATTCCTCAAACTGAAAATCCCACACCCAACTCAAGGACAAACTGGCAGCCATTATCTTCCGAAAGGGCGTCAACCTAGCAATGAAGAACCTGTTGAAGCACCATCCAACCACCCTCAGCCTAGACAAGCTAATTCCCCTGTGCAAGGGTCTTAGCATGAACCAAGAGAACGCTGGCCCCTCCCAGGCCCACCAACCCCAAACACCAACCCCCAACAGAACAGGGATGACCCCTGAAGAGCTCCAACAACACTACCGCAAAGGACTCTGCTTCCACTGCCATGAGGCAGGCCACTTGACCAGAGCCTGCCCTAAGAAGAACACTGCCCCAATCTCACTGGCGCAAATAAACACTTCTTCCCAGTCTTACAAGTTCATCCAAGTGACCATAGAAGTAGCGGGGAACAAGCACAAGATTGAAGCCTTTATTGATACAGGGGCGGATGAAAGTTTTATTGACACCAGCCTAGCAGAGGAATTAGGCTTGACAGCCTCAGAGCACAGTCTACAAGTAATCATGGGAAACAGCTCCCTGGACACTGGCTATGAGTGTGAACAAGAACTCCTGTTGACCATTGGAAACAATGTATACCTGTTGTCCCTGATCCTCTTGCCAAGACTACCCCACCCCCTTATACTGGGCAACTCCTGGTCCAACAAACATGGCCTGATCCTGAACTACTACAAGCAAACCACCATGTTGGGCCAACCAGAATCCTGTGACACTGTTCCTTTTTGCATGAGCCATGACCGACCCCCTACCAACAAACTCTTGGCTATGAAGATAGAACCTAGCGTTGGGATACTGCCTACCCCCTACAGAGATGGAACCATGTGTTTAGTGAAGAAGCAGCCACCAAACTACCCAACCATTCAATCTACAACCACGCCATAGACCTGTTACCAGGGACTCAACTGCACCACGGCCCCATCTACAGCTGTAACCACTGCAAGCAAGTGGCCTTGAAAGCATACCTTGAGGATATGACAAGAAAAAGGTTCATCCGGGTGTCAAAAGCCCCCTGCTTGTCGCCCATGCTGTTCGTAAGAAAAAAAGATGGTGGGATGTGTCCATGCGTGAATTACCAAAAACTGAACAACATTACAGCGAAGAACCGCTACCCCATCCCCAATGCCAACAACCTCTGTGATGTACTGACTGGAGCCCAGGTGTACTCAAAAATTGACCTCTAAGATGTGTTCAACCAAATCCAAATCAAGGATGGAGACAAGTACAAGACAGCCTTCAAAACCCAATATGGGCTGTACGAGTACCTTGTAATGCCCTTTGGCCTCTGCAACACCCCCAGCACTTTCCAAAGGATGATCAACACCGTCCTAGGGGAATACCTTGACCGTTTTTGTGTGGCATATCTGGATGACATTCTCATCTACAGCAAGTCTCACGAGGAACACCTGTGCCACCTGGACCTTATACTGAAGAAACTCTCCCAAGCCAACTTACACGCAAAGCTAAAAAAGTGCAAATTCTTTTAGTCTGAAGTCAAATTCCTGGGATACATAGTGAAGACTGGCGGCTTTGTCATGGCACAGGACAAAGTAGAAGCAATAACATCTTGGCTGGTGCCCAAAAGCAAAAAGGATGTGAGAAGTTTTTTGGGCCTGGCAAATTATTGCAGGGATTTCATCCAAATATTTTCTCATATTACCCTCCCCCTGACCCGCCTTTTCTCTGACAAGGTCACCTTTTCCTGGACTCTGGAATGTTCCACCACCTTTGAAACCTTGAAACTTGCCTTCACCTCCGCCCCCGTCCTGGCCATACCAGATCCCTCCAAACCTTTTGTTCTGGAAACCAACACATCAGACTTTGCGGTGGGTGGGGTCCTTCTTCAGGAAGGAGGGGATAGTATGCTACATCCTGTAGCATATCACTCCAAGAAGATGCTACCTGCGGAAGGAAACTACCCAATATATGACAAGGAGATGCTAGCCATAATGAAGACCCTGAAACATTGGCGCCGATACCTATGTGTTGTGTTCTGAGGCGCAGCACAGACACACAACAGGAAATCCTAACCTTAGGATTGAATTCATACTAAGTCTTGGTTAGATGACAGGGAAGGCTATGCAATTACCTTGTGGCCCTGGAAGAATAATCTCTACTAGTTGTGGCTAGAGAGAGGCGCGGAAGTACTGAAGACACAAAGACAAAAATGTGAATAGAACTTAATTTTTATTGGTGAATATGAAATGGAATATATAGTGGTTAGGAATACCACAAAACACTACCAGGACAGTAGGATCACTTGCCACCAGCATGAGTGGGGCAAGTGAGTTGCGCAGGATCAAGAAACCAAACAATTTTATTCCCTGATTCAGTCATCAACTCATTTTGAGAGGAAAAACTGAAAGCGAGATATTTATCTTCAAAATGGCCCACCAAAGGCGAAATTGATACATGGTGAATAGCGGTATTCACAACATTGCCCTCTCCTAGATTGGCCTTAGGGGGGTGGTACTTGCAGAGGAACTTGGCATGCACTCGAGCAAAAGGACAACCACTGGAGAGGAGCTTCACAGTGTATTTGGACCCTTGTTTGAAGGTCACTTCCAAAGGGCCAATCCACAGAGTGTCCAGCTTATGCGCGCGCCTGCCTACTCTATGTTGGTAGTAAAGAACATGGTCGCCAACATCAAATTCAGGCAAGGGGGAGCATCCAGAATTATCGGGAGAAAGTTCAAGCATCTTAGTCTTGTATGCAGAAGTGTAGGCAGTGGCCTGTATGTCAATTATGCGGTTGACTAGATCCTTGATGTGGTTGTCAGGATTAATGGCCTTATCAGAGGAAAGCAGGGGCCCCCAAGAGCAATGGGGTAGTAGCCTCTTGCCCATACAGCATAGCAAAGGGGGAGTACCCAGTGACACAATGTTTGCTAAGGCAATACACAAAGAGAGCAGCAGGTAAGTATAGGTCCCAATTAGCAGCGTCAGAGTAGGTGAGCTTTCTCATGATGGAGACCAGTTATTAAATTTGCACGCTTGACTGCCCCATTGATAGAAGGGTTTTAGGGGGCAGAGAAGGACTGGTGGGACCCCAAAGCTTCAACAACAGAGGTTACCAGCTTGGCATTGAAGTTAGTCCCATTATCTGAGAGCAACACTTGAGGATAGCCATGGCGGTAGAAAACATCTTGTAACAGGAAGGCAGCAGCTGTCTTAGCTGTGATGTCCTTTGTAGGGCAAGCCTCTACCCACTTGCTGAAGTGATCAACAGCAATCAGGATAAAGTAACACCCAGAACGTGAGCAGGGGAGAGGACCTACCGCGTCAATGCTGACAGTATGAAAAGCATGTTGAGGGGGAACTAATTTGAACTTGTGGGCCACAGCTCAAGGCCTCTGCAGCTGGCAGTTGTGGCAACTAGCTATGACGTCTGGGATTAGCAGGCAAAGATTTTCCCAGAAGTAATTCTTCTGAAGCCAGTCAAAAGTCTTAGCAATGCCTCCATGCCCAGTCTCTTTATGAGCTTACGACACCAACAAGAGGTGAAGACTGGGTTGTACATAGGGCAAATAATGATCTTGTACCTTTTTGAAGAGTTGATTGTTGCGTATGAGGGTATCTTCAGATAGCTTGGACAAAGCCAGTTGGACCTCTTCTGTTTCACTCTCCCAAGAAGAAGGGTATCCAATTAGTTTATACAACCAGTCAGCCTCTGCAGGATGTAAAGCAAGAATGGGCATTCTGGATAGCCCATCAGCATTCTGATGTTGAATCCCAGGGCAATGGAGCACAGTGAAGTTGTAACCTTGCAGACGTAGGGCCCATCTAGCTAACTGCCCTTCTGGCTCCTTAAGTTGTTGTAACCATTTAAGCAAAGCGTGGTCAGTGACAACTGTGAAATGGGTACCATACATGTAGTGGCAGAACTGTTTGACTGCATGCAACACAGCAAGACACTCTTTCTCTGTGACACTATAATTCTTCTCATGCTTGTTTAGCATGCAGGAAGTGTAAACCACAGGATGGTCTACACCCTTATTGTCTAGTTGGGCCAGAATAGCTCCAATAGCAAAATCACTAGCATCAGTGTATAGGATGAACTCCTTATCATAGTCAGGATACACTAGGATTGGCGCCTCTTTGAGTTTTTGCTTAAGGGTCTCAAAGGCTTGCTGTTGACTGGTGGTCCATCCAAAAGGGACATTACACAACAGCTGGACTAGAGGTTCACTAGTATTGGCAAAGTCAGGGATAAACTGTCTGTAGTAGCCCATCATCCCTAGAAAGACTTGTACCTCTCACAGGTTGGTGGGCGGAAGCATTTTGTCAATGGCCTCAACCTTTTTAGTCATTGGGTGAATCCCTGTCTGGGTTACTTCATGGCCCAAGAATTCAAGACACTCTTTGAAGAAGGCGCACTTGGAAGGTTTTAGTTTGAGGCCAGCTTCTCAAATCTTTAGGAACACCTCTTTGAGATGAGCCAGGTGGTCAGTGAAGGTAGCTCTGAAAACTGTTATATCATCCAAGTATACTAGGACACACAGCAACTTCAAGTTGGGGAGGATGGAGTCCATGGCCCTTTAGAAGGTGGCTGGGGCATTGCAGAGTCCCTGCAGCATGCAAGTAGGCTCAAAAAGCCCTTCAGATGTAATGAGCACGGCTTTTTGGCAATCCTTGGACAACAGATCAACTTGCCAGTATCCAGATGCCAGATCCATTGCAGAGAAAAACTTAGAGCCTCCAAGAAGTTGGAGAGCATCATCGATACGCAGCAAGGGGTACAAGTCCTTCTTGGTCAAAGATTTCAATTGGCAGTGGTCCATCACAATACAATGACCTCCATCTTTCTTCTTTAAGATGAGTAGCGGGATGCCCAAGGACTTTGGGAAGGTGCCAGCAGCCCAGCCTCCAACAGTTGTTTGAACTCTTTAGATACCTGGGCGTCCTCCACACAACTGCGGTAATATGGTTTAGCATAGAAGGGAGGAGCGTTGCCAGTGTCAATCTGATGGATAACACCTTTGGCTAACCCATAGTTAGTACTGTCCTTAGCAAAGATGTCAGAAAATTGGCCTAGCAAGTCTAGCACCTCTTTCTGTTGAACCAGGACAGCTGTGGAAAGTCTTGCCTAGTGAACAAGGATAGGACTTGGGGTTCATCCTCAGGTAGGTTAAAATCTTGTAACATGCCAAAGGGATGAAGAGACAGGACATCAGGAGCGCTCAACAACTTGCCATATCCAACAACCTGCCCCCTAGACACTGTCATGGGGAGTGCAGTCAGGTTGGCTACCAACAATTGAACAGGGTCTTTATGGGAGACATCTAGGATTCCAGGATAGAGATAAGGTTTGTTGCGCCCTAATGAGGGGGGAGAGTACAACTCCAAGAAGGTTTGTTCAGGTAGTTCATATGATATCTGGGAGTCTAGGATGGACTGAGAGCCAGGGGGGATGGTGACAGCAGACATGGCTAGGAGAGGGATCCCCTCAGACGCAGGACAAGCCATGGGTAGACCTTTCATGTTTGAAGAGTGGGTGCAATATTTGAGGTTGAAAACCCCAGTGGGGTATTTCAAAGCGCACGTCTTCAGGCGCTTCCCGGGAACTTTAATTGGCTCTTCAAAGATCAGAGGGACTTTGTATCCCAGAATAGAGAGGTAAGTATCTTTCAAGTTGATTATCCCATTATATTCCCTAAGGAGTTGAGTGCCAACTAAAAGATTGTAACTCTCATTTTCCAAGACAACTGCTGGAGCAGCTAGAAGAAGCTTGCCAAATTGCATGGGTAGAGCAGAGTAAGCCCCTATGGTGCGGGTCATAGACAGTCCAGCTGTGCCATACAACTGGTGATAATTAAGGTCAGGGGAAAGTTTGAGTTTCTTCACAAGTTTAGAGGAGACAACGTTGACTGGCAAGCCAGTGTCTAAAACAGCCTTAATCTTCACTTTTTGAATGGATATCTCTACTTGAGTGGTAGTGCATCCAAAGGGTGGAAGGACAGCCAGGATATCTTTAGCCTCTGCTAGTTCCTTATCCCACTTCTTAATCATGCATCTTAATCCTGGGAATTCCTTATAAGCAGTTTGGAAAGGGAGCAAAACAGCTACATTCTTGAAGACAGCATCAGCAACCTCAGCAGCTTCTTCTGACAACTCCACTAGCACAGGAGACCTCTTAGCTTGAGTGAGGTAAGAGTAAGAGACAACTTCTTTGGCTTCAGGCAAAGGCTTAGCGGTAGTTGTAGTCTTTCCTGAGCACAATTTATAGGGGACTGTAATGGTTTCAGGAACAGCCAGAACAGAGTACCCATACACATTGGCGTCGTCAGCATCAGAGTCATCCAGGTCAGAGTCATCAGAGATATTGTGAAACAAAAGGAGGATAGGAGGAGCCTCATTGTCAGCAGGCTCAGAGTCAGATATAGAGGGATGGATTGAAAGAGACTGGGAAGAATTGTCAACTGAGAGCATCTCTGCCTCAAGGTTGACTGTTCTTTTCCCGCCTGCTCTTTTGGATCAGCTCCTTCAACCCGGGGTTGGTGCAGACTCAAGAATGGTGACCTATCTGACCACAGTTGTGGCAACCTTGGCGTTGAGGAGGATTTTGAAAGTTCATGGTAAGAATGCAAGGACCACAGGAAGACAAACCAGAGTTAGAAGCAGCTCAACTTTCCCTAACAACTGCTCCAGAATGGGTAAGGTGCATGTCCTGCAACAGTGTCTTTATGCTTTTCATAGAGGAAGACATAGATTTATAGGCTTTGAAGTGAAGGCACAGAAGCTAGTTAACTTTGAGGGCTTGAGCACAAGCCATGTAAGCTTCATGGGCTGTCAATTGTCTGCTTGTTATCAGTTGCTGTCCTTCCATGTAGAATCTGTCTGCAAACTCAGCTAGTGTCTCTTTAGGCTTGAAAGAAATGTGCATAAAAGCGTCCTTTTTTACTTCCAGGCTAAGGTCACCACCAGACTTGCCAATCAGAAGCTGCTTCATATCTTCCCACGTCTCAATGGTGGGTAGTTCAGGCACCACCACCTCCTGGCAAGTTGGGTGTAAACAGGTCAGAATATGTTCCTTCTTACCTTTATCTGAAGCCTGTCTCATGGCAGTTTTATAGATAGTTAGGAAAGCTGCAATGGTCAAGGTTTTGGGATCAAAGACTTGCTTAAAGGTAGGCTTGAAGTGTGCTTCAGGAGTTGGGCCACCATTGTTGCTATCAAGTACGTTTATACGCGGGGAAAACTCTGCCTCAGATTCAGAGGGGGGCTGTCTAGCCCATAGCTGACAAACACTCTCTTCAAGGGTAGTCAGGGTCTCAACAGCACAGGCACCCGTGTTGACAGCTTGAGTGGTCTGTTGTGCAGTAGCATCTAAGCGTTGACCTTGGGTGGTCACTACTGTGGAGAGCTCAGCCAGTTAAGAAGTAAGGGATGGCCCCACTGAGAGGCAAGGGGCAAACCTGTTGTTCACAGAGTTGATCAATTCACTCATCTCTTGTACATCTCTATCCAGCTCAGTATGGTCTCGCTTCAAATGATCCACCTTGTTAGCTAGGGCAATTAGTTCCCTAGTGCACTGAATTTGAGGGGCTCCTGGTAAGCCAGGGCAACAACCATCCTCGTCAACAACCCTAACTGGACTAGCAGCAGTTGCCATCATCTCGCGTAGGGCAGCAAGCTCTTGCTGTAGCTCAGCAACTTGGGCAGTCAACTCAAGCACCTGGGGGTCAGGTTGAGGGGCTTTGGTAAGACGTCCTTGACTGCAAGTAGTTGTATGTAGTTCTCAAATAACGTCCCATATTCTCTGCTCTTAATCCACTAGGTCATCAGAAGGGGGAGAGGGCAGAACATCTGGCTTGGGCGTAGATAATTCATTCACTTGACTCTGGAGTTTGGCTATAGCAGCAGCGGTGGCAGCTCTCTCTTGACCAAACGATGTACTGAGGTCATTAAGGCTTTTGGCAGCAAAGGCTGCTACCTGCTGTAGTTGCTCAAATGAATACATGCTGAATGCATTGAGCTGCTGCACAAGTTGTTCAAAGTTGGTGAGATAAGCATTTAAAGTGGAATCTACTTGAGTTTGCCAGGGTTTTTCTAGCTGATGAAACTTGTGTAGACGCTCTCTCACGTATTTGGGGATGGACTAGCGCATTTGTTTGATAGAATTAACCAAATAGGTCTGGGAGGTAACAGAGTTGCACTGATTGTCAGATACCAAGGAAAACAGGGAATGGATCCACTGTTGATAGGCAGAAAACTGGTCCCAGTGATGAGTAACTGCTGCTTGTAGAGACAAGATTTCTTGGACGTGGAGCCCCAACACCATTTGATGGTGGGCCAAGGCAGGCTGCACAAAGGACAATAGTAAGTGCTCAGCAGAGCCAGCCGCTGAGAGATTATGCTGTGGAATTTGAGGAGCCACAATCAATTCATAGTATTCCACTTGACTGAACTGCAGCTGAAGGCAAGGGATGGCTCCTTCACAGGCTATCCCAAGGGCTACTGCAATGACTTGTTCTAAGTCAGGGGTACCCATGGGGTAAGCAACTAGGCAGGGACCATTCCCAAGGTTCAGTATAGTAGGGGTAATAGGTGGGTTAGCAATATCTTCCTCAATAGGAGGGCTAGTAATTTCAGGTGAAGTTGGCTCTTGTATAGGCGGAGGCAAAGGACCTGAAAACATGGATGCAAAAGGGATAACCAAGGGGCTTACAGCCCCTGTAGTGAGCACCATTTTTGTCATGTTCTGAGGCGCGGCACAGACACACAACGGGAAATCCTAACCTTAGGATTGGATTTGTACTAAGTCTTGGTTAGATGACAGGGAAGGCTATGCAATTACCTTGCGGCCCTGGAAGAATAATCTCTACTAGTTGTGGCTAGAGAGAGGCGCAGAAGTACTGAAGACACAAAGACAAAAATGTGAATAGAACTTAATTTTTATTGGTGAATATGAAATGGAATATATAGTGGTTAGGAATACCACAAAACACTACTAGGACAGTAGGATCACTTGCCACCAGCATGAGTGGGGCAAGTGAGTTGCGCAGGATCAAGAAACCAAACAATTTTATTCCCTGATTCAGTCATCAACTCATTTTGAGAGGCAAAAGCAAAAGCAAGAGATTTGTCTTCAAAATGGCCCACCAAAGGCGAAATTAATACATGGTGAATAGCGGTATTCACAGCACTATGTGGCACTGAATATCCAGTAAAGGTCCTGACAGACCACAAGAACTTAGTCTACTTCTTCAAACCACGCCAGCTTAACCAACAACAAGCAAGATGGGCCTTAGAACTGGCTGACTACACTCTGATCATAGACTACAAGCCAGGAAAGGTGAACGTGGTACCCGACGCCCTAAGTAGAAGAACTGACCTGGTGCCTACCTACCTAGAAACCCGCGACCACAACACCCAAGTCCTCTTGGACACAGCAAGCCTAGGCATTCACCTGGGATTGATGAAAATCAGAGCCAGCAAACCAGAAGTACTAAGGGGCCAAGCACTAGACAAGTTCACCAAGACCTTGATCTCTGACCTCTCCAAATCCTTGGATAGCGCCCACTACCAAAAAGGCTACTCATTGAAGGGAACCACGCTAATGCTCCACAACAGGATCTTTGTACCAGAAGGGGACATCAGAACCAAAGTCTTGAGAGACTACCACAATTCTAAGATGGCTGGACACCTGGGTAGGCTCAAGACCCTTCAGAGCATCAGAAGGAACTTTTCTTGGCCAAAAATGGATCAAGAGGTAAGCGCATACCTGAAGGGGTGTGAGACCTGTGGGCGGACCAAAACTCGCAGAAACAAACCTGAAGGACTTCTAAGACCCTTGGATATACCCCATAGACCTTGGAGATCTGTCTCCATGGACTACATTGTGGAACTGCCGTCATCCCTCTTTTACAATGCAATCCTGGTCATGGTAGACCTCTTCACCAAGATGGCATACTTTGTACCAACCACCACCAATTGCACAGCAGCAGAAACAGCCCAAAACTTCCACAACCGCATCCCCATGCAACACAGAACACCTGAGGAAATCATCACTGACAGAGGACCCCAATTCACTTCAAGCTACTGGACACAGGTGATGAAAGAATTGGGAATTAATTGATGTGTATCTACCTCCTACCACCCACAGACGGACGGCCAAACTGAACAAGTGGACCAGATCCTTGAACAATACCTTTGATGCTATGCCAACGCTGATCAGGACAATTGGGCCAAAATGCTCCCCATGGCCCAGTTTGCCTACAACAGTAAGGACCACGCCTCCACAGGCATGTCCCCATTCAAAGCCAACTATGAGTTTGACCCCACCTGGGACCCCCAGATTGGCAAAAAGGAATTGAACACCACTGGGCGCTCCTGGATTGAACAGATTCATGACACACAAAAAACATGCTTGACCAACCTGAACCACACAGTGCAGACATACAAAGCCTTTGCTAACCGCAAACAAATCCCAGGCCAACCCTTACAAGTTGGAGACAAAGTATACCTAGACTCCCAGAACGTACCCCTGCACGTGCCCTGCAGGAAATTAGCTCACAGAAGAAGCGGCCCCCACAAAATCACCAAACTAGTTGGTGAGGTTACCTTCAAGCTAGACCTACCCCCTCCTGGAAGATTCATGATGTGTTCCACTGTTCCCTGTTGTTCAAAAAAGATAGGAATTCACTCCCCCACCAATGGATTAAGACAGCCCCCCACCCATCCAAACAGGCCGCACTGAGGAATATGAAGTTGAATACATACACAGCAACCAAACTCACTACCAAAAACCCCAGTATTACGTCAAGTGGAAAGGATACCCACTAGAAGAAAGTACTTGGGAGCCGCTGAGCAACCTGACTAATGCCCAAGAAGCCGTCCAACTCTACCTGAACAAGAAGAATTGGAAGGGAGGGCCCTTGGGGGAAGAAGGGGATGGTGTCAGGATTGACAATTATTCCTCTCTAGAAACCTGGGCCCGGGAGCAGGAATCGAACCCTGAACCTGGATCCCTTTGGGCTGCCAGTCCTGTGGACTGCAGGACTGCCCGCCTGCGTTTTTCTGGGGTCAAGCCCCCACAAGCTGACACCAAGCATATTGGACCATGCGGTAAAAAGAGCCAAACCAAAGAAATCATTGCACCAAATGGAGGATTAATCACAGCGCCTAATGGAGGCACTAATTTGGCAATTATTAGCTTCCTAAAATTGAAGTCTACACCAGCAACCAATCAAGAGCCAACTCAGGAAAGAGGCACAGGCCTGCAACCTAGTCCCATGACCTCAACACTAAAGCTATATAATCAGGCAGCCAAATCAAGATTCCTGACCAATGAAAGAACTCCAAGGCTGAGTGCCATTTTGCTGCCCTTGGACCCAAGCACCCAGTTCCCCCGGCCCTGGCCTTCCCAATGCCCTGATGAACCCCCCATGGAAAATATTAAGTTTGGAGGGGGGTACTATATAGACCCAAGGACCCCGCGCTCCAAACTTATTGCCATTTTTGAATAAAGGTTATGTTAATTTGGCTCATACAGCTATTGCCTTATTTTGTATTTGCTGTCTACCAATTCAGTTCAAGATCTCCTGGCCTGCCTGCCCCACCACCTGCTGTTTTCTGTCCTCCTGGTGTACCCTTTGGACCCGTCCACTTTACCAACTACCCTCTGAAGTCTGAATAAAAGGACTACACCCCAGAAAAGATACTTGAACTTGATCCCCTGGCCTGCATACAATCCACAGTTAGATACAACCAACAAGGCCTATGGATATTCTCCACACCAAAATTATTTAGAGGAAAATTCAACTATCTCCCTGCTTACAACCTGTCCATGGAACCACCTGTGACCCCAAAACCTATGCCTGCTTCCTTGCCCGACCTCCCAGCCAACCACTCTGGCAAGATGTTTGGGATTTTGTACATCACCCTCACAGGGGCAATCGACACTATAATCCCAGCTCCCAGCCTGTGATCTTGGGTGGGGAAGTCAGCCTCCTACCTTTTAAAGTTAGCTCCCCTCTTGTGGTGGGCATAATCTGCAAAAAACCTGGCCCAAGTTACCCCTGAAAACAATGGGCTGGCCGCCCAAGACTGGATCCCTGACACTAATCATCACACATAGATCTTTATCAGTTACACACTGTATTATCACTAGGTTATCATTTAATTAAGTATAGTAATTATACGCTGTACAGTTGTTTTCAAACCTGTTGAGATAACTGTATATTATTCAGTTTAGAACACATGAACTCAGTCACAAACCAAATTTCAACTTGATAGATCTAAATAAAAGATAATTTCACAGAAAATGAGTGCTATTTGGCATAAATGTCCAGTCATACAACAACCTATTCAAACTGGGGACAAATGCTTAACAATTCAACAACAAGTGTACCAAACACTAAAACACATGAGTTTCAGTCACAGAACACAACTACTATGTTTACTATATTTTTGGTGAACACATAAAACTCAGTCACAAAAGTTACAAACTCAATCCAACAACAAGCCTCAATTGCAACTGAAAAAGACAATGTAAATATCAAATATCAAAACACATGAATGAATCAATAATACTGTTACCAGATCATCTTAATTAAGAATAGAATCTAGAATAAAAAAGGAAATAAATATTCCAAGTGTCTGTTTTGGGATTAGAATAAGTAAAAATATCAAATTTATCCAAACCCATGATTAACAGTGCACATTTACAACCAAAAATAATAAAATGTAGAAATCTAAAAATATAATTTGAAATAAACAGTAGTGATTACAAGCTTTCATGCTACTATATATGGAGAGATAAAAATTATACTAAATAAATTATATAGATAAACTGTTCTAATTTTATTTTATTTTTATACCAAAATGGAAGCTTCACAACAACAGAGTGACAATGGGCCCATTGTGCGCCGCAGTTGCAGTTGCCCCCGTGGGTCAAAGAACAGAGTTAGTGCAACACAAATGCCTACTTGGGAAGGAGATGAGAGAGGAGAGTGCAATAGTGATGCTTCACTGACACAGCCAGTTCAAGGAGCACAACATGCAAGGGGGCAGAGCATCAACTCCCGGGTCTAGAAGCTGACCAGAAAATACACCAAGGTTTTCACTACTAAAACGGTTAATGACATCACCACTGAAAGGGAGTTCTTGGTGTATGGCCCTGTATACCACCACAATGGTGTTTCCGCAGCCATACTGGAGAAGGTTAAGCCAGTCCTGGACACCACATATGAGCATTACATGAGTGATTCTGACAAGGGAGACAATGACAAGCTGCCCCAATATTACCAAACCACAAAAGAGCAGAAGGTACTCAGAATGGTTACTGCATTCTACAGCCAAGTGCCTATTCCCTGTGTCATGGCTGAGCCCGTGAAGTTGCTTCCCAACACCAAAAATGCCAAGTACTATACCATCCCCAATTTCACCTATGAGACCTTCATGAGGCTCATGGAGGAGATAACTGACTACAGGAAGGCCGCGGCCATTGTCAGGATCTTGGAAAAATCTGCCCATTGGCTCCGCAAAACTTACCTAAAAACAGGTACTGTTCTCCTTTTGAAGAAATCCAATTATGAACCAGCTCTATTGATCATGCGGCACCTGTGGGCCATCCAACAGTGGATCAAGCAGATTTGCCATCTTGAACTGGAAAATATTCCGTCAATGATTGAGTCTGCTTTTGGAATCCAGTCTTCAGTTTCCACTTGCTACTGCGCAGTCAAGAAACTGCAATTCTCCTGGAAGAAACTTGGTATATTTCTGTTTAATCAGAATAGTCCAGAAAATGTCATCTACCACCAGAAATACACCAAGACAGTTACTGCTCTCATGTAAAAGGGTACAGTCAAGTTCTACTACATTAACAAGTCCTCCTTTGCGTCGTCAATGCGCAATAAGTATGGGTATGTCCTCAAAGGTGAAAAGAAGAGCATGTCCCAGTGTGCGGCTGTCCAGTCTGTTGCCTACTCAATGGTAGTCCTTCTTGATTCCCTTGGCATTGAGCTCTATTGAATGATCAAGTGTTCCCACAATAGTGGGACTTTTCTGGAATTTCTCCAATTGGTTCAGAAACACCTCTGAGTAACCAGCTTGGGCTTCACCAATA
Source organism: Entomophthora muscae (assembly GCA_014839935.2). Classification (NCBI taxonomy): domain Eukaryota; kingdom Fungi; phylum Entomophthoromycota; class Entomophthoromycetes; order Entomophthorales; family Entomophthoraceae; genus Entomophthora; species Entomophthora muscae. The sequence goes on from QTSX02004347.1 coordinate 164,701, forward strand.
TCATTGTGTTGTATAATGTTGGGCTCCACAAGGTGGCAGATATTCTCAATGAGTTCCCAATGATTGATCCTGATGTTGAAATTGCCTCCCAACAATTGACCACATCCACTTTGTGTCTTCTCTTCCTCCCCTCCTATTCCCCATTCCTCAACCCAATTGAAGAGGTCTTTGGGTGGCTCAAGAGATTTTTCAAGAAAGGGGTGCCACCTGGGCCCAATGATATGTTTAATTTGCTGCAAGTTGGTGTCCATACCCTCCCAGCTGAAACTGTGGCCAAATTCTATGGTCAGGCAGATTTGTTTCTCCCTGTGTGCCTTACCCAGCAGCCAATCAAAGTTAAAGGCTTTGCTGTTCCCAATGTTTTTTTTGCATTTAATTTTTTAATGTTTGTTTTTATTTAGTCTAATTTATTTTGACTTTATTTCTTTGATTCCACATATTGTATCAGGCATAATAAAAATTAACAAAGAAAAGCCAATTGAATAAATGAATGGAAAATAAAATTCAAGAATATTTATTATTTTTATTATTATGATTTTATTTAGGGAAGTTGTCAGGATTTCTGGATATTGACTAATTAACGGATTCAACAAAATAACATAGGCCAGAAGTTAATCATTCTTAGGAATGGTTTCAACAAATTAATGTGGGCTGTGGGTTTGTGGAATCAATGAATTCAAATGATCAAATCATATACTGGCAATTGCAAAATTCCTATTCCTAATTAATAGTGAAACATGTCAGATATTATGCAATTAATTAGTCCACCTCAACAACCACCTCAAACATGCTTCCCATAAATAATTACTATTCTTAACTTTAATTACATTATAGAACAAGGGCCATCATATGGGTCATCATCTGAAACACTTATAGAAGAACCCAAAATAGACTAGGCTATTAGGCCAAACACTCTAAGATAAAAGGCTTTGAGCCTATTGTATTAGGGTAGCTCTGATTAAGTGAAGAATCATCTCCACCAACTAGTAGCCAGCCAGGCTAGCTAGCCACCTGGAACGTGGTCCAGGTTCACAGCTACTCTGCTCAGATTGAGGGATAGTTACACAGCTTCAGAAAGGATACTGAGCTGTGGAAGTCATCAAGCAAGCTTCCTTCACAACCACACAGACTCAAGGTTGGGCCAGAGTTAACTCAGATAAACACATCCAGCTGGGCCAGCCTCAATATCAGCCTTCTAATAAAGAGTTAATATTTCAAATCCCTTCCTTAGTGTGATTCTAATTAAGTGGATAACAAAAGATCATACTGTTACCATACAGTATTAAACCCTATAGTAAACTATGGACACAACAACTTATGAACCTATATCCAGAAGTAGGAAGAACCATCCCAAATCCTTTGGGCCTTGGGCCCTGTCAGACTTGCTACTTCTGATGACAACAAAATATTTTGGGCCAAAGGCTACGCCAAAGTCACAGGTTCTCTGTACTTTCCTAATGTTAGAAGACTTAGAATATCATCTGGCAGATGATGAAATACCATGGTCTGCAATTTTCTGACAGTAGTTTTTCACATTTTTTATATGATTCCAATTATATACTGTCATGCTTATAAAAATTAACAAAGAAATAAGGGTGAATTAATGAATAAACATATGATCTTTTATTATTATGTATTTTTTTGTTGAATATAGATTGTTTGAGTAGATATTTTAGAAATATATATAGAAATAAAGTAGTATTTGGGTGTAGACTTTTATTGGGGATGAGAGCAGAGGAATTCAAGGACAGTGTGTTGAAATAGACTAGTGATTTCTATTGGCAACATGTATATTGACATTAGACCTGTACTAAATAAATTGCAGCAGGTAGAATACGGGAGCATTGTGGCACAATTGGCTAGGAGAATCTTTTCTGGTGGAGCAGCCATCCCATAGGTGGCGGCAAGAATAACTGAATCCTGAATAATATGCTCTATTGAGCTGTATCCTTGGTCAATTTTTTTCTATCTAGTAAATGGCATACTACATCCAGTTTTATTATCACATCAGACCAGTTGCAGGCTTCTTCTTTAAACCACATCAGTACAAAAAGACCTAGGTAAACAATCAAGTGAAGTCTCTGCCCTGCAAACAGAGCGGAGAACTCACAAAACTTATAATATAGGGTACTAATTTTATTCTTAAAGGATGTAGTGTCAAAGGTTTTTCCCATTGTTTTTGGTATCCCAGTCTTGTTGGAGCACCAGGAGGCCCCAAAGTCTCCAAGGAAGCCTACTACTGCAAGCATGAGGGCGGCAGAACTATAGATAAGTTTTGTTAATTTTTCTTTAATTATTTTGGGATATGTGATAGTGTGTGCTCAGTTGGGTAACAGAAACAGACTTCTTCTTGTCCTCTTTCCATCTTGGGTAGGTTTTGGTATGGCATAGTTTGGATGAAATCCCAGACAAGAATGACAAAGAGCTTACAGAAGCCAATATCCAGAACATACTGGTCAAGTTGCAGGTTGGGGGCCAAAGCCAAAGCTGAGACCCACCATTTGGTGTTGTCTTGCTTTGGTTGGAGTGATATAAGTTGTTCTTGTCTCATAGGATAATTTTTAAATTTATTAATCGATTCAGATGCAGCAGTTGGCGTCAGGACCAGCTGACACCCTATATGGGGGACATAGTTGCTGTAGAATGTTTGCAATATGTACAGTCTTAGATACTGGCAGACTTCTCCTTCTGTTTCTTCTAAATAAAAAAGGTAGTAAGATATTTTTATTTATTTGATGTTTTATTTTTATCTTCTTCTATATCTTTACCTGTTGCCCCCTTTACAGGGGATGCTTTACGGGACTTGTTACTAGCTGGTTCCTGGCTATCTTCTATTGGTTTTTGTTTCTTTTTATTTTTTAGCTGCTCAAACATCTTGGAGTCCTTTGACCACGCCTCCACAGTTGCAAACCCCTGTGGATTTAACTGTAGATTGGCAAGAACATATTTTTGTACATTTAAGAGCCTGGTTGAAAGTTTGTTGGTTGTATTGGGAATCTTCTTTTTCACAGCCTTCACAGTAAGTTTGTCTAGTTTGTTGCCCTCTAACAACACCTTCTTTAGCATTTCCTTCACCTTTTGATTGACTTCCTTGATTTTAGCCACCACTGCATCCAGTTCCTTTATCATTGCCTCCAATTCTGCCATGTTTTCCTTGTAATTACCTCAGCCCTTTTTATACCAATAAACTATCCCAATAAACCATATCTATTCTATTGTAACTAATAGAGTTTAAATAAATATATCTTAAGTTTACTTATGATTTTTTATTAGCTTCAAGCACCACTATTCATTTGATATTGATATTATGTATATTTATTGTATATTAAACCCAATCTTAGTATCATTAACAACATGTTTTGTCCAAGTATAACATCATTTGTTCTTGAATCAGTATGCCAAGTTTGACCCTAAGTACATATTTATTACAAGATAGCCACTTTCACAGGTTATATGCAGACAATTTATTCTAGAGATATATGCGGTGTAATAGATTATTTCATTTAATTATATTGTTTTCTATTATAACTTTAATATATTCAAAGAGCTATACTCAAGTGAATTTTAAAAACTACATGTGCTACAGACCAAACAATCAGAATGTGCATACATGTGGTGTCTTTGTATTTGGCTCAGACCAGACACACCTCAGTTATTGCACCTAGTTTAACTTAATTAAATAAGCCTGTTAAAAATAAGAGACATATTTGTTTTCAAATTAGTACGCCAACTTGTGGTCACTCTAGCACCAGACCTCTGGGTTCTCTGGTGCTAGATTGACCACAAGTTGACGTGCCAATTTGCACACAAAGACATGTCTTTTTTGACAGGCTTATTTCATCAAGTTAAACTGGGTTCAATAACTAAGGCATGTCTGGTCTGAGCCAAACAAAAAGACACTGCATGTACGCACATTCTGATAGTTTGGTCTGTAGCACATGTAGTTTTTAAAATTCAATTGAGTGTAGCGCTTTGAATATATTAAATTTATAATATAAAACAATAGAAATAATAATTATTAAAGTAGCCAAATTTAACTTGTGGCATGATAAAAATCAATCATCACTTTATTTAAATGTAAATTATATATTAAAGCATTAAAAATGTGTAAAAGTTAAACAAATATAAATTAAAAAATAAAAATTATTGGGGGGCAATTTCATTGAGGGAATTGGATTGGGCGGGGAAAACTAGGTGGCAGACTGGGTAGAAGGGGGAGGACTTGACTGGCTGGGGAGGTGGGTTTCAAACAACAGGGTTGGTTGGCTGGGGACTAGGGCAGCTGGATGGCCTGGAGGTGATTGGTTGCCTTGTTTGGCTCAGAGGAATTGATTGTACATGAAATCATATTCTGATTCAGGGAGGACAGTGATTGGCTTGTACACTGGGGAATCACAAGGGTGTAGCTGGGGGTATTTTGATAATTGGCTGCTGCTGAGAGCATTCAAGGCCATCTTGGTAAACATCTTGGCAACCTTCTGGCAGGGAAACAGACCAGTGTGGTTGTTGGCCGCACTAACTACCTGGCTGAAGATTGTGGGGTTGCGCCCACAGATGATGCCCACAATATTAAAGAACAATACATCACCAAGGTGGAGATCAGCATACCCAGCAGGGAAAATTGAGATGTTGTGGCTGTCTGCTTGGACTTTCTTAGAGGCCACTTCAGCGCACTCCATTTGGTGGCTCAGGAAGATTTTGGCCTTGAAATTGGCCAAGCTCTAGGTGGCAAGAAAGTCAGAGAAGAATTTTCTGTACCAGTACCCATTGGTGTAGCTGTTCATGGTCTGGTAAAATAAAGCCCCTTTTGGGGAAACTGCAAGGAACACATCAATCATGATTCACTTTGGTTCCTTCTTTTTACCCTTGGGGGTGTTCTTTTTCCAAGGAACCATAATCATGGAATTTCAATGACAATTTATAATAGGATATAAATATGACATTTTCAGAAATAGAGCACAGACAGCAAGTGATGGTGGCACCAATCACCTGGTCACAGGGAAAATCAGAGCCAGCATCCAACTTATTGGCCAGCCAATTGGCCAGAATCATAACACTGATTACAAACCTATGCATCAAGAGCTGCACTGTGCAGCAGGCAATAAAAATGCCCTTGAGTCCAAGTAGTCAGGTGGACCTCAGTTAATTGGAGGTATGGGTCCCTCTGGAGAAATTCAAGCATTAAGGGATGCACCTCCTTGATCTGTGAGTCAATCTGATTCTTTGGCTTCTTGCCCAGCTTTGCACTACCTCTCTTCAAGCAGGCTCAGAACTCCTTCTTGATCACTGCCTCAGTGAATTGAAGCCAAGTGGCAATTTTGGCAAAATTTGCCCCACTCTGCTTGAGGCTCACAATCTCCTCTATAATTTCATTGGTTATGATTCAACGTTTTTGGCGGACTTGAGGAATAAGGGGACCCGGATTAGGAAGGACTTTCTCTTATTGGCCCAAACTCTTAGAAAATGGTTGGATTAGATTGGAGGGGGCCACAGTTATCCAATCTCCAAAATGCAGCAAAGGCTCAGGTTGGGCCTGGTCTTGGGGAGCACCATATTGGCTATCCAAAAAGTCACCTGTGGATAGGCCTGGTGACACATACAACTCAGCCTCCTCACACCTTGCATTAAATTGGGTGTACACAGGAAATGTGGTGGTTACGCTCCTTAGATCAGCAGACTGAGCTTGAAGTAGCTCCTGGTATTACTCCTCAACAACATCAAAGTTATCTTCACATGGTGAAACTCATACTAACAAAAAGCAATAAAAATTCTATTAAAAACAGAAAAGCAAATTATTTCTAGAAGCCTAATTTTATTTAAGTGTGTGCTCCTTTTTTGAAATATCCTCTTAGACTAAATGGACAAATTTAGAAGTGCAAGCATTGAAAATAATGCTGTAGTTCCCTGAACAGATTTTGATGAATTCAACCCCAAAATCTACTGTTTCCAATTTGAGTCCCAAAAACAATCAATATTTTCAAAAAATCAGTTGTTTTGTGTTTGAGTTCATCAATTTTATGACTGAACCTCATGCGTTCTTGGTTTGTAACATATTTGCCACACACTCATATCAAAATTGATGTAGAATGCTTCAGCAAGTGACTGAATTATAAGCATTTTGAATTTGATTTTTATGCATTTGCTATCTCATTTTCAGAATTCAGTATTTGACTTCATTTTTGTTGTGTGATTGACTATTTTGTTTTCCAGCCCTAGATAAATGTAAGCATTATTGATTAAATTGGCCTTCAACTGGTTCCAGTTGACATATGTTTCGTGACTAAGTTCATGCGTTCTAAACTGAATAATATACATTTATCTTAACAGGTTTGAAAACTACCGTATAACCACTAGTTTATCATAATTGCTATGACAGTTATACACTGTTTAATTGTTAGTTCATTATAATAGATGCAACAATTATGCACCATATCATCACTTGATTATCATTCCTATATAAGTAGCAATTATACACTGTATAATCATTAGTTTATTATAATTGATGTGACTATTATATGACATATACAGTAGTTTTAAAAGCTATGGCAACAAGAGAAAACAATTCAGATTTAAACAAAATGAACTCAGATTTAAATGAAATAGAAATGAATCCAAATCTATTGTAAATCAATATAAATTTGTTTAAAATTAATTTTGTTTAAATCTGAGTTCATTTTGTTTAAATCTGAATTGTTTTTGCTTGTTGCCATAGCTTTTAAAACTACTGTAATTGTTTGCCAATATAGTGATTATCATTGATTACACAACATTTAATCTTGAAATAATCAATTTTTTATCTCTCATTCCACCCTACTGGATATTGTATCAACTCATCCCCACTCAGTATCACGGCCCATACTAGAGTCCGGCTGGACTCCCACAGGGGAGGCAGGCCAGGCCTGAAAGGCCATGTACACAATAGGGCTATGTGGACCAGGTAGTTCAGAGCAGTGGCTAGGGGGCGCCAACTCCCAGTATGGGGCACAACTTGGTTGGCCAGCCCTAATACTGTTATGTAGATGAACCCCAGTTTGCTGAAGTCTTGGGTGGGAGGCGTGTCAGGGAGAAGAGGAGCAGTTGGTATATCCTTCATTACTGGTGGTAGATCCAGGTGATGGGGATGGAAGTACTCCAGGTCAAGGGCGCAGGGTGGTTTGGCAAGGACAACAGGAGTATGGACAGGAGGATATGGGTATGCAAGCTTGTATTGAGTAGTGGATTCACAAATAGATGCTAAGGGAATAATTAAATTTGAGCAAAAATAGACAATTCCTGCAATAAGATAATAATTTCTAGGGATAAACTTGCTTTATTAAGATGTCAACAGTGAGGAGGGCTTCTCCCCCTACTACTTATAATTACTGATGATTCTATGGCCTTTTGTGCCACCAGAGAACTGATGGCATCATTTGGAGGTGGATTTGCAATTTTACCTGGAATTTGCGTGTTTGGCCAAGAGGGTGAGCTCTCATTGGCTGCTATAACATGAATCCTTTAAATTTTGCAGCATGGCAAGTTGCTACAGTTATTTTTAGCTCCCGCAATGAATCAATTGCCCAATTGCACAATCAAACAATTGTGCTCCCAATGTGCCATTTCCCAATAGCTAGGTGGCCCAGATTTGTTAAAAGGCTCAATGCCAGGGATTTGAGGATTGTGCACCTCTTGAATCCTGGGCCATTGTTAGTTGAAAGGGGGGAATTTTGCCCTGGAAAGTGCTTTGTGGGGGCTTCCAAGCTGCATGTTTAATCACCTCTAAAGAGGCCAGCTGACTGTCCAGGGCACTCTGGGCCCTGACATCATCCCCTATCATAGTTGAGCTTACAGAGCACAACTCTTTACTCTGAGACTTATATTCCTTTAGTAGGATGTTGGCATTCCCCAGGTTGGACTCAGGTTCCCAAGTATTTTCTTTGTGGGGGTATCCTTTCCATTTGACCAGGAAGTGAGGTTTTTGGTATTGTAGTTTGTGTCCCAGGATAGCTTCAACCTTTTGTTCCGTGAAGCTTCCTATTTTGATGGGTGGGGGAGCTGTTCTCACTATCTGGTGCAGGAGAGAGGGTCCTTTCTTTTTCAATAACAGGGAGCAGTGGAATAAGTTGTGAATCTTCCATCCAGAGGGAAGTTCTAGTCAGTATGCTATGGTGCTAATGCTTTGTAAGACTTTGTAAGGACCTGTTTGACCGGGGCTCAAGCTAGCGCAAGGGGCAGTGGTCTTTATGCTCTCAGCGCTGAAATACACAAGGTCTCCTACTTCAATTGGGGGACCAGGGCTTAGTTTCTTGTTAGCAAATTCTTTGTATACTTATACTGCTCTTCTCAGGTTCTTGGCACATTCTTCTTGGCATGTGTGGATGTTGCTAACCCAGTCTTGTCCTTCAAGATTGTTGGCTTCCTCTGTGGGGGGCATCCCATGTGGGGTTGAATCCGTAGTTGGCTTTGAAGGGGGACATACCAGTGGAGCTGTGGTCTTGGTTGTTGTACGCAAACTGAGCCATTGGTAAGTGGGTTACCCAATTGTTCTGTTCTGAGTTAACGTAGCATCATAATACTGTTCAAGCACCTGGTTCACTCTCTTGGTCTGTCTGTTGCTCTGGGGGTGGTATGCAGTAGACAACAATCTTTTTATTCCCAAGTCCTTTAGAGTTTGGGCCAAAAACTTAGAGGTGAATTGTGGGCCTCTGTCCAAGACCACTTCTTGTAAGAGTCCATGGTTCATGAATACTCAGTTACGGAATAGAGTGGCGGTTTCCTTGGCAGTTACTTTGGTTGTTGTTGGAATGAAGTGAGCCATCTTGGTGAAGTAAGTGACAATTACAAGGATGGCGGTGAATGCTTTTGAATTTGGTAGCTCCACAATGTAGTTCATGAAAACTGACTTCCAAGGGCCTTCTGCAATCTTAAGGGGTTGTAGTAATCCTTCTGGCTTTCCTCACTTAGGTTTGGTAAGTCCACATGTCTCACAACCACTGAGGTATCCTTCAATCTCTGGCTTCATCCTGGGCCACATGTAGGTTCTCTGAATCCCTTTGAGAGTCTTTGTACGTCCAGGGTGTCCTGACACAGGGGAGTTGTGGTATTCCTTCAGTATCTCTAACACATTGGGCCTTCTGGTACATAGGTGCATCCATGTAGCTGCAGGGTGTTTCCGTGTAGGGAGTAACCATTTTGGTAGTATCAACTGTTGATATCTCTATTTAGGTCTTCCATGATGGAGATGCAGTGCTGGTCTACGGTTTGAAATAGTTGGATTTCTTCTCTTCTACTGGCTAGTCCCAGGAATAGGAGCATTGGCTCAATCATATTTGGGGAAAGCAAGGATTTAGTGTTGAATTCTTCAATCTCTTTGGAACTAGGAAAAAGGTCTACTCTTTGGCTTAAGGTGTCTGGTACAATGTTGATCTTCCCAGGTTTGTAACTGATCAATAAGTTGTAATCTACTAGAAATAAGGCCCATCTAGCTTGTTGCTGATTTAGTTGTTGTGGTTTGAAAAAGTATGTCAGGTTCTTGTGATTGATCATGATCTCACAGGGTGGTTGGCATCACAAAAGTATCTTCTCCAATGTTTCAAGGACTGGATGATACAAGCATCTCTTTATTGTAGATGGGGTAGTTCAACTCAGGCCAAGTGAAATCCCTTGGGCAGTAAGCTATAGGGTGCAGCTTACTATCATGCCCCTCCTGAAGCAACACCCCCCCAATGCAAAGTCAGAGGCGTCTGTTTCCACTATGAAGGGCTTATTGTAAACTGGCATTGCCAAGACAGGGACAGAAACAAAGGTGTTCTTCAGCAACTCAAAGGCTGACTTGGCGGTATCATCCCACACAAAAGGGTGTTTCTCAGAGGTAAGGCAAGTCAAGGGCAAGCAGATCAAAGAAAAATTTTGGACAAATTCCCGGCAGAATTTTGCCAGGCCCAGGAAACTTCTGACCTCCTTGCAGTTCTTAGGTTCAGGCCATGATGTCACGGCCTCTATTTTATCAGGTGTCATTGCAAAACCTTCTTTCAGTACATTTTACCCAAGGAACTCTACTTCTTCTTGGAAAAACTCACATTTCTGGAGCTTAAAAAGAGTCTGTGTTCCTTGAAGCGTTGTAGGACAGCTTGAAGGTGTTCAACATGTTCCTCAGGCGTGCAACTGTAAATGAGGATGCCATCTAAGTAGGCTAAACAACACTGGTCCTTGAGTCCCACCAAGACCACGTCCACCATAGTTTGGAAGGTACTGGGCGCGTTGCACAGCCCAAACGGCATAACCAAGTATTCAAAAGACCTTGCCTAGTCTTGAAGGCAGTTTTCCATTTGTTGCCAGGCCTGATCCAGATCTGGTTGAAGGCGTCCCTCAAATCAATCTTTGAGAAAATGTTGGCTCCCAAAAGCTGGTCTGAGAGGTCTTTGGCATTGGGTACAGGGTATCTGTTCTTCACTGTGATGCTGTTTAGGTCCTGGTAATTGAAACAAGGGCGTAAGTTACCACCCTTCTTTTTAACAAACAATAGAGGGGACAAACAGGGAGATTTGGAGACGCGTATATATCCCTTCTTCAACATCTTTCCAAGTACTCTCTTAAGGCAGCTTGTTCCTTCATGTTACAACTATAGACTGGTCCATGCTTAGGTTGGGTTCCGGGGAGGAGGTCAATGGCGTGGTCAAACTGGCTATGTTTTGGCAAGGATGGCTTCTTCTTTGGAGAAGATGGACTCCCAAGGCTTCAAACATTTTGGGATCTCAGCTTTGCATGATTCCATGGTGATGTTGTTTAGCTCAGGCGTTTGCTGAGGGTTCAGGCAGGGGACCTCTAAGGTTTGGCTCTCATGAGTGACAGTCACTTGATGGTTCTTATAGTCCAAGTTCAGCTGGTAGTCAACCCACCATTCAAAACCTATCACTACAGGTTTGGGAAGATTCTCCATGATGTGGAATCTGGTGGGCAGTAATCTCTCATTTAACTTCAGGGAGACAAACTCTTCACATTTGTGGGAAAAGTTGGTTGTATAGTTACCCAAGGTTATCAGTTGGGAATTTCCTTGGATTGGTACACCAAGTTTCTCAGCTAGGCTACTTTCCATGTAGTTGAGGGTTGCCCCACTGTCTAGGAGAGCTACAGTGTTCACCTCATGGTCATTATAACATAATGTAGTGTCAATGATAGGATAAGATTGTGAGGCATTATTTATTGCTGAGATAGTTGCTCCTTGGGTTCCATTGGAGCACTAGTGCAGTCCTTGGATAAGTGGCCACTCTGGTGGCAATAAAAGCATAGTCAACTTCTGACGTGGTGTTGGTACTCTTCAGGGGTCATGCTCAAGTGGGGCCTAGTTGTACCAGGGGTTTGGTTGTTACGGGGTTGACCGGCGTGATACCCTTGTGGTTGGCTGAAGTCCATGCCTCTGACAATAGCCAGGAGCTTGTCTTTGGGAAGGTCACATCAGTGGTGTCTCATTAGGATGGTATGGTGTGGGCTCAGACCGTTTCTGAAATGCAAGCCTGATATATTGTCAGGAATCTTGGCTGCATCTGCCAGGCATAGGAATTGTTGTATATAGGTCTCCAGGCCGTCTCTTCCCTGGGTCAGGCAGATGAGTCCCATGTAGGCTTGGGTCTTGGCCCCATCAGGGATAGTTGCAGAGTTCATTCTCTCCAGGAATTGGTCGTAGAAAAGTATGAGGTCTGGGTCTTCCTAAAGGCAGGTCAAGAAGGTTTCTCTGGCATTGTCCTTCAGTTGGGTGGCCACCATTATAACCTTCTGGGCGTTGTCTCTGAAGCTCTTGGGCTGGGCACGGAACAAGGCGTTTATCATGATCATTCCTTTTCTGAAACCAGCCAAGTCCAATTTTGGCAGGTCAGGAAAGGATGTGAGGGCAGCAGTATTCTGGTTAGAGGTGTAGATGGTCACAGTGTGGACTTGGGATGACTTGGCAACAATTTGTTCTTGGAATTTGTTTGTTTCTTGTTTCTTGGTCAAATACTGTCTTAGGTAGTAAGCTGAGGTCATAAATAAAAGCATACAAGATGCCCCTATAATCAAGGAATAATAGGGGCCCAGGGTTACTAGTTTAGATATGGTTGACATACTGTCACAGCCCATACTAGAGTCCGGCTGGACTCCCACAGGGAGGCAGGCTGGGCCTGAAAGGCCATGTACACAATAGGTGCTATGCGGGCCAGGTAGTTCAGAGCAGTGGCTAGGGGGCGCCAACTCCCAGTATGGGGCACGACTTGGTTGGCCAGCTCCAATACTGTTATGTAGATGAACCCCAGTTTGCTGAAGTCTTGGGTGGGAGGCGTGTCAGGGAGAAGAGGAGCAGTTGGTATATCCTTCATTACTGGTGGTAGATCCAGGTGATGGGGATGGAAGTACTCCAGGTCAAGGGCGCAGGGTGGTTTGGCAAGGACAACAGGAGTATGGACAGGAGGATATGGGTATGCAAGCTTGTATTGAGTAGTGGATTCACAAATAGATGCAAAGGGAATAATTAAATTTGAGCAAAAATAGACAATTCCTGCAATAAGATAATAATTTCTAGGGATAAACTTGCTTTATTAAGATGTCAACAGTGAGGAGGGCTTCTCCCCCTACTACTTATAATTACTGATGATTCTATGGCCTTTTGTGCCACCAGAGAACTGATGGCATCATTTGGAGGTGGATTTGCAATTTTACCTGGAATTTGCGTGTTTGGCCAAGAGGGTGAGCTCTCATTGGCTGCTATAACATGAACCCTTTAAATTTTGAAGCATGGCAAGTTGCTACAGTTATTTTTAGCTCCAGCAATGAATCAATTGCCCAATTGAACAATCAAACAATTGTGCTCCCAATGTGCCATTTCCCAATAGCTAGGTGGCCCAGATTTGTTAAAAGGCTCAATGCCAGGGATTTGAGGATTGTGCACCTCTTGAATCCTGGGCCATTGTTAGTTGAAAGGGGGGAATTTTGCCCTGGAAAGTGCTTTGTGGGGGCTTCCAAGCTGCATGTTTAATCACCTCTAAAGAGGCCAGCTGACTGTCCAGGGCACTCTGGGCCCTGACACTCAGTCTGAAAGGCGTATATGAGTATATCAAACAAGTGATGTGCAAATGGCGGCAACAGCGCCCATGTTGACACTTTTAATGTTGACACTATAGTAAAGTGCCAACCCGGTTTTACTTAATGTTGTTTCCTGGATGTTGACACTTTTTTAATTAAAAAACACCTTACCCTGAACATTTTTAATATAAAAAATATTTTAAAATAAATTTTTATACTAAAATGACCCCAGAGAGTTCAAAAATGCAATAAAAGTTACTATAAGTAATAAGAATAAGGAGTTATAAGCAACTATTTTTTAATTTACTATGTAAATTACACTCTTTATTATAAAATTATTTTTTATTCCCATAAAAATTAAAATTTCAACAAACCAAAAATAAAGATATTTTATTATCATAAAAACTACAAAATATAAGAAAATTATAATTTAAATTTATTATACTTCATATAAGCATAACTGAAAATATCTCATAGCTTAAAGATAAATTAATAAAAATATAAGATATTTCTTACAAAACCACATTAAAACTGTATTTGAAAAGTACCATTTATACCTAAAAAGATTAGTAATATCCAAAAAATAAATAATTAAAAGTTTAAAAGTAAAAAATATATAGGCAAAAAGCAAAGTTTATTTGGCTAATTAAAGCCACCAGCAAGAGCAGTGGCAACATCTTCAAGGTACTTCTTAATCTCTGCCACCTTATAATTTTTCTTTACCACATTTTGCACGTCCTCCTGGTAGTCTTGCTCCTTGGACTTTTGCTTCTTGGGGGCCACCTGGTTGGCCAGGCCACGGGTCTTGGAGACAGTCCGGGCTTGCTCCTCCTGTAGCTTAGAGAAGAACTTGTTATATTTGGGGTTGGTCCCAAACTTCACCTTCAGGTGCTTATGCCAAACCTCAAGGCTAGAGGTGGTCTTCATCTCCCCCTTGAGGCAGGCGCCTTGACAGTTCCAAGGGGCAGTGGCCCCGCTCTTACCTCTCTGGGCAGCCACCTTCTTGCCCACCCATTGCCGCTCAAAGTAATCCAGGTAGCCTTTGAAGATGGTGGAGTGCTTCTTGATATAAGCATCCTCCAGGAGGGCCTCAAAGCCAAGCCCAGTATGCTCTGGGCACACAAAAGCCAAGACAGTAAACTGAGTCAGGGCAAAGCGGCACTTCCCCTTACCATTGTTAAGATACTTGTCAAAAAGGTCTTTCTCACTCTTGAGATTCTTGAAAATGGTCTGCCTAAAATGGAAGAAGCAGCCCTGGACTTCTCCATTGAAGGTGGCATGGAAGGCTCTGAACTGAGCCTGCTCAAAGTCCATTATGATAACCTTTGGCCCAAGTGAACGTGCATGAGCTAGCTGCTCAGAGGCTATGGTGGACTCATACTTCTCAGCAGAGGAGGGATTTGCCCTTGTGGCGTGAGTGGGAGGGGGAGCTAATTGGTGGGAAGGGAGCTCAAAGCATCCTGGACAATCTTGAAGACTCTGGTGTAGTCTTCAGTCCTGGTACCAGGAAGGAGAAAGAACACAAGGGGGATGACCTGGTCATTAAACTGCCCATGTAGGACCAAAAGCTGCTTGAATAGGGAGGGGCAAGTAGCAAATGTGCTGTTGTATAGCCAGGTGGTAGCAGTGTTCAGCTGCTCCAGGTTTTGGGTTGTGGCGTAGGCTACAATCCTATCCTCCACTTCCTGCCCATTGTCATGGAGCAGGAACATCTCACCATCCTCCGTCTTCTTGAGGGCATCTGTGAGGATAAGGTCCTTGATGCTGATGGCACTCTTGGCCAGGGGATTAGAGGCTTGACGCCTATCACTTAGTAACTTGACCAACTGAAGGTGAGTTGGAACCCTCTTCAAGTTGGTTGGGGAGAAGTACTTGTAAGCAAGCACAGCCAGCTGGGTGGCAGAAAGATCTTTGGAGGTGGGCATCACCTGCACCAGATACCACTTGAGAAAGCGGGCTATGGTGTTATTTGGCATGATTCAGGTATGCTTGCCCTTGATGGTTTGAACCAGGTCCCAGCGCTCAGTGTTGAGCCGCACTAGGCAGGAGCGGTCCTTGCAGGTATAATGGCAGCTCTTGAAGCCCCGGTTGGAATTGTTGCAGCTGAAGATATACCCATTGGCCACCATGGCTGGCCCATCCTTTACGCTCATGATTGAGAAGTGTTTGGGCAAGGAAGAGGGAACCTTGAGTTTGCTGTCAACATTGTAGATGTTGTGGGCCAACAGAGGATCCCAGGGGCCAGCAAGAGCATGGCAGAAGCCAGGGAAGTAATTGGGGCAGGGCTTTGAATTATCCCCAGATGAGCCTTAAGGGGGGAGTTTGGCGGGGGTGGGGAAGCAGAAGGGGGCTTATTGTGGTGCTCCTCATGTGCAGGAGACTTATCTTTGGGTGGGGTCTTTTTGCCTTGCCGCTTCTTCTTGGTTGGCTCCTTGTCAGAAGCTGAGTTGTAGAAACTATGCTCTGTAAGAGAGCCATCAGTTTTCCTCTTCCCCAGTAGAGTGAGCAGGGCTCTTCTCAGGAGAGGGCAGGGGGGGGAGGGCTTTGGGGATGGTTTTGGTGTGGCCTTCTTTGATGAGACAGGCTTCTTTTTGGTGGGTTTGGTTGGCTTTGAAGGACAATTGGTTCCTTTGGGCTGTTTGGAAGTGTTTTTGTCCTAAAATAATAAGTAAAATGGTTTTAAATAAAGCAATGTATGTAAAAAACAAACAAAACAACTTAAAAAGCATAATATATAAAAATCTAAATCTTAGATGGCTTTTCCTGGCATTTAAAAGTTAAAAAATACTTGTATAGGTTTTAATTTATTATAGTTTTAAATAAAAATTAAAAGTTAAGATATTTATGTGAAAGTATTATATTTAGATATAGATTTTATTTTAAAAAAGTAAAAAATATGAAAGAGGAAAGTCAAAAATACACCATATCAAAAAATGGGAAGTTTTTATTATGTAAAACATAAAGTTTTATATGTGAGAACTGAAAAGCGTTGACATTATGAGTGACAATTAGTAAAAAAAGCTGAATTCTCACTGTCAATTACAAAAATTGTAGACATTGTTTTAACAACATTGTCACTGTTGACATTTTTTTTGAAACTTTACTATGTTTTTTCATAGTACACTTAATTAAATTTAAGTGGGCTAGCAAAAATTAACCGTTTTCTGTGTGTTTTTGTTCACATATAAAAATTTAAAAAAAACATATGAAAATAAGTAAAAAAAGTATCAAAGGTTCTTTATTTCTTTATTAAAAATCATATTTTGGGGGTGTTAATATGATATTTTGCCATTGCACTTATATGAAGTTGTTAAGACGTTGTATTCAAGTATTGAAAAGGGTAAAGTGTCAACAATGTCACTTACAACATTCTTTATATGAGGTGGCATATTAATTTAAGCTTAATCACGCCACTCTAATTTGCTTAACTCCACCCCAGTAAATGATCACAAGCAAATAAACAACATTTCTGAGTGTTGACATTATTTTTAATAATAAATTCTATAGTGAATTACATAGTAACTCATGCTTAAATTATTGGATCACCATTAGCCACCAATCCACCTAATATATTAAAGCTGTAATAAGGGCCACATAAATATTTATAGCATGAAAATTTCAACAATCAAATGTATGCATACTGTCTTTTTCAATATAATAATTCAATGGTTTTTTTTAAAATGCGCACTTATTTTTTTACTGTAGATGCTTCAATTTTTTTATTAAAAATAAGTTTGGCTTAAAAAGTGTTGACATTGACACTTTTACGTTGTGAAAGCAAATAAAAAATAAATTGATTTTTATTAGTAAAAGTAAAGAAAAAATCAGCTTAAATCAAGTTTTTTATTAAGCTTAATGTTAAATTGTGTAAATATGGCCACAATTTTGTCGTGTTTTCTGGGTTTGCACCCCTGAATGCTTTAAAAAAATCAAGCTAGCACAACTAGCAAAAAACATAGGAGATTTAGAGTTTTGAGTCAACAGTGGCGCTGTTGCCCAAATGGCTAGGAAATACCAAGTTTGGATCAATATTACAAGGCATATAATTGGTTTCTTATTGGTTTGGGTCAGCATTACACAGCAGATAATCCACAAGTCAATATTAGATTGAGTCTGCTATTATATGGTATATAACTGTCAGAGATCCACTCATTGGGAAGTCTTTCTCCAATTGAATGAAGAAGAGCTCCCAAGTTGAATTTGACTAAAGTGGACCCAACTGGAATCCCTATCATTAACATGTGTAGAAGGTGACCAAATAGGCAGAATCTTCCCAAGAAGGGAGTGAAGTGGTTTAAGAGACAATATACACTGGTGTACCCCAAGACCAACCAGGGGGCCTTGGGGTGGATAATAGGTGGGAATCTTGATGTTTCTATGTAAGGGGCATGGCGTTAACGTGGTCCAAAATGATACCAAATTGAGTCTTCTGATTTTTCAGTCAGAGTTAGTTTGGGGGGTTTGAAGTCCACATTGGCTTGCCCATAATTGATTAACACACTAAAAGTCCATACAAGGAAGATGAACTTCATGCTGTTAGAGGGGGAACCTTTAGAATCTACTAATCAAGTGTTTAGAAGCTGAAAATATAAATTTATTAATTTATAGGAATAAAAGAAATTGTTGGAGCAATTTGAAAGGGAAGGAATTTACAGTTTAAATACTGATCTTAAGTGAGGAAGGGAAACATTGTGGTTACCAGGTGATACTGCAAGAGTGATTTGAGAAGGATTGCCTTGCAGTATTGTACCTTACTATGGTTGAGAATGGAATCCAGGGCTAGATGAGAAGTATTCCTTTGACTTGGGTGGTTTTCTGGGTTTGATTGGCTTCCTGGGTCCCTGAATCTCTGGTTTAGACAATTTTTGCATTTATTTCCTGATTGATTGGCTGTATTATGATTGTCAGAGCCAAATTTAAATGGTGAATTTTTAGTGTTGTTGTTATTGTTGTCCGGAGCCTTAAATTCCAGTTTTTAAATAGAATTTATGTTTTGTTCTTGGTTTTTACGCTTGCTTTTGTTTTCGGGTGTGTTTTTGCTTAAAACACATTTATTTAGAAATTTCAAATGTGTTTTTGAAACATTTGAATTAATTGTTTTGTTGAATTTCTTAGTTTTTAATTCTGCATTTTAAAATGCAGCTTCCAGTCCTTGAGAATTATTCAAACATCTTGTATTTGTGTAAGGTATGGAATTCCTTACAACAACCCCCAATTTGAGCCATCATATTAATAAGCGGAAGTCTTGCCAGCCAGAAAAGGATCACTGATTAAGCCCTAGGTGTAAGAATAAAGTGGCAAGAAGAACTGTTTAAAGATAGATTATGAGGATAAATCAAATAAATTGTCAACTTCTTTAAATTTACCAAGCCAAATTGGTAGGAGGGGCTAATTAATTTTGCACCAAAATCATTATAGCGGAACACCAACATGAGCACAGAAATGAGGAACAGCATTTTTGAGAGGTAAATCAGAAAAATACAACAGTTGCAAAGCCAGGTACAGGGCAGGCCACTGCACAGTGAGGGTCTCTGTAGCCAACATCAGAAAGGAGGTGATTAGACTATCATCAACTGGGACCAGAAGGCCCAAGTGGTCTAGCTTAATGGGATTTTGGGAAAATTGGATGATTTTATTTTTCTCAATGATAATAAGCTATCTAGAAACAAGTTTCTAGAGTTAGATGAGGGAAGTCTTAAGGTATTTAAGGATGGGGATGGTGAAGTTTGTTGACATCTGATTGGCTGACAAGAATATTTTCAGCAATTGGAGGGCCTGCATTAGGATTTGGATTAATGGCGTCACAAATCAAAAATTTCAGCAACCAGTGGGTCAAGCACTGCCATCTCCAAATAGTGTATAACATGTAATTTTCTTGTCATAACTATTTGGATAAAAATAAGGCAGATCCAGATTTTCCAGGGCTATTTGAGCAATCCCAGATTTGACCCATTTTTTTGTCAATAACAGCATTTAAGTTGTCTATTTCTCTCAAGGGTTTGGCAGTGGTTCTTTGCTGGTTTCTGGTTTTGTGAGGGTGTACTATCCCTTCCATCTGATTTTCTACTATAACACTAGGAATGGGAAACAGGAATACCAGAATTCTACCTTCTAATGTAGGAGGACTGAACAGGGACCATTTCTAAGCATCAACCAAATACACTGTAGTTTCCTAGTGCCATAATAGGCCTGTAAGATACAGCCAATCATTAATTGCCAGTAGGCTAGCTCAAGAAGAGCGTAGGCTGCAGCTAAAGTGCCATTTACACCTTGCTAAGGCCAGTAGCAACACATATACTAAGGGTAGAACACACAATTAAAAAAATGGCACTTTGATTTATGCCATCTCAAATTTAACTTAAGATGGCAATTTTTGCGTTAGTAATTTTAAATCACAAAAAATAAAATCAACAATAAATTAATTAAAATTTATGTATACCTTTATAATGTGGAATCTCAAATTTACTCCATCTCAATTCTGTCACTTTAAGTCATATTAATTAAATCTTATTTTGCTAACATTATTTACATATGAAATCACTTAGTGTGGGGCGTGTTTACGCCATCTCAACTTTATATCATTTCAAATCACGCTATTTATTTTTAACTAAAATAAGATTATACCCAGACTAAAATAAAGCCTGTGGTATAGTGCCAGAAGATGTTCCTATAGTATTAATCTAAGACACTTATAATAAGAACAACCTAAAAAGACGCCACTATGATAGTCCTTCTAGCGATTATCATTGCTGGGTAAAAACCCAGTTTTGTTATATGTAATTTATAGCTTTTTTATACATGGATACATTAATAAGGGTTCTCTTAATAAAATATTTTAATAGTGATTTTAATATGGAAGGGGATGATTATGCCATTTTGCTTTACATCACTTTGAATTTCACTGGGTTTCATATCACCCAATTGATCTGATGCGCACAATAGATAGGGGAAAATAAAGGGAAATTCCATATGACGCCAGGCTACGCTATATCAATTCCCCCACTGCAATTCTTGCTTTCCACTTTTCAAAAGTACAAATTGACGTTAAAAACCATATTAATAAAAAATCTAAGAAAACATATGAAAATTTGCAGATATATATTTTTTGGTCTCCTCTAAACAACTGGGTACTTTTTAACCCCAGTTGTATAAGCTCTTTTCTTTTGAGAAATTCAAGTTTTACTCTTTGGCCCAGTTGTGGTAGCTCCACCGGAAATTTGTTGATTTAATATAAAAAAATGGTCAAAAACACTATGCTTTTAAACTACAGCACCTCAATTATGTCACTTTAAAAATGCCATTTTAACTGCAAGTTTTCAGTCAAAACTCAAAGTTTTTGCATACTTGTGTTACTAATAAAAAATATTTTTTACAAAATAAAAAACACTGAAATTTTAATATTAAATATTTTAAGACTTTTTTACAATTCTATGTAAAAATATTTACTACTTTTTCCATTTAAAACTTTCTCATTTTCTCTTTAAAAACAACCCCCAAATTTCCCATATTTTTATACTAATTCACTTTTAGATGCCTCCCAAGCCTACCACCAAAGCTGTGCCCAAGGCCTCCAAGGCCTTAAATTCCAATGTCACTCCTCCCAAGGCCAAGAAGGCCAAAACTACCCCTAAAAAGCAGCCTTCTAAGGGTCAAGCTCCTCCCAAGACACCTACACCTTCCCCTGAACCTGAGGAAACAAGCCAAACCCCTCCCCACTCTCCTTTTATTTACTCTCCTTCAGATCCCCAAGAGAAGTTGTTCAACTTCAACCAACACTCTGATCCCACCTCAGAACCTGAAGAAGAAGAGGAACAGGAGCCTGGTGCTCCTGCAGATGAGCAAATTGAGCTCTGGGATCTATACACCATCCACAATATCTGCAATCAAAATGGCACCTTTGCTGTGCCCACCACATACCCAGCCAGCTACCCCATAATGACTAAGAAAGGGGGTGCTAGCTTTGTTTACAAGGGCTACAGCTTCAGCTGTAACAATGAAAAAACCAATCTTCCAACATCACTATAAATGTGATAACATTGGCTGCCCTGTTAGACTCACTACATACAGGTTCACTATATTCAAGGCCCTGACTACTGGGAATGACTGCTCTGAGCTTTTTAATCCCTTTTACCAACTGATCCGCTGGGTTCTTTACCAGGTCATCCCAATCACCAAAGATCAAACTGCCACTGAGGTTGTCAATAATGCCCTCCTCAATATAAATGACACCCAACTTTCCACTGTTTGTGGTGCCTTCAAATTACAGAGATATCTCACTGATCAGAGATATGCTCTGAGCACTGAAGGTGTCAGTGCTTCATCAAATTGACCAATTAATCCTTAACAAGGAACAAAAACTATCTTGTCATGAGGAGAGTTTCCTTCTCCACAACAATGGCAAACATGCCCATGAGCAAATTATTTGCTTTGCCACCTCACAGGATCTTTGCAACCTGTTGAAATGCAATACCTGGCTTGAAGATGGAACTTTCTCCACCAGCCCAAATCTATTTAGCCAGCTTTGGAACATCCATGGGCAGGTTGGAAATCTAGTTCTTCCCCTGGTCTTCTTTTTTCTACCAAATAAGAACCAGTAAACTCATGTCTGTGCTCTTACAATTTTAAAGGCTAAGTTGGATGAGATCCTCCCAACCATCTTAGAGGAGTATTGCAGATTGAATGAATTAGACATTGAGTTTTCCATCTAGGAATAGAGCAACAGAACAGTTGCGCAATTGCTTTATTGCGTCCTGGTTTTAATAAGGTTAATGACGTTTAAGACGCCCTTAAAACAGGTGTTTAAAGCGCCTTTCAAATGCTCACAAGACACAGGCTTTACTTCCAAGGTTATTAATAGAACAACAAAGTTATTGCCACTTGCCTACTTAAGGAAAGCTGCGCAAAACCAGTTGTTCTTTGTGTGTGGGACTTTCTGCTATTCCAAACCACTACCCTTCATTAGGAAAGTCATTCTTTCTGTGCCTCCCTTCCCCTGGTGGAAATTCCCCCGCCTCATACTATATAAGTGCAATACTATCATAATAAACACTAGTTCTGTCTTATTATCTTCTTATATTATTCTGTCCTTACCCAGGCTGTCACTATACCACAACAGGTATAGTATTAAGATAAAGAAGTATTAGACTAACAATTTGTAGAAATCAGCACCCAGGCTGCATATTTTATGACATTGGCTCTCATGGCTTCTACAAACCACAGCTTTCTCTCTTCCTATCCCTGTGGCCCTGTTTTTGTGGAGGGAGAGATGTCCTTGCCTATACCTGAAGCTTCTTCTGCCCAACCCACTCCAGGATCAACCCTCACTGGTTCTGGATCTCTATCTAGTAGACTCCAGGGCTCTTTCTATGGTCAACCAGGAATAAGCCAGTAGTTGCCTAACTACCAAAAACTTTTGGAAATTGCCAGCTCCCAGTCAAGTATGATCTCCTGGATGAACTCCATTGAAAAAGCCCTTACCTCCTTGATACCAATCCAGCCTGACTCCATGGCTGAAGCAACTGACATGAACCACATCTCCTGCTCCTTAGAGCCTGCCTTGCTGAAGGAAGTATGCCATCAATATTCTCCTCCTTTTTCTGGTTGCTCTCCTGATGGAATCTCACTTAATTCTGGCACCCTCCAGACTTTTAGCTGCGCTGGCCCCTGCTCTGGCCCCCAACCCTTGCTCAAAATATATAAGAAGCTGTTCACTCTCACTCTGGAATGGCTCTATGGATGAGCAAGATAGAACATGTACTTTCTTCTTTGGTGCCCACCCAGATGAATCAGAATGATGCCCTGGAGTTCTATGATCCTCAACAAAAAACTCCTAAGCCAGAATACATCTATAATAGCTGCACTGTGGAATTCTCTGCTCTTCAGGATACTATAAAGGCTCAAGAGAGACAGATGGGGTTCCTGGAAGAGGAATTAGTTCTGGCCTTTCAGGAAAAGAAAGAGTGGCTAGATGAGTTGGATACTCAACATGCTCTCCTTGAATCCCTTCAGGACCAACTAAGCAAGCACCTTGAAGATGCCTCATCAATTAGTACCCCTGATACTCTAATGGGATTGCATGGTAATGCTAAAGCTGATAGTTCCCCCTCTCAGAAGATCCATACTACATTGCCCCTTTCTAACTATCACCACTGTCACAGAAGCAATGAAGAGGATATCTCCTTCATTGCACCTTCAGTAGGCACCCTGGAGTCTCCCTGGGAACCTGATAGCAATCCCTTAATGACTACTGATGGTTATCAAGCAACTAAACCTCAGGCTATTCAGAGCAAGGAAGAATTTACTGATGATTCTGGCATTGAGGAGTACAATGAGGATCACTAAAAAAACTACTAAGCAGCCAGGACAAGGAGATATCCTTGGCTGCATTTGTGGTTTCACCTCCCTCCTCTCCCCCCATTCCTCTCTCCCCTGACAAGCCTGTGCCTGACCCTGGCACTTGTTGTTCCTTTAAAACAGAGCCGTCTGATGCCCCTCTGCTAGTTGATTTTGCCTCTCAATCAGAAACGTTGGATTCTTGCACTGTGAGAATGCAAGAAGATCTTGCTACTGGGTCCCCACATCCAAGTTCTTCTTGTCCATGGACCTGATACCTGGCTACTGGCAGATTGATCTCCCTCCAGATGACCCAGAGAAGTGTGCCATTCTTGCCAACCAAAGGCTTTTCCAACCTACCAGGATGCTTCAGGGTCTCTCTAATGCCCCAGCCACCTTCCAACAAGCTATGGACGCTGTGATGAGGGAACTCAATCCCTCATGTGCCCTGGTCTATCTGAATGACATTAAAGTCTTCTCTTGCATCTATAACAAACACCTGGAACCCCTGGAAGAAGTGTTCAAAATTCTGCACTACATCAATCTGGAGTACGCCAATGGAGAGCTTCCAGTTGCTTATAAACTATGTAGTAAGAAGGTCAAGGTGCTACCTCTCTCAATTGGGGAAGCCAGGGGTATCCAAGTCTACGCCTCCTGTAATGTGACTATCCCACCTGGCTCTCAGGTGATCCACAATACAGGCCTCTTGCTGGCTCTACCAGCTGGCACTCATGGAGAAATCTTTGGCATCCCTAATGCCTCCAGACTAGAACCATGGGTTGCACCAGGCATCCTCATGCCAAGTGAGAAGGAGGTACTCATACTCTTGGCCAACATGAGTTGTGAAGCTATGGTTGTCTCTAAACACCAACTTCTGGCTTATATACAACTGGAAGAGCATGACAACCTGCAGAAGACCACCCCCTTTGCAACTTCTCTGAGTTGGGTCTACCCTGTGAGCAACCACTGGTGTTATCAGTTATAAGCCGCAACTCCCTATCTGGCCTCTCCAAAGAGCAGAAGGATCAAGCTATGGATCTCTTTGCCAAGTATAAGGATGTGTTTGCCAAGGATAATTATGACCTGGGCAAGGCTGCAGATGTTGATCATCATATTGACACCTAAGGCAGTCCACCTATCTGTTCCAGGCCTATACAACACAGTCAAGCCAATCATGCCATAGGTAAGGAGGAGCTTCAGAAGCTATTGGGATATGGCTTACTAGTCCCCAGTAAAAGTCCTTGGTCTTCTCCTCTCCTGATTGTCAAAAAGAAGGATGGCATTAACCAGGTGGTGATTGACTACCGTTGACTGAATGCTATTACCAAGAAGGATTCATATCCCCTCCCTTGTATTAACAATACCTTGGACCAACTGGGTGGTGCCAAGTTCTTCAGCGCCATGGACCTTATCAGTGTGTATTGGCAGATTGATCTACCCCCTGCTGATCAAGAAAAATGTGCAATCATCACTGACCAAGGGCTATTCTAACCCACAAGGATGCCTCAAGGTCTTTCCAATGCCCCAGCTACCTTCCAGCAGGCCATGGATGCAGTGATGGGCAACCTCAAACTTGCCAGCGTCTTGATCTACCTGAATGAAATTAATGTGCTCTCCCAAATCTTTAATGATCACCTACAACAATTTGAGGAAGTCTTACAGAGGTTACTTGCAGCCAATCTCAAGCTCAAGCCACGCAAGTGCAACTTCTTCAAGGAGTACCTTGAGTTCTTGGAGCTCATCATTAGCCAAGATAGACTACACCCTGTACCTCTGAAGGTGGAAGCCATTGAGAAAATGCAGATCCTGGCCAATAAGCGGGACATGCAGGTCTTCCTGGGGATGATTGGGTACTACTGTTACTTCATCCCCTACTTTGCATCCCTGGACAACCCTCTTTTTCAGCTTCTCTGAGCTGATAAGGAATCCTTCTGAAGCCCAGCGTGCCAATCTGTCTTCAATGCTCTCAAAGGAGAACTGACTTCAGCCTCCGTACTGGCCTACCCTGACTTTTCCAAGTCATTTGTGGTTCATACAGATGCTATTCTGACTGCAATTGGGGGTGTTCTCTCCCAAATAAACTCCAAAGGACTTGAACACCCTGTTGGATACTGCTCATGTACACTTAATGTTCATGAGAGGAACTACATTGTCACCAAACAAGAGTGTCTGGCTGTGATATACTCCTACCAACAATAAAGAGTCTATCTCCATGGGGTACATTTCACAGTTGTAACAGGCCATGCCTCCTTGAAATGGCTGAAGACCCTCAAAGACCCTGAAGGACGTCTGGCGCGTTGGGCCAGTAAACTTCAGGCTTATGACTACAAAATCATTCATTGAGCCAGAGAAGCCCACCAGAATGCTGACTGTCTCTCCCGCCTTCCCACTGTTGCCTTAGTATCCCCCATGGCTGACATTCTCTATGAAAAGCTTATGAAGGATCCTTCTTTGTGGGGGGAGGAGCCAGTAGAGATACAGAGGGCTCTCAAGAATTTATCTGTTGATACCAAGGTCTCTAAGGAGCAACTCCTGAAGCTTTGCAGAGACTCTTGGCTACCCTACATACACCCATCCCTACGCATGGACTCAGTGGTGGCTGCTCACAAGACTACTGGTCATGGTGGTATACAGAAGACAGTAGCCCTGCTACAGCAGTACTGCTTATGGGAAGGAATGCACACTCATGTAGTAGATACAATAGCCACCTGTCATGACTGAAATATTGAGAGACCTAAGGTTTCTAATTTCCAACACAACTTGTACGCCCTGGGTTTGCCTTCCACACTGTAGCCATTGACATAGTGGGCCCCTTGCCAGCTACCAACAGTTGCAACAAGTTCATCATTTTGGCTGTTGACCATCTGAATAAATGGGTAGAGGCCAAGGCAACTCCCAACCAATCTGAACTGGTGAAAGCCATTTTCATCCTGGAGAATAACATATACAAACATGGTTGCCCCCAGATTCTGCTGACAGAAGATGGTACCAACTTCACCATTTATATCATCCCCCGCCTCAACCAAATGATGGGAATTTGTGGGACACTATTCACTCCTTATCACCCACAGACAAATGGCATGGTAGAGCACACTAATGGGAGCCTGGTCTAGATACTCCAGATGCTCAGTCACCAACATGAGACTAAATGGGATACCTTCCTGCCTGTGACTGCCTTTGCATATAACATTGGGTACCATTGTGCCACTGGCAAGCCGCCCTGTCCAACTGCTCTACAGCCGGCAACCAGGACTCCCCCTTTATTATATTCCTTGGTAAAGCCCATCCTGACTGTGTCCCCAGAGGCGTACCTCAACAAGCTTGTTAAAACCCTTATTTTCTTGCAATTGAAATCCTACACCATAAACTTAAACCATAAAATGCAGGACCTATAATGAACTGCATCTAAATGCCCTGCCCTACCCACTTACCTGGTAGGAGAATCAGTCTACTTCTTCAGCAATAGAGGGTACAGCCGTGAATCCAAAATTGCCTCCCTTTGGCAAGGCCCAGTTCAAGTTATCCAGAAGACTGGCCCCGACTCCTACACCCTTAAGGAGCCCCATTCTGGGCAATCAATCACTAGAGTACACACTCAGTATATGTGTGCTGCTCCTAGTGACCAAGAGTAAGCCCTAATGAGGACAACAACCCAAAAAAACAAAAGCCTAATTAAAAAATTCCATGGGTTGTTGTCCTGTTTGCAATAGTGATGCACCAAAGTACAAGGAATAAGAATGAAAGAGCAAGATGTTTATTGGAGACTGACAACACTCTTCCTGTACCACACCAACTGTTCTACCACATGAATGGCAGCCAGGAAACACAACTGGTTACTTACAGATCCATAAAGCCAATGACCAAGAATTGGGCAACAAACCCCCACCTAACAGGACACGTGATTGACCCCAACACCATAGCCGCTACCTAGAGACGCCAAGCCATTCTTGACCCTGCTGTCTAATCCAGTGGAGGGAAATGCTGCAGATTGAATGGATTAGACATTAAGTTGTCCATCTAGGAATAGAGCAACAGAACAGTTGCGCAATTGCTTTATTGCATCCTGGTTTTAATAAGGTTAATGACATTCAAAACGCCCTTAAAACAGGTGTTCAAAGAGCCTTTCAAATGCTCACAAGACACAGGCTTTACTTCCAAGGTTATTAATAGAACAACAAAGTTATTGCCACTTGCCTCCTTAAGGAAAGCCGCGTGAAACCGGTTATTCTCTTGTGCAGGACTTTCTGCTATGCCAAACCACTCCCCTCCATTAGCAAAGTCATTCTTTCTGTGCCTCCCTTCCCCTGGTAGAAATTCCCCTGCCTAACACTATATAAGTGCAATACTATCATAATAAACACTAGTTTTGTCTTATTATCTTCTTATATTCTTTTGTCCTTACCCAGGCTGTCACTATACCACAACAGGTATAGTATTAAGATAAAGAAGTAGTAGACTAAATATTTGTAGAAATTAGCACCCAGGCTGCATATTTTATGACAAGGAGCCAAAAAACCAGAGGGAGCAAGAAGAAGAACCAGTCCCAGGAAGAGGAAACCACCCCAACTAAAAAGCAGCCAGAAAGTGTTCCCTACCACAAATATCTGGTAGTTGATTTTGAGCAGGCTCAGGAAAATGCTTTCATTAGAGTCTTCAAGAGCTCCCCCCAGGGATGCTACTTTCACTTTTGGCAGGCACTCTGCCGCTGCCTTCAAAAATGCTCAGATCTGCATGAGCTTGTAAATGCAGAAGGCACCAAAGAAGCCAAGGACTTGTTCAGCTGCTTTGCTGCCCTTTTTCTGGTTAAAAAAGGAGAAAACCAATGCCTTTTATGATATCCTCCTCTGCCATCCCTATATTATTGCCAGCCAGGCAGCCTTTGCGTCCTTTATTCAGTATTTTTAAGCTCAACAGGTTGGTGTCTTTCAAGGAGCACACCACATCAAAAAAGGTGGTGACTCAATCACCTGTAACTGCTTCAAGGGAAAAGATGGTTTGATAAAAACACCTCTTCCCTTGAAGGGTGGCATAGCCAGTTTGCTACAAGGGTCAGGGTTCAGAAGACCAAAATCAACAAGATAATGGTATATCTAAAAACACAGCCGGCCATCTCTGCCTGGCTCTTCAAGACTGGCATGAAGTCCAAGGGCAACCCCCCAAGCAGAAAAAAGCAGTGAAAAAGTATACATAAATTAGCAAGGTGGTCCTTGCCTACTATCCTAAGGATAGAAAGCTTGAGCATCTTCAGGCCATCTCTGTTGCTCTTTCCACTAATGTATGTGATTTTTTAAATAAAATTCACTTTATCTTCTCTCTTATTTCTTTTAATTTTATTATTTTTTGAATTTTTTTTAGTATTTGGTACAGTTCTATGCTTATTTTAAAGTATAGTTTATATTTATAATAGATGAAAATAGTTGTTTTTGGGTATATTTTAACTTTTGGGCTATACACAACTATATTGCTACTAATTGACCCCATTTTTATTGCAGATTTGGAAGCCTGAGGCCTTTTTAAGCCTAGAAATTTTTTTGAATTTTATTTTTTGAGAATTAATTGGGTTTTTTTTGGGGTTTAAAAAATCTAAAAATTTAAAACCTGTTTTTCTTAGTTGCAATGCCGTAAATTAAAATAGCGTTTTTACTATGAATTTGAGATAGCAAAAATTTGAGATGGCATATTTCAAAATAGCGTTTTTCAAGATGCCATTTTCAAAATGGTGTGGCCTAATGTGCCAATGGCAGTCAATCAGGATAGGCACAGCCAGCAAAGATAGACCTATTGCAAAGATAGCCACTGGGAACTGTCTGAAAGGACAAGAATAAGGGTTTTTGCAGTATATATTGATACAGACACCTGAAAGGATGACAACAAGTTCTTACTTACACTAGATATATTGGAGCTGCTGGCTAGATTGTACTCCAGTTTCAATAAACAAAATTATCTTCAAATCTCTATTCTATTGTAATCTGTAGTGTTTGTGCATAGGATTAGGTAGAGTCCATTGAGCAAGGCTAGCATCCATATGTTGCTTTGAACATACCAGCAATATATCAAGTTGCTCAACAGGCACCTTGAATAGGGCTGCAGCAAATTAAAAAAGTGCTGATTATGGCAAATGCTGTAATCAACATATCCAAGCTGTCACATTTTTGGATTCCTCTTGCCTAGGGGAAACCAGAATTTCAAAAAATGAGTTCAATACAGCTTACTTTTTCAAGACAAGCCAGATTATAGATATTTCTTTTCACTATTTTTTTATTTTAAACATAAAGGCTGAATTCAAATTGTTATATTTTTTATTTTAAAATTCGAAATAAAAAAACATAATTTTTATTTTAAAAAAATCCAAAAAAATATTTATCTGTGGATGTGTACAGAAACAATTCTGGAAAAATTGTACCCTAGACAATTTCCAGAACCGTTTCCAGATTTGAGACAAATGGTTGCTTTTTTATAAAGCAGCCATCATTTCAGATCTGCCCCAGCCCTAATATTGACAACATGGTAGGCTACACCATCACAATTTCATTTTGAGATGACATTCTTTGTGTTAGTAATATTGAATCACTAAAAAATAAACAATTAATTGGTAAATATTCAACCAAACTTTACATTATGACATCTCAGAAATTTTGCATCTCAATTTTGCCACTTTGAGTCAAATCAATCAAACCTTATTCTGCTAACTTTATTCACATATGAAATCCCTTAGCGTGTAACATGTTTATGCTATCTTTAATTTACAGCATCTTTATTTACGCCATTTATAATCTACTCTGATAAGCTTATACCAACACTGAATCACAGCATTTTGTATACTTCCAGAAGCATCCCTACTGTATTAATCCAGGACACCAAGAGTAATAGCATTGTAAAACAACACCACTAAAGCAGCCCTAGTATTGATAATTAATGCTGTTAAAAATATTTGATATATGCAATTTATTACTTATCTATACATTGATGCATTAAAGAGGATATTAACAATAAAAAATTCAAGTGGTTTTAATATGAAAACTGTTGATTACATCATTCCAGCTTACAAATTTTGAATTTCACTAGGCTTCATACCACCAAATCAATTTAATTCTCATAGTGGATAGAGGAAAATAAGGTGAAATTACATATGCTATCATAATACACTATATCAACTCCCCAATCTCAATTATTGGTTTCTTCTTTTTAAAATATTGGGTATATACTTATGAGAAGTATATGAAACAAAATAAGAAAGAAATTAAAGAAGATAATGATATTTTGTTTGGTATGAAAAAGGGATACTATAGTATCATGACAAGCTTCATACTGCTCACTTATATCATGACATTCAAGGGCTTGTCCAAGTGGTGTTTCCTATATGACTCTGAATGGCTGATCTTCATACAACACTGGAGGGTGAAAATAGTGCCACTTATCATTTAGCAGCTGCATCACTTCTTGATGAAATGATCTCTCAAGAGCAATTAATCAAAGCTATTGCAACAAAAAGTACACTTTCCAGTAAAAAGCATTTAGTTAAAAGATTTAAAGAAAACTTTTGAAGCTTGGTATATATTTTTATCTCCTCTAAACAACAGGGTACTTTATAGCTTTAGCTTTTAAGCTAGCTCTTGATATATAAAAGATTTATAATTCGGGCTGGTTGTGATGGCTCCACTGATAATATATCAACTTAAATAAACTAGATGCAAGCCCTTTAAATTTTTTGGCCAACATTGTAAAGAAAACAGCATCTAGAAAACTATTTATAGAAATGAAGATGCAGCCAAAAAACACAAAGGGTTGTACACTTTTGCTTATAACAAGAATTATTTTTATGAAACCTTTTTCAATTTTTGATACATAAAACTTCAGGTCCTTTTATACACTTATAAATAATAACAGTGTACACTTTTTTTTAGTAAAAAAAAGTCTTTTTGCATTTTAAAAATTGCCCCAAAATTACATGAATCTTATTAATAATTCCACTTTAGATGCCACCTAAGTCTTCTAGACAGGCCCACTCCAAAGCTCCTAACATAAAGATCACTCTCATAAAGGCACAAAGGCCAAAGCCATCCCTTTAAGACAGCCTTCTAAGTAAAATACACCTTTCAAGATCCTCATGCCATCCTCTGAGCCTGAGAAGAACAGGTATATCCTTTCTCACTCTCCCTTTGTCCACTAACCATCTGATCCAAAAGAAAAGTTCCTTAATTCCAACAACAGTTTTGAGGATGAAAACCCTCTGAAACTAAATGAGGAGTGCATCTCAACTACCTCAATTGCTGATCTCATACCAGAGTGGGATTTGTACAGAGTAAATGGAATCTTTCAGAGCACCAGGCAATTCAAAGCCCCAGACATTTCCCCTGGATCCTTCCAAAATTATGATCAAAACAAGGGTGCTAGCTTTATTAAGGATAGTTAATTATTTTTAATGGTAAGAAATAGCAGATGGCCCAATATCACTATTATTATGACAATCCTGGTTACTCCAACAGATTAATGGCCTATGGCTTCACAAGGGTCAAGGAGCTCACCATTAAAAATGGCTGTATGGGCTCTGATGAGATCATTTACTATCTGATTTACCAGTTCCTGCATCCAGTTCATTCCTCTTAACATAGGACCAGAGCTCCTCCAAGCTAGTCACTCAAACTATTATTTATCTCAACAAAGATCAAATCCATGAAGTTGGTGATAAAAGCAATCTTCAGCAGTATGTTATTGATCAACAATTAGTTGATGAAAAACTTAGTGCCAGTGTCAAGAGCATCAGTGAGCTTGTGCTCACTGATGACCAGAAGATGGCTATGCTTGTAAAGCCCTTTATATTGTAGAACAATGAGCAAGGGTAAAAACCTAAACATTATGCTTTGATATCATAAGAATATCTCAAGAACCTCCTCAAGTTTGACACCCAGCTTGCAGACGAGACATTCTAATCTTTCTCAGAGCTATTATACCAGCTCCCAAATAAGAAGGAGGGTAATGAACCACATTGAGAGCTGTTTTTTAGGCAAGGGATGATGTTGGATAAATAAATAACATCTTTCTAAAGAGAGTTAAATGTTGGTTGTTTTGTTTGCCCAGTCTTTATGATTGGTATTTACTCTTTATGTATTAGGGTACTGATAGAGAGGCCTCCTTATCAGTACTTAGGAATGATAAATTTGTACCATGGGAGGGCCATACCAAGGGATATATGTGTTCTTAGACCAGCTAGGTTTTATAATACAACTGGGCATCTCCCCTGAGATGAAGTCTTTATAGGTAGCATTGGAATCCTTAGACCATCTGGGATGAGAATATAGCTGTGTTAATTCCACTCAAAAGGGATGAAAGTTTCTCTGTCTATGTCTTATGGGTAGGTTTAAAGAGAAAACCTACTGCTACTGTGTAATAATATGGTGCCTGAAACTGTCATCAGGGTGGCTTTCTATAGAAGCAGCTGTTGAACTTAATGAATTGGTATTTCTAGGAAGTAAAGTTGGTTGCTATATGCCTAAAAGCCCAGGCTAACCACTTGGGTGAATTAGAGAGGTGTTAACATCACAGAGATGGTTGCCTTTGAATGGCCTAGTTGACGTGTGAACACTAGTGTCAAGGAGTATAATAAATACATATTCTAGGGGATAGACTATTATTAGATGTCAAAAAGTTGATTAAAATGTTGAAGACAAGCAAAAAACATCTCTGAAGTATTTTTCTACAATATAAGGATACAAAACCTTTTTATGAGATGTTTTCCTTGATTTTACTATGAGAGTAAAGCTCTGGGTAGATGTTGAATATGATCCAGAAATAAAATTTTACATAGTAATTTATCATGTGAATTAGTTGATTTTTAAAGCAGAGAATTCTTTTTGATAAAACAGGAAGTGATAAAACTTTGGAAAACCAAGTGTTAACACTTTGATAGGTGGAAATTAACTTCAGATTTAAATCCCATGGAACTGTGAAAATATTGAAGTTTTGAACGTGCTAATCATTGAACAAGTTTGAAGCTTATTTACCTATGAATATTATTGGTTAAAAACCAAAAGCTTAAATAATGATCAACAGAATAATGAAGTAATGATTTAAGATTTGGATAGAGTAAGTTTGGAATCTTATTTTATTATAGAAAAATTTAGTGCCAATGGTTTAAGCTTTTGAAGAAATCCATTCTGAAGGCAGAAACTTTGGAAACAAAGCTCTATAAATAAGGGGATGCCTGTAAAGTTGAAGTGTTCTTTAAATCTTTTAGTTGCAAGCAGAAACTTTGTTGGGCACTTAATTTACATCTTGATGGTTACACATCTGGTTGGTCTGGAAAAACCCTGTGTCTTCTGAAGTATCCAGAAGTCCTTTCTAAATGGGTAGCTGGTCCAGAAGTCTGCAAACAATTGCAATTATAAGGATTCTAAGAGGATCTTCCTTCTGTCAAATAAAGGCTTTCATAACTCCTAATTATTTACAAGAATTTTGGCCATAAAATCTTCCCCCATATCTTTTAATCAAGTGGTGGACAAGAGGAGCAATATAAATAGAGCTGCAGAAAGCTTTCTATAAGACATATCCCTGGTGATGAGTGGAAAAGGTTAGCAAGTGTATTAGCACTTACAATATGAGAACAAGGGTTCCTTGGCAGTAATTTTACTACACTCTTTCAAGAGTTGTATACTTCCAAGGAGGTACAGATATGGGAAGATGTAGTTATGCACAGTTCTGATGCTAGGATACCAGCAGGAAAAGTACTAGAAGCGTCTGTATGGCTACAAACACAGTAAAATGCTTTGTGAATGGAAATCAGTCACTTAAGAATTTCATCTTAACTCAGTCAGGACCTAACTTTGATCAAGGAAACACCCCATTGTCCTCCCAGGAGTAGGAGCACCACAAAGAGAAGACTTATATCTTTAACTTGAATATTCTAAAGAAAAATTTTGATGCTATTGTTGAAACTGCAGGCTTGACCTGCCAGCAAGGTTCCAACCAAGCGGGTTTGTGACCTGCAATCCAATTATACGGTCACTCAAAGCCAGACTAGGAAGTCAACTCAAATTACCAAATCCAACAACATGAACAGATAACAATCCTGTATGGTGGATACTTTGATTTGGTGCTTGACTCATTACCAGGATCAAGCCACCCCCTTCACCATCCCACCGTGTGATCAATGCTATCATGTTCCTGTTATCCATGACTCACAATAGCTATATAATGACTATCTCCCAATAAAGATTATTATTTAGTTTTCAAATATTTTTTCCCCTTGTAAATCTGCTAAAATAGAAGTTTCAACATTGGTAGCAGAAGTAGGTTTTCCATCCTACTTTATCTCTCAAAATTTTGCTTGTTATCTGTACTTGCTGTGGTCAAAAAATCTACAAAAGAATTATGTCTGGCCTCCCAGTGGACTGGACACCATACACACTGGGTACCAAAATAACAGAAGGTTTTGTGGTATACCAGAACATGGTGATACTGGTCTCCGCCTTCAATGCCCTGTTGGCACAAGGTTTCTTCCAAAAACCTACTGCCACTCCTTGAGCCACAGATGAAAGTATTATCCCAGACCACGTAGCTCAATGATGTTGAAGCACCGCCTTGGAAAAATTTTCTGGAGCCAACAACAACACCACGGCTTTGGATACAATCTTCTCAGAGTAAACTAGCGCAAATGAAAT
This sequence comes from Entomophthora muscae, assembly GCA_014839935.2. NCBI lineage: Eukaryota > Fungi > Entomophthoromycota > Entomophthoromycetes > Entomophthorales > Entomophthoraceae > Entomophthora > Entomophthora muscae. The sequence goes on from QTSX02004347.1 coordinate 199,719, forward strand.
GCCCACAACACTTAAGAATTACAGAAATATCCATTTGACTTACACACAATGCAGGAATCTGATGCAACAAGTGACACAAGGACCACACTGTGAAAGACTGGTAAACCTTCAAGCAGGACTTCTTAGCAAGATTTGTGCTGAAGGAAACCACCCGCATAATCATATACCAAGTAATGAGCCTGTCCCAAACAGGCACATTAAGAGAGCTCACTTGTGCATACAAGGAGCTCCGCCTATGTGGTTCCTCAGACATGGCCTTTGACACTCCAGCTACACATCTCATGTGCTACAACATCCTCAAGTTTCACATGATGAGATACATAATCTAAACCAAGTAAATAATCTTCAGAGCCTGTATTTTGAGGCAGAAAAATGCAGAGTTTTGTCCAACGCTCTCCATAAAGTGCAGACTGGAGAAAGAGAGAGACCCAAGGATTCTCACCCAGCTGGACGTTCCACCTCCATCCTCCTGGCAACAATAACTCAAGCCATAAACACTTGGGCTCAAATGATCATAGCAACAAAGATAATGGGAAATCAAATTTCACCCACTTCAGAGTCACTACTACCCGGGACAAGGAAAATCCCAGGGAGAGCACTAAGCAAGCCAAGCTCTCCCCAACTAACTCCCAACTTGCCCAGTAAGTAGTATCAACCCAAGGATGTGGATCAGTGCCCAATGATCAAAGTTCCCTTGGGAGATCCATTACTCTACACCATCATCAGACATCCCAATAAACTGATGCCCTACCTTTTTTGCTTTTGTAGTTACACTGGTTCAGTGCTCCTGGACTCAGGCGCAAATTGTATGTTTGTCAACAGCATTTTTGTGGACAAGTTCAAGTTAATCACCAATCCTTTGAAGATCAATAACATGGTTTTAGCTGATGAACACCACATTTCTGTGACACAAGATACTGTCCCTTTCTCTATTACACTAGAAAACCTGCACTCCACCAAACAGGGACCTTTCATTGACTTCCCTAAAGTCAACATTGTTCTTGGGCTGGACTGGCTGTAAAAGAATAACCCCCACTTGGACTGGGTCACCTTTGTATTGACCATCAAACGTGAAGGGATCAACCACCAGCTCTACCCTGACTCTATGGGCCAACTCCTACAGGACCATGTCTTTGTAGGTATCACAGAAACACTTGAAGAAAAGGAGAATCTCAAGGCAATTGACTGGGACTCCTACCAGTACAAGATTATACACTTCAAGGAACAACAGGATACCACCACACCTCAGGATAAGGAAATTGTAGCTTACCATCCATAAATATTCAAAGAGGCTCTGCCAGGTTTTCCACAAGAGAAACACATATAAAACTCCATCCAACTCAAAGGAGAAGTACCCAAGACGCAACCTATCTACTGCCTCAACCCAAACAAGGACAACACTCTATGCGCTCAACTCAAAGAGGCACTAAAAAAAGGACTTATCTGCCCCTCACAGTCTTCCTTTGGTGCTGCTGTATTCTTCATGGCAAAGAAAGATGGAACCCTCTGACTTGTAACTGACTATTGAGCTCTAAACAAAGTTAACATTAAGAATTGTTACCCACTTCCACTTATTGATAAACTCTCTGATGCCCTGGGCTGAGCAAATGTCTTCTCCAAGATTGACCTGATAGCAGGCTACAGCCAAATTTGTATTAAGGAGGAAGACATACTCAAAACAGCCTTCTGCACCAAATACGGGTCATATGCATGTGTTTTACTTAACTTATAGGATGACAAAGTCCATCAACCTTTGTTAACTTTATGAATGAGGTCTTTGCCCCCCACAACAGCAAACACGCTTTAGTGTACTTAGACAACATCATTGTATAAAGCCCCTTGGTAGAACAACACCATAGGGATTTGGAGGCAGTCTTTGCCACCCTGGCACAACATAAGCTGCTGGCCAAACCCTCTAAATGTCAGTTCTTCTGCAAGCAGTTACTTTTCATGGGGAATATAGTTTCAAAGGATAGCATCAAGCCTGGCAATCAAAATATTCAGGACATCTGCAAGATGCCACTGCCAAAAGACAAGTCCAAACTCTGTAAATTCTTGGGAATGGTTGCCTACATCCAACAGTTTATCCCCAATTGTGGCGTCCTGACTGCACCTCTGTCTGCCATAACCGGCACAAATCTAAATTTTGTATGGAACCCTAAAGAGATCTCTGTTTCTGGCATCTAAAAGAAAAGTTGGCAACTGCTCCCACCCTTCATTACCCTAAACAGGACAAAGAGTACCAAACAGAAACATATGCCTCCAATGCCTTCATTGGAGGCGTACTGCAGATCAAGAACATCAATGACAAATTCCTGCCTGTATATTATGAGTTGCAAAATCTAACAGACAGTGAGTGCCGCTATCCTATCCACGGCAAGGAACTACTGACTATTGTACACTGTCTTGTTAAATGGCGCTGCTACCTGGAGTGTTGAGAGGAGTTAACAGCCCTAACAGATAATAAGTCTCTCATATACTTCAAAACACAAGCCAACCTGTCCAGATGCCAGGCAAACTGGATAGAACTCATCAAAAGGTTTAACATTATCATACAATATTAACCAGGACCCAAACTTGCCATGGTGGATGCACTTTCCTGCTGTATGTCAGAGCCACAAGAGGAGAAAATGGGTTAGATCCATATTGGCCCCTCCTGGTACTCCAAACTAAAGATAAATGCTTCCTCTCAGGTACTATTAACATCACTAAAGAAACAGTCATCAACAATGAACACCTATTCTCAGATGTATATGGGGCGCTACACCACAAGATAGCTAATGGAAGCACCATCCTGTATGTCCTCATGCACCAAAGAGTGACACCATTCTAAGCTATCACAGAGACTCAGGCCATAATGTCATGAATGACATTTAAATACTTGTATTGAAAATCCAAGAGTTAAACCCCAGTTCCCAGGAGGCGGATCCAAACTGCCAGACCAGTCCAGGACCAGCCAATCTGTTAAAAGACGGGCTCAAATTGGTAAATTACTCCGCGTTCCATCGGCCTACTACAGAGGACCCTCCAAAGATTACTCGAGTCACACAAAGTGGACAGGGGACTGCCCGCTTGTTGAATTGCAAACCTAAGTTAATGAGTTACTCCGAGACCCGCCAGCCCCCCAGAGACAATTCCCCAAATGGTCATCAGATTGATGCCAACCTGGAGCCACCAAAGACCCAAACCTACGCAGAGGTTGCAGCTTGCCTTAAGGAGGTTAAGACAAAACCTATTTTTAACCTTGCCAAGGGCCACCAGCAACTGCTAGTCTCCCGCCCAGAAGGGGTAGTGCAATTGGACTACTCAGGTGACATAGTGAACAGTGGAGGCAAAACAAAGCGTTGTCTTTCCAATTTTCCAGAACAGGCACAACCTGGATCTGCCGCCCTTGAGACCCCAAGACAAGACCCACGTCCTGCCAGTGCCTTGTCTGCAAACCTGAACCCTGAAAAAATTGAAGAAGAAAAGTCCCAGGGTATAAAAACCCTGGTGGTACAGCAATACCCCCATTGTCATTTTTGATAATAAAGTTTTATGAACCTTTGGTTTGAACAAATCTTACCTTATCTAGTCTTAGTGATCTTCCATCTTAATCCCAGTTGAGCAGACTGCCAGGCCGCCGCCCTCCCCCAAGACCAACCTGCTGAATTGCCCCAGGCATTATACTGTCCCCCGGGAGCCCCCTTTAGACCTGTGCATTTTATTGAATACACCCCAACCTTGCCTATTCAGATTACAACTTGGAGACTATCCTCATTGCCAACCCCTTGGCCAGGACTAGAGAAACCAAATACATAGGACACAAAGGAAAGTGGTACAAAAGGCCGCCAAGATTGTTCAAAGACAAGTACAATTATCTGCCTGCCTACTTTGTTTCTATGGCTCCTCCCTTAACCCCACAACCAGACCGCCCGCTGAAACCTACTGCCGCAGCTGAGACTATCTCTACCCAACTGTTTGGAGTACTCTACATTAATTTGACAGGATTAGTAGATTCTGTGGTCCCCAACTCCGGACCCTGGTCCTTACTCAGGCATTCTGTATCTTATATTATCAAGTTAGTACCCATTCTATGGTGGGCCTTACCCGCCGGCTCAGCTGTGCCTCACCCTGAGCCGCCCAATGCCTCTACCTACGTCTGGCTTCCTGACACATACCAAGAACAAAACCTTTATGAGTTTCTCAAGTACAAAGCATGGTGGTCAACTCTAAATTGGGACGTTCAAGAAGTTCTCAACCAATGCAAAGTATGTGAAAAGTTTGCAAGAAGTGACACTCCACCTAAGTCTGTGTTGCCCATTTGCTCCCAGTTACTCTTCAAGGTATGGGCACTAGACATTGTGGGCCCCATGCCCAGGAAATACAAGCCAAGAAGTATATCTACCATTGACTTTGCCACTTGCTGGCTGGTAGCGCAGGCAGTGAGGACACATACTGGCAACAACGTTTAGCGCCTCATAGGCAAGGAAATCTTTAGCAAGTTTGGAAAGCAAGAAATGCTGATCACCAATGAGGGTAAGAACTACCTCCAAAAACACCAATGTATACCTTGCAAAGAACGGGGTTCAGCACACAGTGACAACACCTTACCAACCTCAGGCCAATGGACGGTTGAGCAGCTAAATGGCAGCTTAGTGCAGACCCTCACATAGCTCACCGCTGGGAGACCTGAGGACTGGCCTAAGAAGTTACCAACTGCACTCCCTGTGTGCCAAACCTGTGCAAACAGATCCATCAGGAAGAGCCCCTTTGAACTTGTTTACAGCACACAACCCAATATTATCCAAGCTCTCTCAGGACCAAAGCTGGGAATACCCAGCAAGTTCCCCCTTGTTCAGCACCTCAAGTGATGCATGCCAACAGCAATCAGTTGAAAAAGAAATAGAAACAGCTACAAAACATGTTCATCCCCATCTAAAATAGACATAAAGTTGGTGATGAAGTCTGGGTAATGAATAAAGAAAAAAACAAGTTACAGCCCAAGAAAGTGGGTCCTGTTATAATCCTAAAGGTAAACAAAAACAACACTTACCTAGTACAAGAACTCAGCAAATGTAAACAAGACAAAGTTCTACACCACAACCAACTAAGACCCTGTAAGGCACAACAAAAACACCAAGAAACCATCCTAACAGTGACTAAACAACAGCTAGTTCAGTACAGCACCTGGGCTCCTGACAACCTCCCCAATGACCTGCCCCAGAGGAGGTCAACTTTCAGCCTGAGGGGGGGTGTTGAAATAGCAGACTTGACCTGCTAGCAAGGTTCCAACTAAGCTGGTTTGTGACCTGCAGCCTGAACTTTCAGTGACCCAAAGCCAAACTAGGAAGTCAACTCAAATTTCCAAAAACAACAATATGAACAAAAGCTGAGCCCCCATGGTAGATACCTTGTTTTAGCACTTGACTCATTATCAGGATCAAGCCACCCCCTTCACCATCCCACGGTGTGATCAACACAATCATGTTTCTGTTATCCATGATTCACAATAGCTATATAATGACTATCTCCCAATAAAGATCACATCTAGTTTCCAAATATATCCCCCTTATAACTCTGCTAAAATAGCACAGTTACAACATTGGAATATTAGAGATTATATAGTTGGGGTGAATCATTTTAGAGGGAACAAGATTTTATAGATCATTCACTTGGATTTGACAAGGGGGTGACTTGATCCCGCTAATGAGTTAGACACCAAATCAAGTGGCCACTGGGTTGAGATTGTTATTGGTTCTTGTTTCCTGGTTTGATGATTTGAGTTGGCTTCTGCATTTGGTTGAGTACAAGGGACGTCAACTTGGGTGGCACATGGCCTCTTGTGTGGAACCTTGCTGGGGGTCAACCCTGTTGTTTTGACATTCATATAATCTGAATGTTAATTTAAGTTATGTTAGCATTTTTGAGATGATGTAATAGAAACTGCTATGAAAAACTATTATATAGTTTATAGGCTTTTTTCTAGCTATTCAAATTGCAACATATTTTAAAAAACAGTTGAGATGTCACTTTTTGAGAGGGCCTATTGCACCAAAATGTGAGGCTAATTTAGTTCAAAATTTTTAATCTTTAACTCATTAAAAATATTTTAAGCAGGGATATTTTTGCTAAAATATAGAGAGCCGTCAAAAAAGAATATATCTCTTTACAAGTGTGAATGAAGTTTACTAAAGCTCCTATCTAGAACAGGTGATTGCCGCCCAAAATAATTTCTACTAGATAACTGGGGATTGAATCAATAGGAATGGGTAGCAAGCACCCTATTTCTGACTCAGGCCTCCCCACTAGGAATAAACCAATATATTCGCCAAGAAATTATTCTAAATCCGCCATAAGAATTTAGCTTCCAGTTTCGCAAGTTTATTTGTGTGAATTTCCATCTAAAATAGATCCAGCATGTGGAATTCCTTAAGGTAAGCCGAGTTATCCAAGTAACAGAAGCTTGTCCCACTAAAAACAATTTTGTTTATTTGGTATGCTTTATCATAGGTCCACGTAGGAGGAAACTTGTCTCTCAATATTTATCCTTCAGTTTTTATTTCCGAGAATAGAACAGAATAAGCCACCAAGGATCAGCGTTAAAGCTTCTTAAATAAGGCTTTAACTCCCAGTATCCTCTACCGCTTCATGAACTACCTTTTCCCGTTGACTGTGTTTGCTCTCACTGCCTGTGATGTTTTGGACCTCCACGATGACAGGGATGCTGAGGCTGAGAGCGCGTATGACGAATCCCAATCCTGGCCCGTGAATGAAGAGTTTAACGCCTTTAAAGTTCTAGATGAGTTGAAGAAGGCCGCTGGCACGGACTAAGATTGTTACAATTTAAACAGCAATGCCGGCCAGGGCGGATTGATTTCTTCTCAACCTCCGAGTTTTATCTTTCGGATCATGTACCGATTCCAATTTTATAAAAGGGATCACTCTTTGCTTTTACAATAGATTTTATTTTTTCAAGGTTGCTCGGCACACGGAAATGGTGGCTGAAGCTGATTCGTTAGTGGCGTTAATATCCAGGAAGCTCTAACAAATGATAAACCTTCCTTTTCGTCTACATAAGTTTATACCCAAGCTGTATATATTTAAAATCAATAGTGCAAATCGAATCATATCGCTATGAAATAACAGCATTTATCTAGCCAGCTTATCCAAAAGCTTTGGTTCAGCTTGAATTGTTGCACTAGCAACATCAGAATCCAACTGGTCAGAATGCAGCATCCTCCATATCAACAGTTTCCAAAAACCATTTGGGTACCTTTATCATCCGAGAATGGTTCCTTTTGGCTTAGAAGTTGATCTCGCGACATAACCCAAATCTAATCTTCATTTGAACTTTAAGGCTAAGCTCCAAAAGATACCCCGAAATCTTTTTTGGAATCGTTAGCCTGGATACTCTATACTGGCTGTTTGAATTCTGGCAGCTGCCTATAACATGGGCTTAAAAGTCAGGCCCCACAATTTTCACCATATCAAATATAGATACTTCCATGTATATACTTCTTAAAAGTTAAAGACAAAATACAGGTAAGATTTGGAAGAGATTGATATCTTTATTGGATATAGAAGAAGATTGCTATACAGTGAAGGGATAACCCACGCAGTGTCCATGTAGATCATATGATTTTGAAGGAGGGATTCCTCTATAAAGTTAGAAATTTATCCTAGTAGGATAATCAGATTAAATATCAGGGCCATCTTCTATTCAGCAGGTTTAGTCATCTCTCAAGGGAATGATTTTCCACAAGGGATTCATTAAAGATGTTGCAAAATATCCTCCTGGGGTCTTGGAGGTGGAGCCTTGGATAATCTCTTGAAGGTATCCAGAAGGGGCACTTGATATTGTCCCTTTTTATTCTTGGATACCTTTAAGCAAAGTCTCTTTGTAACTGCCTGGCTTCACATAGCCCAATTATATCATGGCATAATATCTTAAGAGTAGCCTATTAACTGATTTCTTTGATCAGATAGGTGTTGTTGGGTTTGATATCCATAATCACTCCTGGTCCTCTTAGTCCAGGATTATTTTTTTCTGGTCATGGTTGACTACTCGAATTTCATCTCATAAACAAACCCTCTCAACTTGGATTGATATGGCATCTCCTTCAACACTTTTCCTTTTACTTGCCAAGCTAGTCCTCTCATGCCTTCTATATTCTGGGTTGCTTTTATTGGATACCTTCTTTATATTGACAGTAGTGATCTGATGCTGGTGATGGCTGTTAATGTCCTTATACTATTTTATAGGGGCTTGTGCATGTATTTCAATTCACTCAGATGCAGCAGAACATAAGGGCAGTTGGGGCATGTCTTTCATAAAGCAGTAGGTTATTTGCAGATACTTTAATAATTGCTTCTACTAGAGATCTATCCAGCCTTTATAATCTGTCATTTTTCTGTAGTCAATAAGGACTGATGATTAAGGGTTGTATACCATTCTTGATGGGATAAATATTGGTATCATATGGGGTGAGCTTCTTCCCTCTACCAGTGATGACAAGTCCAGGTTTACCCAACCAGGCAATCATTGCCTTGCCAGTGAACTGCCCCATACTGCTGCCCTTATTTTATCTGATAGCTTGTGCATTTGGCTATCTTGTTGCATAGAAGAATGGCTACAATGATGAAATCTTTTCATTGCTGTCATCAGGCACAGGTCCCAAAATATCCAGTGCCCCCACCTTAGATGGTTGGTTGATAGGGACTGGCATCACAGATTTGGGAAGGGCTTTGGATTGAGCATGATTTTACACACTTTAAACCAGTTAATTAATTCTTTGATGCTGTTCAAAATGTTTGACCACCAGAAGCAGTACTTGAGATACTCATGTAGATTTCAGCTACTGGTGCCCCAAGCCTCTAAAATAACAAAGGGTGGTATCAATCTTTTGTGCTGATGGGAGATACAGTACTGTATCTCCATTTGGAAGTATGTAGTGGAGGGTATCATAGACATCTTTGAACAGATGCTTGTTTCTGAGGACCTTTTCTTGTATTTTTATTGGGGTACCCGGTGAAAAGCCCTCTCAAGGATCCCCGTTATTAACTTGGATCAGGTGGAGTCTTCACCACTAATTTATAGGAGATGTTTACACTACAACCTTGATAGGTTGAATGCAGTAAACAACTCTTTTCATGGCTTGTATTAAATGCTAATGGGAGACCTCTATATAAGGTCCATCTATCCCGCATGTATTCTTGATAGGACCAGTGTGTCTTGAAGAAACCAATGATCTGTGGTGGGTTAACACATTGGATAGCTGTTCTTCTTCCAGTAACAACCTTATTTCAGTAGAAAATAGACAATTTCTATTAATCCCTTAGTGTGGATGAGATAGCTGTTTTCACTGTCTGAGAGTTTATTTGACTCATACACAACAGGGAGGTGTAATCTGTGTCTGCTGTTTGTATCCTGAGTACCCCACCAATAGTGTAGTTGGAAGTGCCTGTGTCAGAACCATCTCTTTGGATGATTCTGTCAGAAATCTTTCTCATATGGATTTATTTACAAAGATAGACTTCCAGTAGGATCAAATTCAGTAATTGGAGAAACTAGTTCAGTAGTTTTCAAACCTGCTGAGATAAACAACAAATCTCAGTCTAAAAACCAATACAACTTGGTCTAAAAGCAAAATCAAGTTGGATCCAAATCTATTGTAATTTAGTATAAATTCTTTAATTTTTTATTTTGTTTTTAGACGGAGTTGTATTTTTTTAGACTGAGATTTTTTGTTTATCTCAACAGGTTTGAAAACTACTGTATTATCACTGTCAACTTGCTGGTTCATTGACAAAAGTCAAACCTGGGACCTATGCTGAGCATATAAGACAGTCTGATACAAGTATAAGATTAATAGCTAAACCTCCTGCTATGCACAAAGTAGAAAAGTTGGTAGAGTCTAACCAATCAGAGGCCTAAATACACCTAAAAGATGTTGGTGATTGCCTGCCTTACCCACCAGGCTCTGTAGTTGATTTTATCAACGTTAGAAACTGATAAATGGTTTTAATCATTTTTTAGTTTATCTTAAGGACTATATAACATTTAAGAGTTTGACAACTTATTTATGATCCTAAGTAAGCTTAAACCCAGTTTAAAAATAGTTGTGCATGTTTGAGATAACTTGAAACTTAATACTTCCAAGTTTATCTGACATGTAGCAGTAGATTTCCTTTCTTAAACTTCCCCATTCACAATTGTATATAAACCTTGTAGCTTTGCATGTAGCAAATGCTAAATTAATAAAGAACTTAAACCTTTAAACTTAATTTTTATTGTTTATAAGATTACCAGCAACCACCATGAAATCTCCTAATCTTTATCATTTATGGGAACTAGGTTTAAATGGTTGTTAATACTTCTGATGTGTCATTTGTTACAGAGTTTAGTACATATTAAAACCCAACCTGGTTAGGCACTGGCACTGAATACTGCCAGAATAGGCAATGGGCTCCTATAGCCCCAGGAAAATAGTATACTGTTTCCTTGTTATCCCCCAATCCTCAAGTTAACAAGGATCCCCAATCAGCACCAATCAAGCCCAAGTCTACCAGTTTGTCTCATCTGCTTGCTTCAGTATTCTTGCTTTTTTTATCTGGGAGCCTATGCCTTTCTAGGCCGCTTCAATTCACTCCTTGGTCAATATTGTATTATTGGCAATCTATTCCATCTGGGCATGGTGTCATTGCCCATTGGGTCTATTTTAACAGGTTTAAATCCTTCTGCATTAATCCATCAACCAGAGAAGCTATTCCCTGCAGGGTGGATTCCTGCCAGTCTTTCTCTAACTTATCAATTATGCTGTAATAAGAGTATTGTAATAAGGGTGCAGTGATCACCTGGTCTTTCAATTGGCAGAAGTGTTGCTCTTTTAGGGGCATACAGAAAAATCTGGGTGTCTTGACATTTATTGAAGATAACAGGGCGTTCAATGCCCCCAGTATGAGATTAATCTTCTGAAATATATAATCATCCCCAAGAAGGTGCGGAGATAATCTTGTTCTGAGGTGCTGGCATGTCATTTATGTCCCTTACCTTTTCAGGATCAGTATTGAACCCATTTTTATTGATAACGTGGCCTGGCAAGAGCAGTTCATTAGAGAACCCCCAAATATGGATGGCTTGGCAGCTAAACTTTTGTCTGGAGGGCTGTGAGTACAGTATGGGTGAATTTCAATGTCTTTCCCTGTTGTGATTTAGATGAGATGTTGTAACTGTGCTGTTTTAGCAGAGTTACAAGGGGAAAAAATATTTAGAAGCTAGATAATAATCTTTATTGAGAGATAGTGATTATATGGTCAATGTGAATCAAGGATAACAGGAACATGATTGTTGATCACACAGTTGGATGGAAGAAGGGGGTGGCTTAATCCTGGTAATGAATCAAGCACCAAAACAAGGTATCCACTGCAAGGCTTTACATCAGCTGTTCATGTTGTTGGATTTGGTAATTCAAATTGACTTCCTAGTCTGGCTTTGAGTGACCGGATAATCAGATTGTGGGTCACAAACCTGCTTGGTTGGAACCTTACTGGCGGGTTGAGCCTGCTGTTTTGACACCCTCCCTCCCCCAACTGAAGGTTGGCCTCCTCTGGGGGTAGGTTGTCAGGGAGGTTTTCAGGAGCCCAGGCGCCGTATTGAATCAGTTGTTTTTTGGTGGCAGGCAGGGCGGTTTCTTGTTGCTTTTGTCTCACTTTGCAGGGTCTCAAGCAATAATGATGTAGGGTCTTGTCTTGCTTGCGTTTCCTGAGTCCTTGCACAAGGTAAGTGTTATTGTTGTTACCTTTAGAATGATTGCTGGCCTTACTTTCTTGGGCTGTAGTTTGCTTTTATCAACATTCATGACCCAAACTTTGTCCCCAACTTCATGTCTATCACAGATGGGGAAAAAGGTTTTTTTCAGACGTTTATTTTCCTTTTCTGTTTGTTTGCTGTTGGCCTCTATAATGTGAGGGTCTGAGCATGGGGGACTTCATTTAGGATTTCCAGTTTAGGTCCTGTCAATGATTGAATGATATTTGGCTGTGTGCTGTATACCAGTTCAAATGGGCTTTTTCTGGTGAATCTATTCACTTGGGTTTGACACACGAGAAGTGCAGTCAGTAGCTTCTTATACCAGTCTTTATGTCTCCCAGCAGTGAGTTTGGCTAAGGCTTGCACAAGGCTACTGTTAAGCCGCTCCATGCGTCCATTGGCCTGGGGATGGTATGGTGTTGTCACAGTGTGCTTGACCCGGTTTTTGGTGAGGTATAAATTGGTGTCTTCAGAGGTCAATTCCTTGCCTCCATCAGTTATCAGGAGTTCTGACTTTCCAAACTTGCTGATTATCTCCTTGCTAATAAATTTTCAAACGTCATTGCCGGTGTGTGCCTTCACTGCTTGGGCTACTGTCCATTGTGTAGCAAAGTCTATAGCAGTGATGAAGTATTTGTTATCATTGTGTTTCCCTGGCATGGGACCAACAACATTGAGGGCCTACACCTTTAAGGATAGTTGTGTGTGGATAGGTAGTACTGATTTTGGAGGGGTTTTGCTTTTGGCAAACTTTTTGCATACCTCACATTGGTCTAGGACTTCTTGAACGTTGCAATATAAGGTTGGCCACCCGGCCTTATGCTTAAGGAAATTGTATAGGTTTTAGCTCTTGGTATGTCTGAGGTCTCTGTGATAGTGTAGGATGGTGTCTACCCACTGGTGCATGGGGATATATGGAATAATAGTGCCGTCAGAAATTTTTTGTGTAGGGTCCCATATATGTCAGTGAATAGGTGTTTGTTTTTGATAACTGTTTCCTTTGTTATGTAGGTTGTACCAGGGAGGAAACCCTTGTCTTTTGCTTGTAGTACTAAGAGAGGCCAGTCTGGGTTGCGCCCATTTTCTCCTCTTGAAGCACAGACATACAGGCAGGACAGGGCGTCTGCCATGGAAAGCTTGGGACCAGGTTTGTACTGTATGGGCATATTGAATCTCTCCAAGAGCTCCATCCAGTGGGCTTGGCGGCAAGATAGATTTGCTTGGGTTTTGAAATATATGAGCAACTTGTGGTTGGTTAATGCTGTGAATTCTTCCTGTTGTTCCAGATACCAGCGCCATTTGACTAGACAGTGCACAATAGCCAAAAGTTCCTTGTCTTGGATAGGGTATTGCCACTTGCCATATGTCAATTTTTGTGATTCATAGGCTACAGGCAGGAAGTCACAATAATTATTTTTGATTTGTAGTACTGCCCTAATGTATGCATCTGAAGAGTCGGTTTCCATTTGGTATTTCCTGTCATGTTTGGGGTATTGTAAGATGGGCACTGTTGTAAGCTTTTTCTTGAGACGTCTAAAACAGAGGTCATGTTGGGGGGTCCATACAAACTTGGACTTGGCGCCTGTTATGGCAGACAAGGGGGCAATCAAAATGCCACAGTCAGGTATGAAGAGGTGTACATAGGCCACCATCCCCAAGAAGGTGCAGACTTCTGACTCATCCTTGGGTGAAGGCATCTTACAGATGGCCTGAGTCTTTTGACTGTTGGGTTTAATGCCGTCCTTTGAGACTATGTGTCCCAGGAAGGGTAATAGTTTGCAAAAGAATTGGCACTTGGAGGGCTTGGCCAACAGTTTGTGTTGTGCCAGGGTAGCAAAGACTTCCTCTAGGTCTTTGTGGGGCTTTTCCACTGAAGGGCTGTAGACAATAATGACGTCCAGGTAGACTAGGGCATGTTTGTCTATGTGTGGTGCAAATACTTTGTTCATGAAGGTCACAAAGGGGGACGGGGAGTTTGTCATGCCAAAGTTGAGCACCACACATTTTTATGAGCCTTATTTAGTTCAGAAGGCTGTTTTGGGGATGTCTTCCTCCTTGATGTAAATCTGGTTGTAGCCGGCAGTCAGATCAATCTTGGAAAAGACTGAGGTTCCTCCCAAGGTGTCAAAGAGATTGTTAATCAGTGGTAGTGGATAACAATTCTTGATGGTAACTTTGTTTAGGGCTCAGTAGTCTGTGACCAGACGCACGGTACCGTCCTTCTTGGCCACAAAGAATACAACAGCCCCAACAGGAGACTGTGAGGGGCAGATAAGTCCTTTCTCCAATGCCTCCTTGAGGTAGATGCGTAAGGCATTGTCTTCATTTAGGATCATCCTGTAGATAGGGAGCGCTTTAGGGACAGCCCCTTTGATTTGGATGGATTGTTGGATGTGTTTCTCAGGGGGCAGCCCAGGTAGCGCTTCTTTGAAGATTTCTGGAAGACAGGCCACAATTTTGAGGTCCTGAGGCCTGGAGGTATCCTGGTGATCCTTGAAGTGTATGATCTTGTACTGGCAGGAGTCCCAGTCAATGTAATGGTAGATTCCATAATGCCAGGTATTGTCCGTCCAAGTAAGAAGGCTTGGAAGGCCGGAAAACCTGTATCAAAATTGACCAAGTTAACGGATTTAAACCAAACAGTCAATTAAAAATGGATCACGGCTGCTCCAGTCTGCCAGCTGAAACCAGCTCCCCCTTTCAAGCTGATGTTGACAAATTGACGCAATATGAGGGTCACCTAATATAAGCTTGTTGATCAGTATGGTCGTCAGAAACTAGTCACACAAGGGTTCTTTGCAACCTGGACCAGATACTTACTTGACAATGTGGAAGGAATAGGAGGTCAAGACTCAGGTGGTATTGTTTAGTCAATTTTTCTGATATATATTGAATAATTTTCCCTGTTTCAACTCTAAGAGTTGAGTCCTCCTAAATTTACTTAATAAAAATCATTTATCCCAAGTTCTAATTTTCAATTTTAAAAAATGCATCCTGTGATTGGGTTGTTGTGGTATATTCTGTACAATCTGATTCTGAACTGAATCATTTATGGAAGATGGGGCCCTGCAACTGGAACTTTGTTGCTGGTGCCTCCCAATGTCAATTTCATGCCAGCCAATTTTGAAGCTCCTCCCCCATTCTTGGAAATGAAAATTGTGTCAATTCTCAATGCCCAGAATTTTATGCTGAAAATGCACTGATGCTTTTCCAGGTCATTTATCTAGGACTACTTTGGTTAGGACTAATTGTTCTATTTGATCCTGGAGTTACAATGGGAAATTTCACAAAAAAATATCTGAAGCCATGTTGGTGGTTAATCATCAATTCTTTGTGGATTTGGGTGGTAATTCCCCATCACTTAGAAACAGCTTCATATTATCCAGTGATTTCTGTCACAGTCAATTGCCTTCAGGTTTCCTTTTTCCAGGGTCTCTGTGATGCGCACAAAGATGTGATTGTGTAGGAGTTGGTCCACTGAGTCAGGATAGATATGGTGGTTGACACCTTCACGCTTGATGGTCAAGACTGAGGTTGCCTAGTCTATGTGAGGAATGTTCTTTCATAACCAGTCTAACCCCAGTACATTTTCAAACTTTGGGAAGTTGATGATGGGACCTTGGATGGTGGAGTGGAGGTTCTCAAGCATGACAGAGAAGGGGGCAATTTCCCTTGTCACAGCAATGTGGTGTTCATCAGCCAGGACCACGTTTTTAATCCGCAAAGGATTAGTGGCCAGTTTGAACTTGTCTACAAAGCTGCTGTTGACTAGGGTTCAATCTGCACCTAAATCCAGGAGTGCTGAGCCTGTGTAACTTCAAAAATGGAAAGGATAGAACATTAGTTTATTGGGATGCCTGGTAATGGTATACAGTACTGGGTCCTCTGAGGGCACTTTATTAATTGGGCATTGTTCCACGTCCTCAGGTTGGTACTCATTATTGGGCAAGTCAGGAGTTGCGTGGGGAGAGCTTGGCTTGCTTATTGCTCTCCCTGGGCTTTTCCCTTGTCTTGATTGCCTTGCGTGGCAGTGATACAGAGATAGGTACAATTTGACTGGTCATTGTTCCCACTTCCATGTCCATTTGAACCTGTGGGTTTATTGTTGGTGTTATTCCTGTTGTTTCCAGGGGTGGTTGTGTGGAGCGCCCACCTGTGTGGGAGTCCTTGGGTCTCTCTTGTTTTCCTGTTTGTGCCTTACAAAGAGTGTTGGAGGTTTGTTCTGACTTCTCTGCTTTGTGGTACAGGCTTTGCAGGTTAGTCACCTGGTCCAGGTTCACATGCCTCATCAATGCAACTTGAGAGCTCTGTAGTACATGAGATGTGTGACTGGGGTGTCAAAGTCCATGTCAGATGGTGCACAAAGTTGGAATTCCTTGTAGGCGCAGGTGAGTTCCTTCACGGTGCCTGTCTGGGTAAGGTTCTTCACTTAGCGTATGATCACGAGTGTTTATCCTTAAGCACAAATCTTGCCAAGAAGTCTTGCTTGAAGATATCCCATTTCTTGTTGACGTGTTCCTTGTGCCACTTGTCACACCAGGTGCCAGCATCATGGGTCAGGCGGATGGAGATTTCCGCAATCCAAAACTGTTGTGGGCACTCCATCTGGGCCAGCTTGCTCTGGGTGGACTGGATCCATGCAGAAGTTTTGTTGTTGGCCCCAGTGAAGGGTTCCAAGGCAGCGCTTCACAGTCTTTGAGCTACATAGGTGGGCATGTTGTTTTTGTTGGTTGGTTGCGGAATGGAGGAGGGAGACTGAAAGAGTCCTCTTGCAGACATGGCGTTGAAGGTGGGTAGTGGAATCACTGTATTATGGTACAGGACAAAGACATTGGGTATCTTGGCACCAGGAGTGTACAGGGTCCAGTCAGGCAGGAGGCCAGACATAATTCTGTCAAGGATTTGTTGGCCACGGCGTGTGCAGTCAACAGGCAGAATTTTTCAAGATAAGGTAGGATGGAGAAACTCTCTGTGCTACCAATGTAGTAACTGTGCTGTTTTAGCAGAGTTACAAGGGGAAACATATTTAGAAGCTAGATAATAATTTTTATTGAGAGAAAGTGATTATATAGTCAATGTGAATCAAGGATAACAGGAAAATGATTGTTGATCACACGGTTGGGTGGAAGAAGGGGGTGGCTTGATCCTGGTAATGAGTCAAGCAATAAAAAAAAGTATCCACTGTAAGGGATTATTATCTGTTCATGTTGTTGGATTTGGTAATTTGAGTTGATTTCCTAGTCTGGCTTTGAGTGGCCGGGTAATTGGATTGCAGGTCACAAACCTGCTTGTTTGGAACCTTGCTGGCGGGTCAAGCCTGCTGTTTTGACAGAGAGTATCATATATGCCATGAATGTTGATTATTTCCTTTCCAAACCCCAAAGAGCAGAATAGGAATCAAACCCTGGTTGGCCCATCTGCTAGCCCTCAGTACCAGCTGCCCACATTTTTATATCAAATTCTCCTCAATTTAATCCAATATTTCCCTACTGAAAGAGAGTCCCCTGAAAGTCCCCCCAAAGCTTACTTGAAGGGGTAACACAGCCACTGTCTCAGTACAGAGAAGAACCCCCAACTATAGGATCAAAAGCAAACTATATCCAACAAAGCAGCCAACAAAACCAGCTCAGAAAACTGTGGGTTGCCCACTGTTGAGGAGAATACCAGCTAACAGGCCACTCCCAAAAATAGCACTCAGGAACAGAATAGTTAAATCACCATTCTAATAAACTCACCAATGAAATACTACCTTTCTCCAGTGCTATTACACCATCCAAAACCCCAGACAGCCTGCCTGGCTAAATCCCAAATACCCAATCATCAAATCCCCAACCACTGGAAGAAAAGCCTGGTGATGGGAAGCTATATGCACCTTTAAGCCCAGCACCAGGCTGTATCAGAGTTCTGAAATAGAAAATTTTTATTAACAATTGATTCCCCCATTTCTTCACAATTTTAACCTTACTATCGCCATTTAAACACAATTCCCTCTGATCCAGTAGACCCTCAGACAAACTGTCTTCCAGTCCTGCCTCACAGTTTTCTGTCCACCTGGAGCACCCTACAGGACAGTTTTTTCACAGCTTTTCCTCTGAAGCTCAAGCTCAGAGATTTTATACCTTAAAATATATTATTACCCAGTACCTTGGCCCCTAATAAAGATTTAACCAAATTTAACTGTAAAGGTACCAGGCAGATTACCCAGCCCAGGTTGCTCAAGGATAAATACAGTTTCCTTCCCGCCCATCAAACCAGTATGGACCCACCCCCTACACCAAAGCTTGCATACTTGTACCCACCCAATCTTCTCACTGAAGATACCATCAAGCTTTTTGGAACAGTCTATGTTTTCCTCTCTGGGATAATTGAAACTATAACTCCTGCTGCTGGACTCTGGTCCTGGATGGGTTGACCCCCCTCCTAAGGATTCAAATTAATATTGATCCTCTGGTGGGCTCTGCCCACCTCACCCCAAATTCTTACATACTGCTTTAACCAAGGTGGTTAACTGACAATATAAATTTATAACAGCTCTTTATTCACAATTGTATTTAAAGAATCTGTTCATAAAAGTCACAAAGGTACTCAGGATGTGATAACTGCTAATCTGTTAATCTCTACCTGTTATAACATTGATCCAAAACCATCCCTTAAGGTCTCAATAGTTTAGGCCTATGGATAATTCCTTAAAGACTACACCCTCAAGGACATACATGGAAGCAATATTGGTCCAGTTTGTAAAAGCAGATTTGGATGTAAATATTATTTGGCTGATATGCATAGATGGAAACTGTATATGCACATCAAAGTGCTTCCTGTATAGATATATGCTGATCATCCTAATAATTATACTTGATCACATATGCTTCTATTTACTAGTTGCACTTCTGAGCTTGATGCTTCATACCTTGAACAGTCAGACCTAATCACTTAGACTCATTATGACTCTGCCTTCTTGTTGCCTGTGCTACTAAGGTAACAGGAAGATCTCCCTGCTGTAATAACAGTTAGAGCTAGTGCCCTAGGCCTGATTAAAGTGTGACATACTATCTTTTATATCTGCATCCCAGTACAGCAGTTCACCCTGCTTCTCTGGAAGAAGCCTCCTAAGAGGTTATGTTAGAGTTGTGTAAACCAAATTTGAGATCAAATGAAAGCTATGGAGATAAATTGCCCATACCAAATTTAGAACAGAAAAAGGGAGGTTTAATGGAGCTTCAATCCCACAAATCTGAAAAGGTAGGGAATGAATTGCGGCACAAAAAGGAGAAGCAGAAAGGGAACAGGATATGCAAATGCACGGCCAAGAAGAAATGGTTTTGTGATAGAGGGTACAACCCCTGTTGGTCTTGGGTGGAGGCTTTTCTCAGCCAAGACAAGATGGTGGCAGCCATGGCGTGTAAGGGGGACTTTAGACCCCAAAGCTGCTTTCATCTATAGGGGAGGTAGTTTTATTGTTTGGTAGGAAAGACTATCTGAAAACAAGTTTTATGAGGGAAAGTGGGGGAGCCTATAAATCAGCTGGGGAAGGTGAACTTGAATCTTATCAGCCAACAGGAAATATTTTCCCTTTTTCTTTTGGAAACTTCTGTCAATATTTCATGACATCATAATATGATATTTTTGGACAACTAGACAGTCAATCACCAAGCGCTACAGAATAGTGGTATCTGGTGATCCTCAGTGCATAATTATCCAGGAAAATTCTGAGAGGTGCAGGTTAATTTCTTTACCCACAATAGAAGCTCCCTTAGTCAATCTTTTATCAATGACTAAATTCAAATAATCTAATACTTTTAGGGTTTTTGAAACTTTCCCTTTCTAATTCTTCTTTCTTGCATGATCTATTCCAGAAAAATTACACTTACATGACAGGTTACTCCTCTTAAATCATCTTTCTCTCTGTGAACATCACATGGGGAATCTGCCATGCCAAACCTTTAGCCTACCTGTTCAAAGAGGCCCTATTTAGCACTGAATGATGTTTAAAGATATCTCAGGGATAGCTTAAATTTGATGGCATCTGCAGTCAGTTCAATCTATATAAAGGATTCAAACCTTCCTAGTGTGCCATACAGATCATCAGAAAGAGACAGGAGTACCAGTCCTTAACTTTACCCAATATAAGAGAGCTATAATAAGTAGCAAGTTGTAGACCATCATCTTCCCTGGCCCCAGAGGAGGCTGCCCAACAACCATAGTCTTGGAGGGCCAATCCAGCTCTTTCCCTGGGGCTTCTTAAGGATCCCTCTTTGGGCATTGGCTTCCTGGGGTGCCAAGCAATATATTTGCCTTGTTTTAGTTACCATTTCCCCGAGGCAAATTTCATGCTGTATGCTCTGTTGGGAACAGCCTGGGAAATCTCTCTAAGAAAGCGGCAGGAGATCCTGGACCCACCTTTACAATATAGGGCCTTGTCATTGCAAGGGCAATCAATTTGTGAAGGTGATGATCTCATAGATACAAGGGTTCCAGTTGATCTTTCAAGGGTTATTTCCATCTCTGTCTTTGACAACCTTGCAAAAACATAGTCTCCCATGCCTGGGGAGAATTTGTGGGGCAATAATGGATGCGCTTCTCACATTTGAAAGCTGGGTGATGATTTCCAATCAGATATGCAGGCTGGTACTTCTCATCCAGCCCAGTCCCAGAAGGATGTCACACCCAGAAACCAGGGTATCTGGGCTTCTCTAGGGGTCATTGGATCTCTATCAGCTTTCAGAAAGGCAACCACCAGAATTAATGTCAAAACCACAGGCTCAACCCGCCAGCAAGGTTCCAACCAAGCGGGTTTGTGACCCGCAATCCAATTATCTGGTCACTTGAAGCCGGACTAGGAAGTCAACTCAAATTACCAAATTCAACAACATGAAAAGATGATGATCCTTCTTGGTGGATACCTTGTTTTATTGCTTGACTCATTACCAGGATCAAGCCACCCCCTTCTTCCATCAAGCTGTGTGATCTCCAATCATGTTCCTGTTATCCTTGATTCACATGAGCTATATAATCACTATCTCACAATAAAGATTATTATCTATCTTCTAAATATTTTTCCCACGTAACTTTGCTAAAAAAGCACAGTTACAACATTAACTCATTCCGCAAGTCAACTTACTGAATGTTGACAATTTGTCAACATTCAGTAAGTCAACATTATTTTAGTATTTATCTGCCAGAATCAGGTATTTTCAAACTAAGCTAATTTTTCATAGTAAATTATCAAGTCAGAATTGCAAAATTAAAAAGGAACAGGCATAATGTGGGCACTATTTAAACAAAAGCTTATTTTTAAGTCAAAAAACCGATATAATTTGCTATGAAAATGTAAGTTTCTTTGTACTTTTATATTAAAGTTGACTCCAGTAAGTAATATCTTGATGCAACCCCAAATAAGAATCCATAAATTTCTTAATAAAATACACAATATTCTAAGAATAACTACTTTTATATATTAATATAAGCATTGAACAGAGATATATGCCAAATTTTCATAGTGTTATTTTTATTATTTAGATATTTACTGTTATTTTAAACTCACTGGCTAAACTAGAGCTTATTTCTGGAAGTCCACTTAAGCCAAAACACATATGTTAAAACTAGAATTTATATATGTAATTATAATTTTGACTTTGTGTCAAATTGATATGTTGCCTAAATTGCAACAAAGGGGTTTGGCTAAGCAAACAAAGTGACATAATTTAAGCAAGATTTAATAGGAGAGTTACTATGAAAGAACACTGACTGCCTGAATGTCAACATCTTCACTGGTTTATTAGTAAAACACTACCGCTTAACAAAAAGCACACATATAATGATATGGTAATTCATGCCAAAGTACCCAGGGCTGTAATTTAAAATCTCTCTACAATCTCTATTATTTATTTTTTATAGGCTACATATGCAATCTTTAATTTTTAAATTTAAAAATAATTAATTTTGGCCTTAAAAACCAACTCCAGAAAATATTAACTAAGCTTTATAAGTGATTTACATAGTGCTTCTAGTTTAATGCTTACTGTCAGTATGTTGACAGTCAAAATTAAAGCATTTTTTTATGCTGAAAAACTAAATTAAATATTTTTGACTATTGTGACTACCAGAATGTTAAATTTTTTATTTAAACATGTTTTTTTCCTATTATTTACTAATAAAATAGCTCTAAAATTAATTTCCATACTTCTATAAACTATTAAATTCATAATAAAATTTAAAACAAGTTATTATTATTTAATTTTATTTGTGTTTCAAATGAATGTTCTTACCTTATGAACTTTACTCTAATTACTGTAGGACAATTTTCCAAGAAGCCACAAAAGAACCCCAAGTCAACCAAGAAAGTGTCCAAAGCCTCTGGAAAGGCCCAATGTCCATACCCCAACAAAAAACCAGCCAAAGAGCCCTCAAAGAAAAAGAAGACAAAGGAGAAGACCCCAGACCATGAAATAAAATAGCCCTCCCCTGACCCCTCCTCTTCTCCAAGCTGGTACCAATCAAAAGGAGATGAGGTTACACTAAACAATCAAGGAAGAAAGAAGATACACAACAGTCCAGAACCCCAGACAAGCCCAGATGAATCAAAATCAAAGGAAATAAGCCCCAAGGAATCAGGTCATCCCACTCCAAGAAGTGCAAGAATCCAACTCCAGATAATTCCCCTCCACTGCCCAACAAATCTGTACCTCTATCCTCCTCATCAAGTATCAATAAAAAAGATCCTGATGATTACCTGTCTGACTATCATCAAGCATCATTTGGACCCTGGGATCCCCTAAAGGTTCACAATATATTTAACGTCAAAGGAGAGTTTAAGCTCCCAAAGAAGTTCCCTTGGGTTTCCCCTCTAATGTCTGTCAAAGGCGGTGCAAGTTTAGTCTGTGGTGGATATATTTTTAATTGCAACAATCAAAAGAGAGCAGGAAGAAGCAAGCATTATGTGTGTGAAGATAGAAGCTGCGCCGCCAGGATCAACACAGAAGGATGGGATAAAGTCACTAGTGAAAAAAGAGAACACACATGCAATTCTCCAATCAATCTGATTGAAAAGCTTCAAAAGTGGTACTCTACCAAATTATCCCAGTCTCCAAAGACGTCAAGGCTTCTGATCTGGCAGTTAAGTCCACCACATACCTAAGTAATGAGAACCTGAACCTCAACCCTTACCACAATCAGTTAGTGAAGTACATATGTGACAAACACTGTGGTCTATGCCCCCATAAGAAATCTGACATGGTCCAAGGAGAGTTGGTATTGAAAGAGAAGTTAAAGATGTTCAATAGTGATGAGGTATTCATTTAAATGATGATGGGCCTACAGCAAAGCAAGAATTATATGCTATGCTACACAACAGAACCTGGAGCAGTTAAGAGATTCAGAGACCTGGTTATGTGACGGTACCTTTGCAGTATGCCCCTGCCTTTTTTTACCAACTATGGATTGTACATTATCTTATTGAAGGCAAGTGCTCCCATTTGCCTACTTTCTGCTTCCTGGGGCAACATAAGAGATCTACACAAAGGCCTTTAAAATTCTTCAGGAGGGCATCAAAGCCCTACCCAGTAATAGAAAGAGTTACCCGGGCCATAACACTAGAGCCAATCCAGATGATGATGAAAAGGATGAAGCCACCCTTGTTGCAGAACAAGAAGCTCTTGACAAAGCACATGGACCCTCAACTATAATAATGGACTATGAAACTGCCCAGTATAATAATTTTTTAAACACCTTTGATGGAGAGGTCCAGGAGTGTTTTTTTCATTATCAACAGGCTGTCAATAGGCAACTAAAGGGTCTACCTAAGCTCAGCAAGCTCCACCGTCTAGATACATCAGGAAAGTGCAAGTTCTTAATTCAGCAGTTTATAGCACTAGTCTTTGTAAATTCAGAGCATACTGGGCAAGCCTTTGACCTATGCCAGGATTCATATGCCAAGAAACATGAGGATGCCTTCTACCCTTTTATTGAATATTATGAACCACAGTGTATTGGACGTAAGGTCACTAAGCACCAGAGCAAGCCCAGAGCCAAAGCCAACTGGAACTGCTACCAGGCAGTTATTAAGGATGAGATAAAAACAACTTCATCTTTGGAGGGTGGGATAAGCATATCAAGTGCTCCTTTGTAATCAAGCCCAGATACAACACCTTCTATGAGCACCTCAAAGTCCAACAAGGGAAGACTGCTGCATCCATCAGAGATATTGAGAACCGCCCATCCAAGAAGAAGAGAACTACCAAAGAGAAACAGTATCAAGAGAAGATTAAATACGTTGTCAAGGCCAAATAAAAGCTTTCAGAGATTGGGGAATACATCAAGAAGTTGCCACAGTTCTTACAGTAGTTTTAAAAGCTATGGCAACAAGTGAAATGAACTCAGATTTAAACAAAATCATTTCAGATTTAAACAAAATGCAAATTGCGCAAGATTCAGGATTCAAATAATTTAAATATTGTTTGTTAATAAATGAAATGCCAAACCAAAAACAAAATTTCACTTGCCCATTATACAAAATTATATCAAACATCAAGTGGTGTAGTTCAACCCACAAACAAAATGAACTGACACAACAAGTGAAATGGATGGATGCTATTCCAGAGTATATTATAATCCAATCAGGATTTGTATAAGATACCAACAGAAGGACCAAAATGAAACAAAATCTGATTAATCTAGAAGCAAGATTCCACAAACACGAAACAAAATGAACTCACACAAGATGTGCAGTATAGGCAGCCTAAAATAGAAAATTAACAGTATAACAGCCAATCAACAGCTATCCAGTTTAGGAACAGAGGCATTTTATCCATTTTTCATGGCTCCATATTTGTATGAAATGGTTTTAAGAACCTTCCAAATATGGACTCTAGATTACAATAAAAATAAATCATTGATTTTTAAAATTTCTACTTTTAGTGATTTTATCCTAGGTTTTGTTTCAATATGGCTTTCAATAGCAACATCTTCAACCGTGCCAGCAGCCAATCCAGCAGCAGTCAAGCCAGCTTCAATGGAGGTGAGGATCAGAACGTGGAGGCACCCATTTATACCCAAGCCTTTGAGGTGGGTAACAAGGAAGCTGACCTGTTACTGTCCCCCGACCCATATGGCTTTGACTTGTTTGAGAGTCACTTTGCGTCTAGTGCTGCCCCTGCTCCCACACCCACCCCTGCACAAGCTGCCCACCAACCAACCAATCAGGATGGCAACCTTTATTTGGAACAACTTCCCGCCATTGCCCAACCTGCCCCTCCCTCAGCCAATCAGGCTTCAGCTCCCCCCACCCAGCGCCCTAAGCAACAAATCATCACTGCCCAAATTCTTCAGGAAATTGTTGCACTCAACCTGCAGGGTCTGTCCTGGGATCAGATTGCTGACCAATTGCAATTTACCCAAGCTACTGTCATGTGGGAATTCAACAGCATGATAAACAGGGGGAATCAGATTGGGGCGGCCAAGAAGCCCAAGAAGGCCCAAGAGCCCCAGATAACTGAGGCATACCCAATAATGCTTGACCTCCTCCAGCGGGACCCCAAGCTTCCTTTGACCCAGGTCCGGAAGCAACTTGCTCACCATGGCATTTGGGTGTCTGAGCGCATGGTGCAGCTCTGGATGTACAGGAAGGTAGCTTCTGTATGGGTTCTTACTAATTTTTCTGGCAACCAATGGGATGGCGCTGAGGATTCCCCATATGATCCTGCCATTGAATCCACCCTGGTCTGTTGCTTGACTAGTCTGTCAGATGATGTCATTTTCATCTCCTACTACAAGCTATTGTTAGCTTTTGATGACTTTGGTGAGCAAGGAAGAGCTGCCACTCAAAAAGGAAGGAAGAAGGTCAAGAAGGGGATGTTTATTGGTGCATTTCTGGCTGTGACAGCCAAGGGTTTTATCTATTATTGGACAAACCCTGATTTTGTCAATGGGTACTCATACGGCCACATCCTCAGTGGATTGCTCAACTCCTGGGATGGCTCAAATTCCAAATACCAGGTTTTCTTGAGCCATCAGATGGAGGGAAACTCCACTGCCCTTGAGGCCATCCAGGGACGTGGGCACCAGGCCTCAGTCTACCCTGCCGGCCATGCTGACGTCCATCTGGGAGATGTTGTCTTCTTTAACATGGGATCCACACTACAGGAGCGTTGCCCTCAGGCTTTCAACAACCTCTATCTTGGGGTCCTTGATCATAATTTTCTCTTTGGTTGCCAAATGGTGGCTGACTTGTTTACGCAAATGGTTTTCCATGTGAACATGGGCAGCCAATCACATAAGGATAAGCGCCTTTCACCTCGGGCCACTGCCACTTACCAGCCCATTCAGCCAATGACAGATGAGGAATACCAACAGCAGTATATGGCAGCCATCACGCAAAATCCTCCTGTCTCCACCCCCACCACCAACACCCCTAACCCACAAGCCCAACCCACCCAATCCCAGACCCCCCAGGCCAGCACTGCCTCTATGTCTTCCTTCCTGCGTTATTCTGCCTCCTAGGCATCACTCCCCCCGCCTCAATAAACCCCCTGTTACCAAACATTTTATATTTATATTATCTTTAATTTGAATTTCAATTGTTCATGTTCTCTTTGTTTATAGTTGGTTTTATTCTTTATGTTCAGCTTATTTCTATAAAATCATATATTTACTATGGTGTGTATCTAGATCCAGAACACAGTTATTTTTAGCACCAAACCATAGCCCCTTGTGAAAACATGGACAACAATTTGGTGATCAGCTAAAATTGAATTAGAAAATTATAGTGTTAACTGTTTTTAGATAAAGTTGTTACTGATCCAAATTCAAAACCTTAATGATAAACTTTAAGCCAATCAGGAGCCAAGTGATAAAGTGATTGTTGTGACATAAAGGGTCATTCAATAATTCTTTGATGCATGTGCGCTAATTAATATGATTGGCTGGATGTTTTTCCATTGTACGCCATTGCCGCTGTGGTGAGTTGTTGATGGACTAGTGTTAACTCAGCGGGTGATTGGGCACTAGTCCATCAACAACTCACCACAGCGGCAATGGCGTACAATGACAAAACATCCAGCCAATCATATTAATTAGCACACATGCATCAAAGAATTATTGAATGACCCTTTATGTCACAATAATCACTTTATCACTTGGCTCCTGATTGGCTTAAATTTTATCATTAAGGTTTTGAATTCAGATCAGTAACAACTTTATCTAAAAACAGTTAATGCTATAATTTTCTAATTCAAATTCAGTTTATCACCAAGTTGTTGTTAATATTTTCACAAGGGGCTGTGTCAAGCGCCAAAAATAATATGATAACCAGGGAAACAATGCCACACAAAGCAAACAACACATATTGAGATGTATGTAAAACATATACAAAATGGGTAAAAAGATGGGATAATGTAGTAAATGAGAAAACTAAAAGGAATAAACAAAGAGGCAATTATATCAAAATAATACAGAATTTATTGGGACAAGAGCTATAAAAACATATGAAAAGGTTAGTAAAAAATCAATGAGCAAATTGGAAAAACTTCTAAAAGACCTTGACTTGGCAATTGCCAAAATCAAAGAAATTGACCGCAAGGTCAAGGAAAAGGTGAAGTCTGCCGTCCTTGAAGGGGATAAAATTGAAAAGGTGTCCGCCAAGTCACTCATGACCAAAATACCAGACACACCTGAGAAGACAATAGAGCGCCTTCTCAACATTCAGAAGACAGTGGTTGAAGGCTTGAAATTCAAGTCCTTTGCACTCTCTGTGCTGTCTGTCTGAACGGACGACCCTGAGATGTATGCACATCTCAAACCCACCAAGAGGGCTCACAAGGAGGACACTGAGATGCCTGCACAGCTGCTTGCGCCAAGGATGGCAAAGCCTGCTGAAGCCGCCGGAAAAGAAGAAACCCAAGAAGGTAACCTAAGAAAATAAATTTAATAAAAATTCATAAATACTTACCTTTTTTTAGAAGATGTTGATGGAAAACTCTGCCAGGTCCTGGTTCCTTTTGTCCCCCCCACCTTCTACTCAAATTTTGCCACTCACGTGGCAAAGCAGCTTTTCCTGTCCCCCCTGTCTTGCGGGAGCTCAAAGATAGGATTCATGGTGCATTCCCAATGTCCAGGGAGGCATTGGCTGGGCTAACACATGAAGAGGGGGCATCCAAGTGGGCAGTTACTGCCTACAAGGATGCTCAACGGGTCCGCTTGGACCCGGTTAGCCTCAGTGGAGTTTACTGTGTAAACTCCATTGAGCTTGTTTGGGACGTCCTGGCAACGCTCCCATTCAAGAATATACCGGAGATGGGCTGGGCCCATGCAGCTGCTTGCTTCTGCTTCCCGGTGGAGCACACCCTGTCCTACCTTCTGGAGAACTTTGGGCGCGCAGTAGAAAAACTGGCTGTTGCGGATGCAACAGCCGTGAAGAAGACTAAAATCCTCCTGGCGGACTTTGGGCTGGCCTGGAGTGCCGACGAGACAGGGGTCCCAGAAGCTATGGATCTCACCTTTGGCAAAACTAAACATGAGAAAAAAATGAGCGCAGTATACAATAATTATGCAAGTTTACGGAAGCCTTTGCTGGGCAAAGGCTTCACTTGGTGGCTTACCTGGGGTTCCTGTTTTACTTTGGAATGAGTGCCAGCGTGGAGGACCTGGACGGGGTCCTTCTGGGGATCAATGAGGCCCAACTTGCTCTCGATGGGAAGAAGGTCCCCCACGGATATGACTCAGTTGACCATGTTATCCAGGACGCCCTGGTCCTGGCTAGAATCTACAGGTTTGCGGCCCCGCCTGAGAAGCTGCTGCTTCACTCACACCTCACCATCCTCCCTTTCACCAGCAGGCGGGAGTATTTTAACCAGGGTGTATCCACCGTCCACGGTGTGGCAGTGGAGGTTGTGCGCCACCTCCATTGTGGGGTGGGTACATACCGCTGAACCCATTATAGGCGCTCCTAAAATATTCTCTATACCAATAAATATATTTACCCTTTAGATTATTTTTATTATAATTAATAATTTTATAAAATAATATTTTAGCAAACATTACTTACAAAATAAATTCCAGGGAAGGTTTTAGTAAAAGCATATAATATATGTCAATAAAATCTACCTTTAATTTGTATGATTTACATTTATTTTTTTAGTTTGCTTTTTATATTTATTTGCCAAAAATGATATTGATGTGTTTGCTTAATCCATTATAAAGCGTTTGGGATACCCTTGGATGCAATAATAAAAATGATTATGAATGAATAAATAAATTACTAACCTTCATTGATGGTGCTGCTGAATGTGATTGTGGGCTTGGAAACATCTAAATATAAAATTTTAGTTAATGAATCTTGATTAGTAAATTAGAGGATGTATAAAAAAAGTGGGATAATCTAAGCCTTTAATTGATTGGCTGATTTGCAAGGCACATGGGGATGAACAAATCAGCGTAGCCATAGAATTTAGCCACAGTCTCAGCTGGGAGGGTGTGGATCCTGGCCTGCAGCAAATCAAAGAGGTCCTTGGTCTCAGTTGGGGTCCCTCACTTGACAACTTGCTTGAGCCACCCAAAGACTTCCTCAATGGGATTTAGGAAGGGCAAATAAGCAGAGAGAAAGAGAAGGCCATATTTTCTGTAGCCAATTGCTGAGGGCCCACTTTAATACTAGTGTTAATCACTGAAAATTCTCAAAAATATCAGCCACCTTATAGAGACCAACATTGTCCAGCACAATGACGTTGGTAAAGCCCAGGCTTGTGTGCCTCAGGTGCTCCTGGACTAATTGGAGGAATGATAGAAAGGTACTGCTATTTTGAGAACCCAATATCATTTGATACAGCTCAACCCCCTTTGGACCAAGGAGAGCCACCATCAAATAGGCTGTGGCGCAACCTGCAGCACGCCAAGCCACCCTGTCATTTGAGCCTTTGGGGACATACCCATACCCATTGCACATTGACAAGGCAAATTCTGATTTGCCAATGTAATAGAATTTGACTGTCCCCTTGGCTTTGAGGGAAGTGTATGACTCTGCGTTTTTCCTGGACGTTGATGTTGGCTGGACTATTACAATTGTAGGGGGATATCCTGAGATTTTCCAGGAAAAGCACATTCCCTTGACCAGATGGTAGTAAAAGGAAATTGAGGCCTCAACCCCAAAATTAGACTTGAACATTGCCTGTATATTTGCCAGTTCAAGATGGCAATCTTGGGTTATCCAGTGACAGATTGCCCATTTGTGCTCCTTGGTGAGCATGATGGAAACGCGCAAGGATTTTTCCACAGCAGGACTTGGCCAGTATTGATAAACTTGTTGAATGTCTTGGAAGCGTACTTGGGATCCACCCAAACAATGGCCACGGCCGCCTTGTAATTGCCTGATTCACACATTAGCTTAAGCAGGATGATGTGTTTGATATCAGGAATGTGCTTCTGAGCAGGCTTTTTAGCGGTGGGGATTGACTTGTTGGCGTTGGGCACAACACAGGGCATGGGCACTTTGGTGTAAAACGCAGCAACTTTCTTTAGCACTAACTGTCCCTCATTGGTTTGGTAGAACTTGGGCTCTTTGTCCTCCTCCTGATTGCCATCACTGACATAGGGCTTGTAGCTAGTATCAAGTACAGGCTTCACCTTCTCCAGCATGGCTGACGGGACCAACTCTTGCCGGTACACAATGTCAAACACATACAAAGCAAGTTCTACCTCCTTGTTTCTAACTTTCTTGGTGAAGCTAACCTTGGTGGGCTTCCAGGTCAGCTTGGGGACCTAAGAGCTGATGCTCTGCACCCTAGCATCTTGTGCTCCTTGAACCAGCTGTGTCAGTGCAGTGTCACTATCAAACTCTCCTCTCCCATCTCCTTCCTGAGTAGGCACTTGTGTTGTACTGAGTCTATTCTTTGACCCGTGGGGGTGACCGCAACCGCGGCGCACAACAGGTGCATTGGTACTCTGGTGTTGTGTTCCTTCCATTTTAAAATTTAATAAAATACTAAATAAATTTTAATTAAGTTACTCCCTAATTTTAATTTTTGCTTTTATCTGAATATGGATATTTAATTAGAGGTTTCCCACCCAATATCCCAATTACAGATTTTTTATTTCTTAACTAGTTGTTTTTGGTTTTACACCTTCCTTTTAGAATACCCAACATAATTTCCACCCATTTTCCCGGATTTTATGCCAAATATAAGCACCCAACACAATATTTTTAAAATTTATGTTTCAGATCTTGTGTCTTTCTTTTAGATGCCTTGGTATCATTCTTGATTACAATCCATTGCACATACTGCGTGAGTGATTTTGTTTGTGGTTTGAGTTCCTATTGTGTTTTGTTTTTGGATTGAGTTTTGACGCACCATGTGTGGGTGTATTTTGTCACCAATTCACATAGTAAACATATGTACACTGAAAGCCAACTCACACCATTTTGTTTGTGAATCCATGTATTTTGGATTGCATTTTGAATGGTTTTGCTTTGCGCATGAGTACTTTGTTGCTGTGTTGACCCATTTTGCCTATTAGCGCCAAAAATCCCTGTTAACGGAGTGTATATTTTAACCTGCTAGTTGAATTTCATTTAAATCTGAGGTCATTTTGCTTGTTGCCATAGCTTTTAAAACTACTTTAATGGCAACTAGGTGATTGCAGTCTAGCTTTTGATTAAATTTATTGAGTATTGTCTAATTCTATATATAGTTCTTATATGTTCAGTATAACATTTTTAAATAACTAGTTATTCTGAATAGCTCATTAGTAATTTATGACACTGTGTTTATAAAATTGGTTAATTCTCTATTGATAGCTTGATGCCTTAGTCTGTATTATATGGCCTATATTGGGGTTTTAGGAGATTATATGTTTTGTAGTTTTCAATATAGAAAAAATTATATTAATGTTTCTGATTATTGTATTCCCCTATAATATGTGTAATTTTAAGTAGTAACTTTTTGTACATTAATTTTTTTTATGAGTGGGAAAAATACTTTATAGTGAAGATAGCTAATTTCATAGTGAATTATTTTTGAAGTGTATTTTTATGAATTTTTTTTAAATGCCATGTATACTTCTTATGGACTTTTTTATATCTATGCTGTCACATTACCCTAAAAAGTACCTTGAAGCTTAATTTTTAACAAGTAAAATGTTCAGGAAATAGGTTTCTGCTTATTAAACAAGTGTCATCATTTAGTTATCTGTATGAGTAAAAACTTATTCTGACTTTCTCAATGCTGTCAACATTAAAGTATTTTTAATTCTGATTGTCAACATATGGTGAGTTGACTTGCGGAATGAGTTAATTTTGGCGGTTGCCTTCAGAAAGGGTTGACTCCTTCAGCAGCTGCTACGCCTATGCTGTCTGCCATGGCTGAACGGTTTAAGCTGATGTTGGCAATGGGTAGTTATAAAGGCCAGAAGATTTTTTCATCAGCAAGGGATCAATCCTCCACATCATCAAGCAGTGCTTTTTCTTGATAGTGTCAGAAATGGAAAGAATACATGAGGAGTTTATTCCTAGTCTGAGCAGCAGACTGTATAGGATTGTTGGAGGGTACTTATATCATGGTGATGAAATCCAAGTCTTGATCCCTGTGCAAGCCTTGTAATGCAAGATGGGCGTATTGCCTAATTACTCCCCTGATTCCTCCCTCTTTGGGTAAAGTCTCAGTTGGTGAGCCTATGTGCCTCATTTCTCCCTCCAGGGTTAGGATTGGGAGTATGGTTGACCAGCTTGTTAAAACATATGTCCTGTTTAGCAGAGAGGCTCTCCTTATGCCTGTTGGTCCTGTGAAAGTTATCAAATTTCTTGGTAAGCTGTTTGTCTTCTGGTAATACTTCTTAGAGGCGGTTGCATCCACCCATGGTAAGCTTTTGTCTGATGTGTGTTGCAAGTGTGTTATAGAGTTCAGGCGTGTTTAGGGCCGTCCAAGCCTATACTGTGGGACTTGGTTATGGATGTCTTTTTCTGCAGCAGGATGATCTTCAATACTATCAGTCATTTCAAATGTTCTGAGGGCTGTCCTTATTGTAACATTGGTGTCTCTGATGGAAAGCTTTGTAGGAAGGCTTTTTGAGCATATCTTAGGATTTGGTATGGTCAATGTTGTTCTCAGTAAATTCACTTACAGACATGGTGGCTATTTCTGTGGCTCAGAGGGTGGTGTTGCTTTCCAGAGTATCTATGGATAACCAACTGGTGTATATTTATCCCACATGCTTGGTATATAGAGGGTGGCCTTCTCTAGACACAGTCCTGCAAAAGTCTCAGTTTAAGCAGAGCAGAGGTGTTAGAACACTACATATAGTACCTTGGGGCAGCTGCTATTGCATACAGGTTCAGAATCCTGTGAGTACTGAGGAAGTTGAATTGTTCAATGGATATGAGTACACTAATGGAGATGGTGTAGCTTGCAGGGATGCCTTGTTCCTCCTATAGATTATCCAGCGGGTAGGGAGCACCATTTTTTGGGTTCTCTTCATTAGGAAGCTTTCTTAAGGTAAGCAGGTACAGATAACCTACCTGTGATACCACAACCAATTGTATACTTATTGAAAGTACATAAAGCAAATAAAGGGGGAAAGTAAATGAGAGGATGTTGCTTCATTTGATATAGGAGAAGGGTGTTGTATAGTATCATGCTAAGCCACATAGTGTTGGTGTAAATTGAGGTAGCCATGGGGCTTGTTTGAGTATTTTTTATTTAGGGATTTGAAATGTTTGATCCTTATACAACATTGGGATACGGAAAAGGTACCGCCTACTATCTGGCAATTGATCTGGTTCTTGGGGGTAATTGTTTCCCAAGAGGTAGCAATCAAAGATGTTGAGACATTTAGCTGATAAGCCAAAGTGTCCATGTAGATCATGATGGCTATAAGGCTTATGTAAACCTTGTCCCTTGTGGAACTTAAATGTTTGATCTTAGTGTATTATATGGATTGAATGTTGGTGCAACGTTTTAATTGGCTATTGAGTTATTTATCAGGGAAATGAGTTCCCAAGAGGGAGTAATCAAAGACCTTGCAACTTTTCGAATGCCATTAACTAATATATTTAGTTCGATTTAACATTTGGGGTCTCTTTAGGGAATTTATATGTAAGTTTGATTTAATTTAAATCGTTTTTTAATGTCGATTAAAAAGGTGATTTCCAGGGATCAACTTTCCAAGCATACATTCTTAATTTACCTGATGGTTGGCTTCACGGCAGCTAGTTTTGGATGTGAAGGAGGATGGGGTTGTTGGATTTTGAAGAGGGCAGCTCCATGCTGGTGGAGCCGAATCCAGCCGTCAGATAAAAGGTGAGGGGTAGCCTTTGACTGGCGGCTTCTCGGCAGTAGTGGGACATTTCAATTGTATTGTCGATGCTTAAATCGATTGATGCCATCAACCCACCCAGCTTGGGAGATCTGTTCCAGCTTATCGAGGTGGCATCGAAGTCTGGGCTTAGGCTGCGCTGCAGGTTGAGGATGCTGCTTCCGACTACTCTGACGCCTTGCTTAGGGATCTCCAGCGTACAGGTGCTGGTATTTTTAAACTGCCCTAGGTGGTATGATAGGATGGCATTTCCCTGGTAGTGGTAGTTTCCGACCAGGAGCTTCGTGGCGACATCGACGTGGCAGCTTTCGCAGCTCGAGGAGGGCCGGCCGCAGCAGCCGGCGTATGAGGCCTTGACGGTGATGGCTTCCTTGCTGGCAACCAGTTGCTAATAAATCAGTACTTTGATCGATTGAAGGAATACCTGGACCTCAGCTCCAGCAAACACCTGGCAGGACGACAAAACCGTAAGTAGATAGATGAATTGCATGATAAAAGTATAAGTCGATCAGATCTCTTTAAATAGAATCGTGGCCCTTGCTACGTTGACTAAAAAATTCCATGGGGTTGGAATGTTTGGTCTTGGGCTTAGGAAAAAGGGAGCTAGCTTTTCTCCTTCTAAAAGAAATTCTTATTTAAGAATATTTGACTTTTACAGTATAAATATTAACCAATCATCCCAAAGTAACTGTCAAATAAAATGCTTCCATGCTTGAATCAATGTGTAAAATAAATTGAAATACTTCACATCAAGTCTTCTAAAAAACATTTAATTTATTTCTCGGTTTCTTTAAATTGTCGGAAGTAAGGGTTTGTTTATCCTTGATGCAATTACCAGAACGGCAAATGTTTCCCTCGCCCAATCCGCGACGTAATACTTCGAACCTCAATACCCTGACTAGGAAACTTTCTAAAAACATTACACCCTTGCCCTTATCGCTCAGGGTTAGTCAAGCTTAGCGCTCGGCCACTTTACCCTAAAGCGTAGTTTCTCCCCAATGCTGCCAAACACGCCTTATCTAGATCTCCTGGGTCTCTACTGTCGGATGTTCAATCACATTCTGCCTACATCATGAAACTTCTTCCGGTTCAAGATACTTGGAGCTGCAGAGAAAACGTGCTCCCCTTTCAAGATAACTCATCAATGCCATCCCTTGACCCTGTAATTCCAAGTTTATTCCTACAAAAAAACCATCATGTATCCTGGAAACCGATCCTATTGGACACCAAAAGATAAATACTCTAACCTGATACCTGCATTAAATCGGCAACAATAATCATGTACCTTTATGGAAAACAATATATCCAGTAGTTGATAAAAAATCTGTCTGATATAAAATTCTTGGACAATAAAATAAATAATATGTGGAAACTTACAAGGAGATTGGTATCTTTATTGAATATCAAAGAAGAGCACTATATAGCAAAATGATATCCCAAATAGCTTTCATTTAGATCATGGCAGTGATATGTTTTAGAAGATCTAGATCCCTTTGGAACCCAAACACTTGATCCTAGAGCAATATCAGGATCTCATGCTAGGGCCACCTTTACTCATCAATCAAGTCATTTCTCAGGGAAAGGATTTCCCAAGGGAGATTAATAAAGTATTTTATCAGCATCCCCCTGGGGTCTTGGATGGCAGAGCCTCAGGCATCTTCTTAAGGATATCCAGGAGTCATGTTTGGTATCAATACAGTTTAGCCTTGTATACAGGATGGCAAAATCTCTTTCACCCATCTGTCTTCACATAGTCCAAGTCTTTCATGGTTTATTAGCTTGAGAGTAGCCTGTGCATCAATTCCTTTGATGAGGTAGATGTTGCTAGGCTTGAGCTTCATGACAATCCCTGGCCCTCTTGGTCTGGGATACAATTTTTAGTCATGGCTGGCTAGCCAAATTCCATCTCATACTCAACCCCTCATAACCTGGAGTGGGATGGCTTTTCTTTCACCTATTTTCTTTACCCTGCTGAGTAGGTCCTCTCTTGCTTACTAAAAGTTTGGATCACTTTCCTTCAGCAACTTCTTTTATAGTAATAGTTATGGTCTCATGTTGATGCAGGTGATGGTGGCTCAGGGTTTTATACCGCTTCATATGGGATATTGCTAGTGCCTTGGTTTACTTGGGTGTATCCAATCACCACAGCTGCTGGGGGTATATCCATCCAAAGAGGAGAGTTATCAGAAGCCAAATTGACCAGTTTCTCTACAAGAGATCCATCTAATGTTTGAGCTTCACTCTTTTCTTGGGGGTGTTAGGGCTATCAATTTTATGCTGTATGCCATCCTTGATGCAGTAGATGGAGTTACCTTCTGCAATGAGTCCTCTTTCTCCATCAATGATGAGAATATCAGTCTTACTCAATCAGGTCACTATCTTTCTGCCAATGAATGATCTCTCAGGTTACTTTTATGATTGTTTTTTGCTTGCGCTACAGGCCATCTTGTGACATAGTTGATGGCTATGATGACACACTGTTTTCTTTTATTATCTCCTGGCATGGGTCCTGCAATACCTAGTGCCCAAACCTTAGATAGTTATGATATCAGGGCTGGCATTACAGATTTGGGAAGGGCTTTAGAGTGAGCATGCTTTTCACACACTTTAAACCGGTCAAGGAATTTTTTGATGATGTTCAAAAGATTTGGCCACCAGCAGCAGGCCTTGAGATACCCACGTAGATTCTAGTTACAGGTGTGCCCCAAGTCTCTACAATAACAAAGGGTTATGACAATCCTTTGTGCTGAAAGAGGATACAGTACTGTATCTCCACTTTTTGATGTGTGGTAGAAAGTACCATAGACATCTTTGAACAGATGTATGTTCCTGAGGACCTTTTCTTGTTCATCCACTGGGGTACCCAGTGAAAAGCCCTCTTGGAGATCCCCCATCATCAACATGGGACAACCAGGGTCTTCACCATTGGTGCAGAGAAGATTTTTACCGTACAGCCTTGAGCAGGCATCTGCCATGTGTAACTCTTTGCCTGGCTTGCACTTGATTATCATGGGGTACCTTTGAATAAGGTTTGTCCCTCCAGACTGCCTTTGTGAGAGATAATGGTGGGGTTCAAAGCAGGCTGGGGATCTATAGTTGGTCAGCCCTGTAACCCCTCAACACGTACACAGTACCTTTACAAGATACGGGATTAGGCTGGCCACTTGAAGCCAGGTTAGAGAGGTGACCATCAGGTATATACCCATAACCTAATGTGATACCTTCATGTGCCAGCTAAATTATCAGAAATTAGTGGAGAAGTACGTTAGAGCAAAGTAGGTGATGGTTTAGGCAGCTATAGATGTGGTGGGCCAAGGGGATACCATTGGGGACCAGGAGTACATATGGGAGAAGCTTAGCTGTGCTGGCTCTTTGCAGCATGTATCTTCTGTATTGGATGGTGTGGGCCTAGAAGGTCAAAGGTGGTTTGGTGGCCCCTGATCCCTAGGTGGGCTGCAATAACCGCATAGAAGATTGGGTGATCCATCTTCTGTCCTGGAAAGGAGTAGCTAAGCTTAGTGTCTTTTACTTCTGGTGATGTGAAGGTTCCCTGTTTTATGTGATATAAGTTGGGGGTAGATCACTCAACTTTAACACAACCTGTCACCAAGTAAGGAAGCTTTATTATTTAGTAATCCTCCTTTGGCGCAGGAATGGTTTAAAGCACTGGACTGGGGCTCCCAAAAGTTTGGTTTCAGTCTGTATTCCCTTTCCTGGTGTCAGGGAGCCAGCCTGCAGCAGGTTCAGGAAGCTTGCAGGTGGACAGCCTGCAGGCCCAATGGGAAGGGCCCAGCACAGGATGGGGGCTAGCTTTACAATATAGGGGGAAATTTTACAAGAAAGGCCCAAGGCCCATTGGTGGGCACCATAGCATCAACTAACCCAGTGTGTGTTATGTAGAGGATAACAAATAAATGGGTGGAGGTTGGCTCATTGGCAATCACGGTTTCTTGCAGATGGTCAGGCTGCATGGTCACATGAGGAGTCATATGCATTAAATAGGCGGGCAGGTAGTTATATTCATCTTATAATAGTAATGGTTGGCTGATATGCCAGGTGCCTTCACGTCTAATGAGTTCAGGTTCTCTGGTTCTGGATTCAGGTTCCTAGGTTAGAATTTCTTCCAAGTTGAACTCTGAATAGACAGGATTAGATATTTCATGAAATGTACTGGGCTGTAAGGTGCTCCGGGGGGGACAGTATAACTCAGGCAGCTTATCCACAGATTCTTGGGGTTGGCTGGTGGGAGGAGCAGAGCTGGAGAAATTGATCTGTAAATGAAAAGGTGCTAAAATTAGGTATGGTATAGCCTTAGAGAAGCAGGGGTTCATAACACTTTATTGCAAGAACAACAATGGTCAACTTTCTGGTAGCCCCAGAGTATAAGTATGCCCATCTGTTGTGGGAAAACTTTTGAAAATTCTTTTAGGCCGGGTGGTAGCATTTACCCGGGTTTAAAAATCCTTGGTGGCATCAGAAGCCATTGGCATGTCTTTGGCTGGATTCAGATGAAGAATCTTGATTTCTCTCATTGAGGCATCATATTTTTCATCATCTGAAAGGCCTTGTTTTTGGGGGTAATTCATGCAATTCTCTATTGGTGGAAGGTGTCAGGGCCCAGAAAACCCTGGTCAACCAGCTGGCCTTCTTAGAGGCCAAGAAATCCACAGCCTGGAAACCATCACAAATTGTCTCTCAGAGCAAGAAACCCCCTTTTTATTAACAAACAGTCCAGGATTTGAGATGCATACAATCCTCAAATCCCTGGCTTCAATTCAAGTAACAATTTTGGCCATTTTAACTATTGAGAAACAAGACATTGGGAGTGCAATTGCTCAATTGTGCAATTGGGTGCTTGATTACTTGCAGTATATATAAATAGAAGTGGCACCTTGGCTTGCTGCAGCCCAAGCAAGGTTCCTGTTATACCAACTAACAAGCATCTACCTCCAGGCCCAAGTATGCAAATTCCAGCCAAAAATGTAAGTTTAACTGAAATTAATGCCATCAGTTCTCTGGTGGCACAAGAGGCCTCAAAATTACCTGTAAGTATAAGTAGTGAGGTGGAAAAGCGCTCCTCACTGTTGTCATCTTAAAAATAAACAACTTTATGCTCTGGATTTACTATTTTCTTGCAAGAACTATCTACTTTTTCACTAATACAACTATTATTTTTCATTTATTTGTAACTCCACTACACTTTACAACCTCACGTATCTGTTCCCTCCTGGCCACCAAGAGTAATCATTTTTCCCTCCATGCTGGAGATTCCTCCTACCCCTCCTCTGCCAACTGTGCCTCCTGCCCAGGACTTCAGTAAGTTGGGGCTTGTCTATATCATAGTATTGGGGCTGACCAACCAGGTTGAGCCTCATACTGGGAGTTGGTGTTCCCTAGCTACTGCAGTCAACTATCTGATCAGAATTACACCTATTGTGTACTTGGCCTTCCAGGCCCTGCCCGCCTCCCCTGCAGGAGTACATCTGGACTCTGGTATTGGCCATGACAGAGGGACAGTTGTTTACAGGAATACTATTCAAGTTGGCGTCTTCATTGGCTAGGGGGTGTGAGGGGGTAAGGATAGACTATGGATTGCGCCTCATAGGTTAGTTTTAAAGGTTTCTCCAAAGTCAAATCTTCCCTTGACTTAAACCAAAAAAAATTAGGCAGCTGGGCCTGAGGGCTGGTGGCTTGCAGGGGGTCAGGGCTTAAATCCCCAGGAATGGGATTCCATCTTGTGAATTATTATTAGATAACTGTCACTTGTGACATCTGGGGTAAACCTGGAAGGTGGTATGCACCAATGCTTTTCCAGTATACTAAATTTTTATTGTATGGGTTGAATGGACCTTTTTAATGTACCCAAATTCAGTTACTTAATTTGGGCCACCATTGGTTGACATATGTGGATGAACAAAGGTTCCTGGTTTAGGAATATTGCCTGATTTAGCAGCAACCTTTGAAGAGGAAAACTTTAAACAATTCCCATTTGGATTTATAATCAGTGATTTCCCCCAATTTATTAAACCCCAGGGTTGCTCTAGGTGCTGCTAGTAGGAGTGTGGGACCCAGGCCAGCAGGTATGAGAGTGGGTGGGAGGGCAGGAGCTGTATGGTGGGTGGCTGGAGGCAAGAAGACAGGCAGCACAGCTTGGGTATAAAAAGTATCACTTTTAATTTGTATATTATTTTCAAAGCTTTTGTTTTTTGTGGCACTTTCCCTAATAAGGGAAGACTGCTGCTGAAAATCCAGATTAATTTTCTCTGGAGGCATGTAACAAATTTGTGGTTTCTTTGTTAATATCAGGAATATTCCTGAAAATCACTTTGAATTCTGTACTCCTTTCAATCAATGATGCCATTTGATTAGACAATAGTCAACTGCTATCAATTCCATATTGTGGATGGGGTATCTCTGTTCCCCACCTGAGACTTCCCTTGACTCATACACAGAAGTTAATAATCTTTGTCTGATATTTTTATTCTGAGCACTTAATTAATAGTGTAGTCAGACATGTCAGTTTCCAACCCTATATTACTCTCTGTTAGAACACTGGAGTATGAGTGCTGTGACCATGGGTT
This sequence comes from Entomophthora muscae, assembly GCA_014839935.2. Lineage (NCBI taxonomy): Eukaryota > Fungi > Entomophthoromycota > Entomophthoromycetes > Entomophthorales > Entomophthoraceae > Entomophthora > Entomophthora muscae. The sequence continues at coordinate 240,384 of QTSX02004347.1, forward strand.
CTTTTAACTTTAAGAGATGTTATTACTGTAACAGTGCAAAAAATTAGTATTCCTTCCTGTGATCTCAAATCAAGGGGCAGCCAAGGCTTTCTGGCAGAGATGAATATTCTGAAATATTTAATCATTTTAAAGAAAGTGTTGAGTTTGCTCTATTTTGTGGGGCATGCCAGTTATGGAGCTGATTTCCCAGGATCTAGTTTAATTTTAAACTTCTCCTGCATGACTTAAGAAAGGAAGCTTTTAGAGTAGGAATCACATTCAGACAGTAAGATAATTATATGGTTGTCTTGTAGGGTTACAAGAACCACAAAACATTGTCTCAGCATTACTCTTGGTCCGGGCTGCAGAAGATTATATGATCTAGATATACAATGACCTCTTCACTTTTGTGATCTTAAAAGACCTGTGATAAATATCACAAAGGTACTGAGGCATTACCCAAGCCAAAGTTTAAAGTTATATACTAAATGAGCCCTATATGGTCCAAACCCCATTTTAGGGATATCTTCAAGGTTGATCAAGGTTTAATGGCACCCCACAATCAGATCAATCCATATAAAGAATTTTTAGCCTCCCAGGCTGTAAATAGGACATTGATCCAGGAAAGGTACAGTTCTCAAGGGTTTCTAAGCTAGAGGTGACAAAGAAAGGAGGTAAGCAGAACACACTACAAAACCACTCTCTCTGCAAATAACAGATCTTTCTTTCAATCTCCACAATTAATACTAAGAATATAAGTCAATTTGTTGTACCAATAGTTAGTATATTTATTGTGAGCTAACAGGGAGCTTTGTATAGTGATTCAGGAATTGAAATAGATAGTATCAGTCATGGTGACAAGGGAGGTTAGACTGAGATCATTTGGGACTGTTATTGAGTAGAGAGATATTTACTAAAACACCATATAATAACAAAATAAATTTGTACAAGGATAGCATCAGGTGATTCCAGCCTAAGAATTGTGCTTTTTGTTGGCAACTTTGTGAGAAAAAGGTCTATAAGGGGTCAAAAGGGGTTCTAGACTTGGGGATTGAACCATAGATTGATTTAGAATGAACAGAGGGCTCAAGTAGTCTGGGTGAAAGTCACTTATCAACTCATTGACAGTTATTTATAGTGGGTCAGAAGGTTAACTTCCTTTGGCTTCAACACCCTAGCAGAGAGTCATCTACTAGTGCATTCAGGACTAGCTGCAAATGCATTAAAATGACACTTTTTTTGTTAGCTTTAGGTACACCAGTGAAGTATTAAATATTGATACACATACATATATCCATAAATTCATTAGAAAGTTGTCTTATGCAGATAAATTCCTAATTTGACTAGTGTTTGTCCTATATTTTTAATAAGGACTTATAGTCTAAAACAGAAGTGAGGAGAGACCCAAAATAAAATGATGTGACCCTCACTGCAGGTGGCACAGGAAAACTTCAGCTGGCTTGCCATATTGACCCAAGTTAGGCCACATTGTCCTAGTTTTATAAACTCTTGCAGTGAGGGGTAGTGAAAATTCACTGTTTGAGCTTTGGGCTACAGAAGCTATAGTCTGGTTGTATGTAATCAAAGCCAGGTGGCTTTACGGTGTTAATTTCTCTAGAGCTGTCAATCAACTTAATTGGCTGGTTGTCTGGTGCCACGTGGGGAGTTGAGCAAAGGAGCACCACCAGAGCTAGCTGCTTTGATGTTTTCCAAACAGTTTGAATCCAAATGAGCTGGAAAATATTTATATATCATCTTCCCTGTTAACCATATAAAAAGATCTGGGTGTAAATGGGGGCTTCATTTTAATGGGTCTACTGCCCAAAAATTCTGGCGTGACTGGTATTTTTTGCCTCAAGCACATCAAATTACTATTAATATAAAAGGCTAATGTAGAATAAAATCAATACAAGATCACTAATAATAAGAAGTCTAAGGGTTTATGGTCACCATTTTATTTTAATCATGAGTTACAATCTGGGTAATTTTTAAGCCCTTTGTACAAAATTAAAGGGCCTTGAGAATAGATGGAATACCGTTTTCCCCAAATTATATAGTTGTTGATTAAAAATTAAGATGATCTTATTCCAATTTGGGATGTAAATCAATTTCTCTAATGCAGCTTTATTTTGTTTTTTATGTGAAATTGTTTTGTGCCTGCACCAACTATGTTTTTGTTCAGCCCACCTGTTGGTGCCTGTTGGAAACCTGTGGGCTGAGGTATTATTACATCTGCCATGGGGAATTCTTAAGTATTATGATATTAGTAAAAGTACTGATGCTGTAATTTTGCAGTGGATAATTGTTGTATTAATTGCTTAACTTGGTTGTCACAACTTATATTATCTAATGAATACTAAGATAGGACATTATAGTCAAATATTTAGTAACATATAGTAAACTGTATGTAATATATTATAATTGATTCTTATTTATTATCAAGGGAAGAGGTTTATAGGGAATGGGGATACTGTTGTTAGCCAGGATTCCTTTTAGAATTCACTATGACTAAGGTGAGATTAATTTCCTTTATGCCTTGCTTCCTCTAAGCCCTAGAACTAGATCCATTGGTCTTAACCAAGGTATTAACCAGTCAATCTTCTTTATCATCTTACATTTAAAAAAGAGTACTACCTGATGAACGCTCTGAAGTCTAAAGAATGGGAATTTAACTTTGACAGTTGTGACTAGCTTACAACCAAGTGTGACGTGAAAACTGAAGATCCTATGAATTTGGTGTATAACATACTGGGAAAAAGTGTTCATCAGGTGCAAAAATTATGGCTTTGACTGTGGCCCATAAGCCAGGGGGACATTTTCTCACATCTGGATAGTGGTTAATTTCTGTATCTATATTTTACTATAGATAGTTATGATGTACAAAAAGAGTATTGCCTTTTGCTCTAATCTAATAAAGTGTTGATGGGGAAGTGATTAAGGGAAAGGGCTATGATCCACTGTTTAGTACAGAGGGGAAAATAATAAATAGCATCAGTCTTTATTTACATAGGCTTACATTGAGGCTGGAACTGCTTCCTGTATTATTTCCAAAGTTTGCTGAAAATGCCAATGAGGCACTGAAGTAGCATTAGGGAGTTGTGACAGGGACCCAGCCTGGGGGATGTTTACAAGGAAGCTCATTAGGTGGCTCTGCATACAAAAGGGAGTTGGCTCAATAAATTGATCTGAGGTTTGATACAATAGTTTTCATAATTATGCCCCTCAACAAGCAGAGTCAAGTATCTACCTGGGCCACTACCTAGGGCTAGACATCTGTTGTATAAATGCTGGTTGGTGGAGATCATTTTTTCAATCTAATCAGAGCTGCTATAGTATAATAGGATTTTGAGCATATTATCTTAGAGAAGGTGGCCTGGCAGCCCAATCCATGGTAGACTCTTCTTGATGTAATACTGGTGATGCTTCATATGACAGCCCTCCTGCTCTAGGATATAATGGAATATTAGGATACTTTTTTATAATTTTTGAATGTGATAGTCTTAAGATGTTAGCTAATCAATTGTGCGTATCTGTAGGTTTCTTTAATTAATTGGTAGTGAATATACAGCTCATGAAAGATTGAGATTTGGCCATTGATTTATCATTTCTGCACCCCAGTTGTCTATATCTTTATGTTGAATCTGTTTGTAGGGCTTCATTACTGCACACCTTCAATTATTGGTTGAATATATTAATCAGTCAATATCCCAAAATCCTGAAAGTACCTCATCAGTATCCCAATTGAATTATTTTAGATTCTTGAACAACCTCAGTCCATTTTGCTTGTTGTACTGAGTTGTTTTATTTGTAGCTTGGGATGCATTGTCTAATGTTTGACATGACTTCATATCTATTTGAGAGTAGTTACATTTATTGATTGACCTTTTTCTAGCCCAACAAAAAGATTCAAATTATATGCAGTCTGAAACTTGCTCAATTTGGGGGTTGCACAAGTTTGAGTTCATTTTACTTACAGATGACCCAATTTTGCTTGTTGCCACAGCTTTGAAAGCCACTACATTACTTTTCCTTCGACCTTTGCACGCAAAGCACAGTGGCTGCACTGATTGCATAGTCTACTGTTTTAGTACATTGAGGCAGTGGGTTCAACAATCAAGTTTTTTTCTAGAAAACATCGTCTGTACACCAAATTAAATTCCACTTTAGTATATAACAATATTTCCAAGTGACTTTTTAATATATATACATATACCCTGAAATCCGAAAAGCTTCAAATGAGTGGTATGAAAAGATAATAAGTTAAGATAATGACTTGGATATGCGTAATAAAGCGGTCTTTTGAAAGGAGTTTATTGCTGCTACGGAACCAGCCATAGATTAATCATAGATTTCTGATCTCTGCAAGCCATCGAGGACCTTGGATGCATTGAATCCATGTTCATCGAACCAGGGCTTGGTGTTGTCGCCATAGAAGTCATCCATTTCAGAATTCTTGTCCTCGTGGGGGTCTAGGATTGCGCTGGAGAAGGCAAAGGTAAGAAGGGGAAGAACGTGTTTCATGGCAGGAGCTCAGGTGGCAGGATACCATTTATACCTGTGCCTCCAAGATGGGCTAGCTTGACTGCTTCGCAAATCCCAAATCTGTTGGCTTCCTCATAGTTTAATGTTGGCTTTGAAATACTAAAACTAAGCCACCCTATTTCGGTGGATACTTAAACAATTCTCGAACTATGTTTACTTATTTATGACCTCTCAAGTTTAACTGCTGAAACGAGCTTGGCAGTGCAAGAACTTCTTGGAATTCTGTAGATCGTTTCAGGGAAATACTAGGCTTCACTGCATTTGGCCAAGAAAATACTACTTGACATGCCATAAAAATTAGACCCTTATTAACTGTAAATTTTCTGCTGGAAATATAAAAGGCTTCAAAAACATTTTAAAGGAAAGGTAATATCAAACTTGCTCTTAGCTTCAAAGGCTTTACTATACATCAAGCCACTCTCACCATTCTTTATTACACGAATAGTATATGGTGTTCCAAGCTCTAGCCAATAGAGCATCAGTAATAGTTCGGAACATACCTAGCAGAAGATATTCTCCTAAGCTTTGGGCATCCATAGAAATATCTTATAATACTTAACCCCCATCTATTGACTTCAGTATCTTGCCCAAAAGACATTATAGATTACATATTTTCATAAAAACTATAAATTCATACTAAGGAGATCCAATTTAATTATTTACAAAAAATACTCTAAATTACAATTATTATTAAATTATATTTATCAGCTAGTGGCACATATATCAATGAGAATCGACAACAATAGCTCGTGTGTGAAAGATTTGGCAGGAAAAAAAACCCAGTAAGGAGTTTATATTTTCTGGTTTGATTAATGCAAATGATATATATATTTCAGACTTAGAAGACCCCAGCAGTAAAAAGGGATTCACTAAAGCTCTAGCCCCTAAAAAATCTGATGGACCTTTTTCCAGTATTTTCAATGATGGTTTTTTCTCTAAAAATAAAGGAACTTTATGTTTTGAATTATTTTTAGTTTTTTCTGTTATTCCACATAAAAATAGGCTTTTGTACATATCTCTCAACTAGGAGCAAATCAGGATATATATTAATTCTGAATGGGCTAAACCTAATAAGTCAAAGTTCATATAAATAAGATGACCAAAAACTATATTTATTAGATATTTATAACTAATTTAAAGCAATTCCAAAAATATACCTTTTTAAATGAGATTAACATTCCAAAAGGGCTCAACAGATTCAAAGCTGCATAAAAACAGAGAAGCCATAAGTATTATAACATATAATCACTAAAGTCTGCGATAGCAAAAGTTCGAGTCTTTTATCTTATCCTAGCCAAATGCCTTAAACCAAATATTCACATGATAAAAAACAAATGAGTTATTATGCAAATAATGTGATTTTAAAGCAAAAAAATAAACTATATTAATAATGGTTGTATTAATACTGAAACTCATTCTGCATCAACTCTACTACCAATGCCTTAAAACGAGCCAATCAGTCACACTTTTGGTAGTTGTAAGGATGTTTAATACCACATATTTTTAACATTCCTCTCCCTGTAGATATTTGGAGGGTTTTTCTTAAGAGTCAAGGCTAGATCTAGAGGAAAGGTGCCTGTTAAACGTTGTAGCGTGTGATGATACATTTTAACCTAGATTAGAAGCCTTGACCGCTTCAAACCTACTCTCTTTTAGTGTTTAAGTAAGAAATGTCAATTTAAGCTCCTTTACCTACTTTAAAAAGCCATAACAGATATTATATTAAATTTTCGTAGTTTGTAAGCTTCCATGATTAAAAAATCATTGGGTTTTAAATAAATGATAAATGGAAGAAGGGTTGGCTATCTTCTTATAAATAATTAATCTTAGCCAGGCTGTTTAAGTTAGATTCTTTATTTTTCTTATAATAAAGAGCTGGGAAACAATTGAATAGTCTTACAGTTTTCTAATTTACATCTTTATATTTTATTTATTTGGGCATTTATTTTTACGACAACCATCAGAACTTAAACTGTTGACATGCCAGCTGCGGTATGTCCAACATCAAAATTCTTTTATACCCATGGCAACGCATTAGAAAAGTCTAAATCAAGCTTATTCTCATGCAGCCTACTAGACGTTGACACTTTTTGATAAGCAAAATATCAAATGAATAACGTTTTGCTTGGTTAAGATTAAGCCCCAAAGGACTTTTAGGGCAATATTATCATGCAGAATCCAAAAATAAAATAGAAACGCGCAGCCGCTGAAACAATTAATAAAAATGCACTTTAAGAATAATTTGCTACACTAGTTTTAAAAGCTATGGCTACAACCAAAAATACCTCAGATTTAAACAATATGATTTCAGATTTGAACGAAATCCAAGTCATGCGCAAGATTCAGGATTCAATTAATTTAAAAAATTTCAGTTAATAAATGAACTGTCAAACAAAAAACAAAATTTCACTAGCCCATTATACAAAATTATATCAAACATCAAGCAGTGTAGTTCAAACCACAAACAAAATGAACTGACACAACAAGTGAGATGGATGGATGCTATTCCAGAGTATATTATAATCCAATCAGGATTCATATGAGGCACCGACATAAGGACTAAAATGAAACAAAATTAGAGCAATCTAGAAGCAAAATTCCACAAGCACAAAACAAAATGAACTCAAACAAGATGTGTAGTGTGAGCAGCCTAAAATAGAAATATAACAGCTTAACAGCCAATCAACAGCTATCCAATTTAGAGAACAGAAGCATTATATTCTATTTTCATGGCTCCATATTTGTATGAAATGGTTTTGAGAACCTTCCAAATATGGACTCGATGATTACAACAAAAATAAATCATTAAATTTTTAAAATTTCTACTTTTAGTGATTTTATCCTAGGTTTTATTTCAAGATGGTTTTCAATAGCAACAACATCTTCAACAGTGCCAGCAACACTAAGCCAGCTTCAATGGAGGCAAGGCCCAGAACGTGGAGGCATCTAGTTTACACCCAAGCCTTTGAGGCAGGTAATGAGGAAGCTGACCTGTACCTGACCCCCAACCCATATGGCTTTAACTTGTTCAACAGTCACTTAGTGTCTAGCTCTGCCCCGCTCCCATACCCACCCCTGCACAAGCTGCCCACCAACCAACCAATCAGGATGGCAACCTTGATTTGGAACACCTTCCTGCCGCCAGCCAACCGCCCCCCAATCCCTTCCCCCCCCCCCCGCCCCCCACCCCAAAAAAAAAAAAAAATTCCCCAAAATCTCAAAAACCTGAAGGGTCTGTCCTGGGATCAGATTGCTGACCAATTGAAGTTTACCCAGACCACCATAATGCAGGAGTTCAACAACCTAATGAACAAGGGGAATCTGATTGGGACAGCCAAAAAGCCCAAGAAGGCCCCTGAGTCCCAAATCACCGAGGTGTACCCAATTATGCTTGACCTCCTGCAGTAGGACCCCAAGCTTCCCTTGACCCAGGTCCAGAAGCAACTTGCGCATCATAGCATTTGGGTGTCTGAGCGCATGGTGCAGCTCTGGATGTATGGGAAGGTGGTGTCAGTCCATGTGCTGACCAATGTTGCCGGCGACCAATGGGATGGCACTAGAGTATTCCTCATATAATCCTGCCATCAAATCCACCCTAGTCAAATGCCTCACAAGTTTATCTGATGATACCATGCTTATCTCCTACTACAAGCTATCAATAGCTTTTGATGATTTTGGCAAACAAGGAAGAGCCGCCACTCAAAAAGGAAGGAAGAAGGTCAAGAAGGGGACTTTCATTGATGCATTTCTGGCTGTTTCAGCCAAGGGTTCTGTCTACTATCAGACAAATCCAGATTTCAACAATAGCTACAAGTACAGCCACATCCTTGATGGATTACTTGACTCCTGGGATGGCTCAAATTCCAAGCAGTGGGTTTTCTTGAGCCACCAGATGGAGGGTAGCTCCACTGCCCTCAAGGCCATTCAGCAACACAGGCACCAGGCCTTGGTCTACCCTGCCAGTCACGCAGACATCCATCTGGGTGATGTCATCTTCTTCAACATCAGAGACACAGTACAGGAGCGCCACCCTCAGGCTTTCAATGACCTCTATCTTGGGGTCCTTGACAACAATTCTCTCTTTGGTCACCAAATGGTGGCTGACTTATTTGCACAAATGGTTTTCCATGGATTTTGCTCCTGGCAACAGGGAATTGAATGGGGGGAAAGAGAGAAAGAGGAAAAAATTTTTGAAGGGAGGGGGGGGGAGGGGGGGGGGGGGGGGGGGGGGGGGGGGGGGGGAAAGAAAAAAAAGAAGGAAGGGGGGGGGGGGAAGAACCAACAGGGGGAAAAAAAAAATTTAAAAAAAAAAAAAAAAAAATTTTTAAAAAATTATATTATAAAAAAAAAAAAATATTAATATAGTAAACATGGGCAACCAATCACATAAGGATAAGCGCCTCCCACCCTGTGCCACAGCCACCTACCAGCCAATCAAGCCAATGACAGAAGAGGAATATAACAAGGGTATATGGCGGCCATCACACAAAATCCTCCTACCTCCTGCCACCACCACCCCCCACCTTTCAGCCCCACCCACCCACCCAATCCCAGACCCTCCAGGCCAGCACTGCCTCTACACCTTCCTTCCCATACTATTTTGCCTACTAGGGATCACTCTTCCCTTCCCCAATAAACCCCCTGTTGCCAAACATTTTCTATTTATATTATCTTTATTTTGAATTTCAATTGTTCAATGTTCTCTTTGTTTATAGTTGGTTTTATTCTTTATGTTCAGCTTATTTCTATAAAATCATATATTTACTATGCCATGTATCTAGATCTAGAACACAGTTATTTTTAGCTCTTTACACAGCCCCTTATGATAATATTAACAGCAATTTGGTGGTCATCAAAATTTGAATTAGAAAAATTATAGGTTGATTGTGTTTAGGTAAAGGTATTACTGATCTAAATTCAAAGCCATAATGATAAACTTTAAGCCAATCAGGAGCCAAGTGATAAAGTGATTGTTGTGACATAAAGGGTCATTCAATAATTCTTTGGTTCATGTGCGCTAATTAATATGATTGGCTGGTTATTTTCTATTGTGTGCCATGTGGGGGTGCTTGCCACAGCAGCAATGGCGCACAATATCAAAATAATCAGCCAATCATATTAATTAGCGCACATGAATCAAAGAATTATTGAATGACCCTTTATGTCACAACAATCACTTTATCACTTGGCTCCTGATTGGCTTAAAGTTTATCATTAAGGTTTTGAATTTAGATCAGTAACAACTTTACCTAAACACAATTAACCTATAATTTTTCTAATTCAAATTTTGACAACCCCCAAATTATTGTTAATATTATCACAAGGGGCTGTGCAAAGTGCCAAAAATAATATGGCAATTAAGGAAACAATGCCAACACAAAGCAAACAACACATATTGAGTTAAGCGTAAAACATAACACAATGGGTAAAAAGATGGGATAATGTAGTAGATGGGAAAATAAACAAGAAATAAACAAAGAGGCAAAAATATCAAGAATAACACAGAATTTATTGGGGCAAAAGCTATAAAAACATATGGAAAGGTTAGTAAAAAAATAATATGAAAGAACTTGAGAAACTACTCAAAGACCTCAACTCAGTGAGTAGCCATAATTAAAGATATTGACTGTGAGGTCAAGGCAAAAGTGAAGGCCACCGTCCTTATAGGGAACAAACTTAAAAATGTGTCAGCAAGGGCCCTTATGACCAAAAATACCAGACACCCCTGAGAAGATGATCAAGAGCTTACTAAACATTCAGAAGACGGTTGTTGAGGGTATTCAATCCAAGTCCTTTGCCCTTTCTGTCACCGTCTGTCTGGGCCAACAACCCTGAAATGTATGCCCACCTGAAACCTGCAAAGCGCACAAGAACTGAGGCCACCAAATTGCTGGCGTAATTGCTTGCGCCAAGAATGGTGAAGCCTTCCAAAGCCACAGGCAAGGAGGAAACCCGCAAAGGTAACCAAAAAAATAAAATTAATAAAAATTTCCAAATACTTACCTTTTTTTAGAAAACATAGACTGTGAACTCCGCCGGGTCCTGGTCCCCTTTGTCCCCCCACCTTCTATGCCAATTACACCAATCATGTGGCAAAGCAGCTATTTCTGTTCCCTCCTGTTTTGTGCAAGCTGGAGGACCGTGTTCATGGTACCTTTCCAATGTCACAGGAGGCATTGGCTGAGCTAACACATGCCAAGGGGGCATCTGAGTGGTTGGTTACTGCCTACAAGGATGCCTAACTGGTCCACCTGGGCTTGGTGGTTCTCAGTGGAGTTTACTATGTAAACTCCATTGAGCTTGTTTGGGACGTCCTGACAACGCTCCCATTCAAGAATATATTAGAGATGGGCCAGGAACATGTGGCTGCTTGCTTCTGCTTCCCAGTGGAGCACACCCTGTCTTACCTGTTGGAGAACTTTGGATGTGTGGTGGGTAAATTGGCTGTTGCAGATGCAACAGCTGTAAAGAAGACCAAGATTCTCCTGGCAGACTTTGGGCTGGCCTGGAGTGCCAACAAGATGGGGTCCCTCTGGCAATAGATCTCACCTTTTCTAAAACAAAACATGAGAAAAAAATAAGTGCAGTGTTTAATACATTGTGCAAGTTTACTGAAGCCTTTGCTGGGCAAAGGCTTAATCTGGTGATTTACCTGGTGTATCTCTTTTACTTTGGAATGAGGGCATCAGTAGATGATCTTGACAGGGTCCTCCTAAGGATTGACAAGGCCAGGCTCTCCTTGAATGGGAAGAAGGTCCCCCCCCTAGATACAACTTGGTTGACCATAAGATCCAGGACGCTCTGGTCCTGGCTGGGATATATGGGTTTACAGCCACTGCATGAAAAGCTGCTGCTTCACTCCCACCTGACCCTACTGCCTTTCACCAGCAGGAAGGAGTATTTCAATAAGGGTTTATCCACTGTTCATAGTGTGGCAGTGGAGGTTGTGCACCACCTCCATTGTGGGGTGGGTACATACTGCCAAACCCATTACAGGCGCCCTTAAAACTCTCTTTTCCAATAAATATCTTTACACTTTAGATTATTTCTATTATAAATAATTCTTAAAATTCTTATTTTAGCAAACAAGTTCTGCAAAATAAATCCCAGAGAAGGTTTTTGTAAAAGCATAATAATATACGTTAATAAAATAAAATTCTACTTTGTATCTTATAAATTTAACTTTTTTAATTTTATTTTTATATTTATTTGACAAAAGTGATATAAATATATTGGTGTAATTCAGTATTAAGTGTTTGGGATAACCTCAGATGTCATAATAATAAAAACTAATATAAAATAAATAAATTACTAACCTTCATTGATGGTCCTGCTGGATGTGATTGTGGACTTAGAAGCTTCTTAATATAAAATGATAATTAATAAATTGTAAATAAAAAATATAGAATATAAAAAAGTTGGACATGCTAAGCCTTTAATTTATTGGCTGTTTGGCAAGGCACGCAGGGATGAACAAATCAGAGTGGCCATAGAATTTAGCCACAGTCTCAGCTGGGAGGGTGTGGATCCTGGCCTGCAGCAAATCAAAGAGGACCTTGGTCCCAGTTGGGGTCCCTTGCTTGATGACTTGCTTGAGCCACCTGAAGACTTCCTCAATGGGATTTGGGAAGGGCAAATATTCAGGGAGGAAGAGAAGGCCATATTTTCTGTGGCCAATTGCTGGGGGCTCACTGCAATGCTAGTGTCAATCATTGGGAATTCTCAAGAATATCTGCCACCTTATGGAAACCAACATTGTCCAGCACAATGACGTTGGTAAAGCCCAGGCTTGTGCGCCTCAGGTGCTCCTGGACCAATTGGAGGAATGATAGAAAGGTACGGCTATAGTGAGAACCCAATATCATCTGATACAGCTCAACCCCCTTTGGACCAAGGAGAGCCACCATCAAATAGGCTGTGGCGCGGACTGCAGCACGCCAAGCCCCCTGTCATTTGAGCCTTTGGGTCTATACCCATACCCATTGAACATTGACAAGGCAAATTCTGATTTGCCAATGTAATAGAATTTGACCGTCCCCTTGGCTTTGAGGGCAGTGTACACCTCCGCGTTTTTCTCGGACGTTGATGTTGGCTGGGCTATTACAATTATAGGGGGATACCCTGAGCTTTTTCCAGGAAAAGCACATTCCCTTGACCAGATGGTAATAAAAGGAAATTGAGGCCTCAACCCCAAAAGTAGACTTGACCATTGCCTGGTTATTTGCCAGTTCAAGATGGCAACCTTGGGTTATCCAGTGGCAGATTGCCCATTTGTGCTCCTTGGTGAGCATGGTGGAAACGTGTAAGGATTTCTCCACAGCAAGGACCTGGCCAGTATTGATGAAGGTGTTGAATGTTTTCAAGGAGAACTTGGGATCCACCCCAACAAGAGCCATGACCGCCTTGTAATCACCAGATTCCTACATTATCTTAAGCAGGATGATGCGTTTGATATCAGGGATGCGCTTCTGGGCAGGCGTTTTGGCAGTGGGGATTGACTTGTTGGTATTGAGCACAACACATGGCATGGGCACCTTAGTGTAGAACACAGCAATTTTCTTTAACACTAACTGCCCTTATGTAGTTCTATAGAACTCAGGCTCCTTTTCCTCTTCCTGGTTGCCATAACTGACGTAGGGCTCATAGCTAGTGTCAAATACAGGCTTCACCTTCTTTAGCATGGCTGACGGGACCAACTCTTGCCGGTACACAACGTTGAACACATACAAAGTAAGTTCTACCTCCTTGTTTCTAACCTTTTTTGTGATGCTAACCTTGGTGGGCTTCCAGGTCAGCTTGGGGACCTGAGGGTTGATGCTCTACACCCTAGCATCTTGTGCTCCTTGAACCAGCTGTGTCAGTGCAGTGTCACTATCAAACTCTCCTCTCCCATCTCCTTCCTGAGTAGGCAATTGGGTTGCACTAACTCTGTTCTTTGACCTGCAGGGGCAACTGCAACCACAGCGCAAAACAGGTGCATTATCACTCTGTTGCTGTGTACCTTCCATTTTAAAATTTAATAAAATACTAAATAAAAATTAATTAAGTCACTCCTTAATTTTAATTTTTGCTTTTATCTGAATATGGATATTTAATTAATATTCCCCCAAAATTCCAATTATAGATTTTTTATTTTTTAATTAGTTGTTTTTGGTTTTACACCACCCTTTTATAATACCCAACATAATTTCCACCCATTTTCCCAGATTTTACGCCAAATTAAGCACCCAACACAATATTTTTAAAATTTATGTCTCAGATTGTGTGTCTTATTTTATGATACCTTAGTATCACTCTTGATTACAATCCATTGCACACAAAATTTAAGTGATTTTGTTTATATAGCAAGTTGCTATTGTGTTTTGTTTTTAGATTGAGTTTTGACACACCACGCTTGGGTGTATTTTGTCACAAATTCACACAGTAAACATATGTACACCAAAAGTCAACTTACACCATTTTGTTTGTGAATCAATGTATTTTGGATTGTATTTTGAATGGTTTTTCTTTGTGTGTGAGCACTTCCTTGCTGTGTTGACTCAATTTGCCCATTAACGCCAAAAAACTCTATTAACAGAGTGTATATTTTAACCTGATAGTTGTATTTTGTTTAAATCTGAGGTATTTTTGGTTGTCACCATAGCTTTTAAAACTACTGTAAGAGATCAACCACTCTTAATAAAAACTATTTCATGCTATCATATAAGAAAGCTTAAATTGTTTTTCAATAAGCTTTTGACTCAGAATTGAGCATATTTACAAAAAATATCTTTTAAAAAATCTGTTGGCATCCAAACGTCTTGAAATTACATATACTTTAGTGCCAGAATACCTCTTTAAGCTGTATAATACAGGTGTTTCAAATAAAAATACAGTATAAACCACATCTATTCTTTCAAATTTTGAATTTAAGTTATCAATATAAATCATTTTTGTTGGGATTATTGGCCAAGCATGTGGCAGTTATGGTACAAGGAAACAGTTGACTTCAATTTGGCACTTAGGCCAAAGCCTACTAGCCGTGTTCTAAATAAACTAATTTTTTATACTTTGCATTTCATAGTTGGAATTGATAATCAATGAGAAAACAAAAGCTAATGTTGACATCAAATAACAATAGACTTAATTATTATTACAAAATAAGAAGGAAATCACTATTAAAAATACCAAATTATCATACTCTAAATTTAAGCCTAACTTCAACAATGAATCTCCAAAATGTCAACATAAAATAACAGTTTATAATATTTCTTAATAAAAATACATGTAATCCAGAATATCTTCACTTATAATAAGTTATTTATATTTATTTTTGGCCCTTTGCTTTATAGTTCTTTTAGATATAATGGGTAAAAATTTCAAGCTTTGTTGTATATTATATTAGTGGTTTACTATAGCTTTGAAACCACTGGATGTGTTCCGGTTAACCCTTAAACATTAGATTAAGCTATATTGTATAGGGTAAAACTAGGATTTATCTAATGTCATTTTAAGTCAACACAAAGGAAGCCCAACACAGAAGCAAAAGTGGATCAAGGGGAATAAGTTAAGCAAACACAATGACATAATCTAAGCAAGATTTAATAGCAGCTCCACTATAAAAGAAGGCCAACTCTGGCAAAGTTGTCCCCTTCACTAATCTAATAAACCAAAGACATGGCTTAACAATTTCAACTTACATAATAGTAAGCTTAGAACCCCAAAAAGTCACATAATAATAATAAAACTACTACTTACAATATGTGGTAATTAGTTTTTAAAAGCTATATGAATATAACTTTATTATAGCCTAAACACCAAATAGCATAATTTCAGTCTAGATTTTGAACCCAATCTTAATTTAATTAAGATTTATAGTTTTTTAAATAGTGATTTACCCTAATAATGCTGACTGTCTTCAAGTCAAAGTTCAGAATTAAAAAAATATTTTAGACTAACTGTCTAGAATCAAAATTTTAATACATGTCAACACTAAACATTTAAATGTAGTTTTGTTCAACTTTTTCTTAATAAAAAGCCTCAATACTGCATATATTAATAACATTAAAGGTTTTTGCATTATCTATACAATAATCATCTACAACCTGATATATGTTCAGCTTTAACTTTCATTTTTATACTTTACTCACAGTTTTTTATCTAACCCCTTTTTCTTTATAGGATAAATCAAAGAAACCCCAGCCAATAAGAAAAATCTCAGTAAAAAACTGCCAAGGAGACTGTTAAGACTAAGGCATCTTCTTCTACAAAAAAAGTGATTAAGAAACAGCTTAAAAAAGATGAACAGAAAAAGAAAACCCCCACCCTTTCAGCTTCTGAGAAGGACTCTGATGATGGTTTCACCTCCCATAGCTGGTATGAGTCTGAGGAAGATAATGATCCCATCATCCAGAAGAAAAGAAAGGCAAGCTTCAAGTCCTCTCTTGGTGAACATGAAGATGATGAGCAACATGAGTACTTTCTTGGTTTTCAACATGCCCCTCCTGGGCCATGGGATGTACTAAAAGCCCACAATATTTGTAATATTAAGGGCTACTTCAGGATCCCAAAGAGATTCCCAAAAATTCTTTCCATTAATATCAGTCAAAGGTGGCTCAAGCATGATCAGTGATGGCTATGTGCTTAACTGTAATAATTAAAAGCAAGGAAGCAAGAGCAAACATTACACATGTGAAGACAGAAGCTGCCCATCACACCTAAACACTCAAGATTGGGACAAAATTACCTTGGAAAAGGGGGAACATACCCGCATGCCTCCCACCACTTTGATTGAGAAGCTGCTCAAATGGTACCTAATCCAAATGATTCCAGTATCAAAAGACATTAAAGCAACTTTCCTGGAAGTAAAGGCCACTAAACACTTGAGCAAATAGAATCTTAAATTTTTACCTGGCTGTAAACAACTTGCTAAGTATATCTGTGATAGACGCCAAGAGCTAAGCCAAATTGGAAAAAGTGCAACCCAACTAAAAGACCTGGTCCTTACTCCTGAGTTGAAGATGACCCAAGACAATGAAATTTATTTCTTCATGATGATGGACCTGTTGCAAAAGAAAGGATAATATTCTATGCCATCTATAAGAATCTAGAGCAACTGCATGCCACTTAGACTTGGCTCTGTGATGTGACATTTGCAACACGTCCTAAATTATTCTATCAGCTGTGGGTAGTTTATGCTCAGCTTGATGATAAAGTCCTCCCCTTTGCATATTTTTTTCTTCATGGAGCCTCAGAGAAGATTTACCTAAGAGCATTCAAGATTCTACAAGAGGGTTTTAAGCTATTCCCACTGAGACTGGAAAGAATCCTGGTCTGTCAACAAGGGCCAATCCTGATGACACTGATAAAGATGAAGTCACCCTAGCTGCTAAAAAAAGGAACACAATGGAGCCCTTGGCCCCAAATTAACTTTGATGGATTATGAGACAGCCAAATACAATGCTCTTATAAAAACCTTCAATGGCGAGGTACAAGGGTGTTTTTTCATTACCAACAAGCTATTAATAGACGCCTTAAGGGCAAGACTCTCTTCAGCTCTCTCACACAATAAGATACAACTGGTAGATGCAAGTTTTTGATCCAGAATTTTGTTGCTCTTTCATTTATTAAGCCTGAGCATGTTGGCCAAGGATTTGAGCTTCTCTGTAATGATCTGTATGTCTTGAGCCATGAAGCTGAGTTCCAACCCTTCTTTGACTACTATGAGCAACAAAGGATGGGGCACAAGGTGGTCAGCTGCAGGGGCAAGCCAACAGCAAAGGCAAGCTGGAAATGCTATCAAGCTGCTCTCAATGATGAAATGAAGACAACATTGGGCCTGGAAAACTGGCATAAACATCTTAAGTCCTCCTTTGGTTTGATCCCAGATACAACACCTTTTTTGAGTGCCTTAAGGCTTAACAGGAGAAGACTGCCTCCTCCCTTTGGGATATGGGAGTAAGGGCTCCAAAAAAGAGAAAACAGTACAAGGCTAGCATTTAAAAAGAGCAGATCAAGTCAGCTGTCAAGAATAAATACAAGCTATCTGAGCTTGGGGAGCAGATAAGCAAGACTGCCACAGTACTCTCTTGCAAAAAATCTCCAACTTAGTTTATAATAAACATTCTTGGCTCTTTCTGATATTTTATTATATAATTTTAATCTAAAAAACCAATAATATTATCTAACAAGATAATTTAATTTAAAATGATAGAAATAATTAATAGTTTTTATAAAAGATTTTTATGTCAGAGCCTGGATTACCTAGCTCAAATAGTTGTTTTAGTACTAAAGTATATGTAATTTTTGGGTTGTTATTATATCAAGTATTCTTAAAATAAGTGTTTATCTTTAGCTTCTTTATTTAATATATTTTATTTTTATCAAGATTTTTTGAAATATAATTTATAAACTTTTTATATGGTAAATAAAAAATTTATAGTGAAACCAGTTAATTTTGTAGTAAATTATTTTTGAAATGAAATTTAGTATATTTTTAGATAGCTTTGCACTATTTTTATTTTATTTTTGGATTTTAAATGATCATATTACCCTAAAAAGTATTTTGGAGCTTAATTTTTATGAAGTAAAATGTTCAGGAAACAGGTTTATGCTTATTAAAAAAGTGTCAACTTCCAGTAGGCTACAGGATAGGAAACTTTATCTAGACTTTTCTAATGTGTTGATCTGGGTATAAAATTAATTTTGACAATTGATATGTAGACAGTCAACATGCAGACAGTTTGAATGCCAACTGTTCCCTGGTACAACACACCATCTTGAAAAAGCCAACCTAAATTTATTTTGTGATGACTCTTTTTGTGTTAGAACTATTGAGTCACAAAATAATAAAATAAAAATAGTTGAAATTCACTTAGATTTTATATCATGGCATCTAAAAATACAGCATCTGATTTTTTCATTGCAAGTCAAATTAATTAAATTTAATTTTGATAACTTTATTTACATACAAACCCCTTAGTGTGAGATGTGTTTACGCCATCCCAAGTTTATTTCATCTCAATTTAAACCATTTATAATGTACTAAAATAAGCTTATTCCCTCACTAAATCAAAGGCTTTTGTATAATGTCAGAAGATGACCCTATAATATTAACCCAAGATACTTATAATAAGAACAACCTAAAAAGACGCCACTATGATAGTCCTTCTAGTGATTGTCATTGCTGGGTAAAAAACCAGTTTTGTTATATGTAATTTATAGCTTTATTATACATGGATACATTGATAAGAGTTCTCTTAATAAAATATTTTAATAGTAATTTTAATATGAAAGAGGGTGATTACATTATTTTGATTTACATCACTTCAAATTCCACCAAGTTTCATATCACCCAATTGATTCAATGTGCACAAAAGATAGGGGAAAATAAGGGGAAATTACATATGACGCCAGGCTATGCTATATTGATTTCCCCACCGCAATTATTGCTTTTCACTTTTCAAAAGTACATATTCACGTCAATTACCATATTAATACAAAATGTAAGAAATTGTCTGAAACTTTGAATATATATATTTTTTGGCCTCCTCTAAACAACTGGGTACTTTTTAACCCCAGCTGTATTAACTAGTTTTTGTAATATTCAAGTTTTAATTTTTAGCCCGGTTGAGGTAGCTCCACTGGGAATTTGTTAATTTAATATAAAAAATGGTCAAAAACACTATGTTTTTGAGCTACGGCAACTTGATTATGTCACTTTGGAAACACCATTTTTACTGCAAGTTTTCAGTCAAAACTCAAAGTTTTGCATACTTGTGTTACTTATAAAAAATATTTTTACAAAATAAAAAATATTGAAATTTTGTAATTTTATATTTTAAGACTTTCTCTACAACTCTATGTAAAAATAATTACTACTTTTATATTAAGAACAACTCACTTTTCTCTTTAACAATCCCCAAATTGCTCATATTTTGATACTGATTCACTTTTAGATGCCTCCCAAGACCAAAAAGGCCAAGACTACCCCTAAAAACAGCCGGCTAAGGCTAAACCACCTCCAAAGATACACATGCCTTCCCCTGATCCAGAGGAAACCAGCTCTACCCCTCCCTACTCTCCCTTTGTATACTCCCCCCTCAGACCCCCAAGAGAAGATTTTTGAGTTTAATAGTCACTCTGGACCCACATCACAGCCTGATAAAGAACAAGAACAACAACTTGAGCTGGATGCTCCTACTGATGACCAAATTGAGCTATGGGATATCCAAACTTTCTATAGTATATGCAACTGCAATGGCTCCTTCTCTGTGCTTATAACATTCCCTGAGAGCTATCCAGCTATGTAAAATAAGGGTGCTGCTGTTTTTTTGTACAAGGGGTACATCTTTTATTGTAGCTAAAAGAAGGATGTTATCCAACAACACCACTTCAAATGTGACAGCCTTGGCTGCTCATCAAGGCTGACAACCTATGAGTTCACCATATTTAAGACATTAGCATGTAAGCACATCTCCCATGAGCATTTTGACCCTTTTTACCAGCTGACCCCTGGTTCCTTTGTCAGTTTATCCTAATCACCTAGTATAAAGCATTGATTGAGGCTTTTTATGATGCCCTCATCACTCTCAATGACTCCCAACTTGTCTCTATTGGTGACACTGTTAAACTTCATAGATAATTCACTGATCAGAGGTATGCTCTAAGTACTGAAGGCGTCAGTGCAACATTCATTGCACAGTTTTCTTAGCTGAAGAGCATAAAATATCTTTTCATGAAGATTAATTACTATTATATGATGACAGTGTTTATGCCAGGCACAGAATCATCTGTTTTGCACGCTCCCAGGATTTGCAGAACCTTCTTAAGTGCAAGACCTGGCTTGCAGGTGGTGCTTTTTTTGCCTGCCCCAAGACTTTTAGCCAGCCTTGGAACACCCACAGGTAGGTTGAAACCTAGCATTCCCCTGTTTTACCTTCCTTTCAAATACAAAGCAGTGCAATTATGTTGTGATCTAGATGTTCTCAAGAACAAGTTGGATGAGATCTTTCCTACCAATAAAGAGGAACCCAAGGAGACCAGAGGGTGCAAGAAAAAGACCCCACCCCAGGAAGAGGCCATAACCACCACCAAGAAGCATCCTGAGAGCTTTTCCTACCATGCCCATCTGTTAGTTATCTTTGAGCATGCTCAAGCAAATGCCTTTATTAAAGCCTTCAAGAGCTCTCCTCAGGGATGCTACTTTTGCTTATAGCAAGCACTTTGCTGCCATCTCCAAAAGGGAACCAATCTCTATGGGCTTGTCAATTCAGAAGATATAAAAAAAGCCAATGACATGTTTGATTGCTTTGATGACAATGCCTAGTGATAAAAGAGGAGAAAGATGCCTTCTATGATGCCATTTCTACACCACTCTTATGCTATTAAAAACCAGGAAGTGTTTTTCCTTTTATTGAGTACTTTGATACTCAGCAGGTTGTGGTTTTCCAAGGAACAAACTTTATCAAAATTGGTGACTCAATCACCTGGAACTACTTTAAGCAGGTTAAAGGTGAATTGATTAAGACTACATCTTATTTGAAGGATGGCAAAGACAATCTGTAATTAGGGTCAAGGTTAGGGTTAGGAAGCCTAGGTTTAATAAGATCTGCATCTATCTCAAGGCCCAGAAGGATATCTCTGCCCAATATTCAAGACTGGGATGAAGGATGAGGATAACCCCCAAACAAATGGGATAGTGAAAAGGCTTACTGAGATCTGCAAGTTGGCCATTGCCTGTTATCCTAAGGATAGACGGCTTGTGCATATTTGGGACATTGTCAGGGATCCAACCTGTGGGAGGTTCCTGGGGACTTGCGGGGGGACGGCCTGCGGGCCTAGCAGGGAGAGCCCACCACAAGATTGGGGCTAACTTTATAATATAAGATAACAATTTTCCAAGGACTGCCCAAGGTCTGCTTAAAGGCACCATAGAATCAATCAATCCGGTGAGGGTGATATACATCACCCCAAATATCTGAGTGGAAGTGGATTCATTAGTGACAACTGATTCTTGCAGGCAGTTGGGCTGTGGGGTGAGGGGCAGTTTCAATAGAACCAAATATGCGGGCAGGAAATTATACTTGTCTCAAAATAGCAGAGGAGGTATGGTGATTTTGGTGCCTTCTCTGTAAACGGTTTCAGTCTCTCTAGTTCTAGCTTCAGGGTTGTGGATGAGGATCTCCTCCAGAGTAAACTCCAAATACGCCGGGTTGGGTGGGTACTCAGTAAAATGTACTGGGCCAAAGGGAGCTCCTGGTGGACGGTAAAGTTTGGGCGGCTGGTCCGCGGTTTCTTGGGGTAGGTGAGCACAGGGTGCAGAGCCGTAAGAAGTAGACTGTAAATGAAGTAAAGCTAATAACAAGTATGGTATGATCTAGTTGAGCCAAAGGTTAATGTCACTTTATTACAAGGATAGTGATGGACATCTTCCTGTCAGTCCATGGTATAAGTATGCCCATCTGCCATGGGTAAACTTTTACAAATTTCTTTGGCCCGGGTGCTGCTGTCTACCAGGTTTTTTCAGTCCTTGGTGGCATTTATTCAGGAGTTAATTCATTGGCTGAATCAAACTTAGAATACTCAAATTTCCTTGTCAGGTTGTGGGATTGGTTTTCTCTAGGCAGCCTGTGTTCTATAGGAAGTTTCTTTGTTTCCCCTTCTGTGGTGGCCCAAGTTATTTTGGGATCTATGGCCTGGCCCACCCGCTGATTGGTTGGGTTAACAGGAACCTTTAGTGTGGGGAGTGTTAATGTAGGTGGTTTTGGTTCATCAAGCTTTAGGGGATTTCCCAAAGTTGAATCCTGTTCTGATTTGAGCCCAAAAAACTGTGGGCGGCTGGCCCTGCGGGCTGGAAGCCCACGAGATGCTGGGGTTTGAGATTTGTAGTTGAGGCTTTTTGATAAGCATAGTTGATAGGAGTTTGTCACTTGTGACATCATCCCTACTCTCCCAGTGCCCTCCTCCTTCCTGGTCCCCCTTTCCAGGTATTGTTGTATGGCTTCTTGTGTGTTAGGTAGGTTGAAGACCGGTTCCCAGGTGCTTTCTTTGGGGGGGGGGGGTAACCTACCCATTTGACGTAGTACTGTGGGGTCTTGTAGTGGAGGCAGTGTCCATGGATGTACTCTACTTTGTATTTGGTTGAGCGCCCCTCTTGGATGGGTGGAGGGTTGGTCTTTATCTTCTTGTGGGGGGAGGGAGGTTCCTTCTTTCTTGAATAGCAGTGATTGGTGGAAGACATTGTGGATTTTCTAAGTAGGCAGTAGCTCTAGTTTATACGCCACTTCTCCTATTTGCTTTACAATCTTGTAAGGGCCACAGTGGCAGTGGGCTAGCTTTTTACTGGGTATGTGTAGGGGAACGTTCCGTGAGTTGAGGTAAACTTCATTGCCTATTTCCAGAGGTTTCCTGGGGACTCTTTTCTTGTTGGCAAACACTTTGTAGGTCTTAACAGCGTGGGTCAAGTTCCTTAGAAAGGTTTCCTGGGTGGCATGTATTTGTTCAATCCAAGTTTGTCCTGCTGTTTTCTGTTCCTTACTGCCAATGCTAGGGTCCCATGATGGATCAAACCCATAATTGGCCTTGAACAGAGACATCCCAGTAGAGGCGTGGTCTTTACTGTTGTATGCAAACTGGGCCATGGGAAGCATCTCAGCCCAATTGTCCTGGTTGGCGTTGGCATAGCATTGGAGGTATTGTTCCAGGATTTGGTTGACCTGTTCAGTTTGTCCATCCGTCTGCAGGTGGTAGGAGGTCAACATGCAACTTTTTATTCCAAGGTCCTTCATCACTTGGGTCCAGTAGTGGGAGGTAAACTGGGGTCCTCTATTGGTGATGATTTTTTCTGGGGTGCCATGTTGTGTCAAGATGCGGTTGTAGAAGTGTCTGACCGTCTCAGTCACAGTGCAGTGGGTAGTGGTCGGAACAAAGTAGGCCATTTTAGTGAAACAGTCTACCATGACCAGGATTGCGTCAAAGGATTTTGAAGGGGGGCTCTACTATGTATTCCATTGACACTGACTTCCAGGGGCCAGCAGGGATGTCCAGAGGTCTCAGTAACCCTTCTGGCTTAGAGCAACACGTCTTGGTTCTTCCACAGGTTTCACAGCCGTTGATGTAGGCAGCTACTTCTTTGTCCATGCCTGATCATGCATAGTTCTTCTTGATACTTGATAGGGATTTGTGTCTACCTGGGTGGCCAGCCATCTCTGAATTGTGGTGGTCAATCAATACATTTTTTTGGTTGGGCCTTTGGGTACATAGATTCTGTTATGAAACAGCAGGGTAATACCTTTCAGGGAGTACCCTTTCTTTGAGTGATGGCAATCTGGGTCCTTTGTCAGGACTTTGACTAGCTTGACTGAGTAGGCGTCCTGTTTCTGGGCTTTTATCACATTGGGTTTGCTGGCGGCAATATTTAAGTACTTTGGTTGTATCCCTAGGCTGGCGGGGTCTAGTAGTGTGTGGGTGTTGCAGTCCTTGATTTTGGTGGAGGAGGGAATCAGGTCAGCTCTCCTTCTCAAGGCGTCAGGTACCACATTCACTTTTCCTGGCTTGTAGTCTATGGTCAAGGTATAGTTGGCTAGTTTCAAGGCCCATCTTGCTTGATGTTGGGTCAGCTGGCGTGGTTTGAAGAAGTAGACTAAGTTCTTGTGGTCTGTCAGAACCTTTACCAGATGTTCAGCACTGCACAAATACCTGTGCCAGTGCTTCAATGTCTTCATTATGGCTAACATCTCCTTATTGTATATTGTGTAGTTCCCTTCAGCTGATAGCATCTTCTTGGAGTAATATGCTACAGGATGTAGCATACCATTCACTCCTTCCTGAAGAAGGACCACACCCACCACAAAGTTGGACGCATCTGTCTCCAGCATAAAAGGTTTAGCAGGGTCAGGCATGGCAAGAACCAGGGCAGAGGTGAAGGCAAGCTTCAGGGTCTCAAAGGCAGCGGTGCACTCTGGGGTCCAGACAAAGGCAACTTTGTCAGAGCACAGGCAGGTCAGGGGCAGGGTGATGTGAGAAATTTTTTGGATGAAATCCCTGCAATAATTTTCCAGGCCCAAAAAGCTTCCCACGTCTTTTCTGCATTTTGGTACTGGCCAGGCTGTTACGGCTTCTACTTTGTCCTGCGCCATTGCAAACCCACCTGTCTTCACCACATATCCCAGAAATTCAACTTCAGATTGAAAGAATTTGCATTTCTTCAGCTTGGCGTATAGGTTGGCCTGTGAGAGTTTCTTTAGTATTTGTTCAAGGTGTTGGAGGTGTTCCTCATGTGTTTTGCTGTATATGAGGATGTCATCCAAATACGCCACACAGAACTGGTCAAGATACTTGCCAAGGACGGAGTTGATCATCCTTTGGAAAGTGCTGGGGGCATTACACAACCCAAACAGCATGACCAAGTACTTGTACAACCCATATCTAGTTTTGAAGGCTGTCTTGTATTTGTCCCCTTCTTTGATTCTGATCTGGTTGAAGGCGTCTCTCAGGTCAATTTTTGAGTATACCTGGGCTCCCGTCAATATGTCACATAGGTTGTCAGGGTTGGGGATGGGGTAGCGGTTCTTTACAGTGATATTGTTCAGTTTTTGGTAGTTTACGCAGGGACGCATCCCACCATCTTTCTTTCCTACAAACAGCATGGGCAAAGAGCAAGGGCTTTTTGACACCCAGATGAACCCTTTTTTTGGCATGTCCTCCAAGTATGTCTTCAGTGATTTTTGTTTGCGGTGATTGAAGCTGTATATGGGGCCATGGTGGGGTTGGGTTCCAGGTAACAGGTCAATGGTGTGGTCATAGATTGAGTGACTGGGAAGCTTGGTGGCTGCTTCCTCACTGAAGACGTGGCTCCACTTCTACAAGGGGGCAGGAAGACTACCCACCCTGGGTTCCATTCTCAGGGTCAGGAGTGTGTTGGGTTCCTTGCTGGTTGGGCCCAACTGGAATGGCACCACATCAAATGAATTGTCTCCCTTCAAGGCAACTGTTTGATTACAGAAGTTTAGAATAGCGCCGTGTCTCTGGGACCAGGAGCCCCCTAGGATCAGGGGGTGAGGAAGCCCTTCCAGGATGATGGGAAACGCTGGGTACCAGTTCTGCCCAATTTTCAGGGGCAATTCAGTGGTGCACCTGAAACCCAAGTTGTGGGAGCTGTTTCCCATTATTACCTTGACAATTTTGCTGATGGCCTCCAGTCCAAGGTCCTTGGCAAGGGTAGCGTTGATAAAACTCTCCTCTGCTCCAGTATCAATGATAGCCCCAACAGTCAGGGATGTAGTGGATGTTCTTACTTCAACTTGGATAAATTTGTACAATTGAGTAGAGGTGTTTATTTGCATCAAGGAAACTGAAGGGTTACTCTTCTTGGGGCAAGCCTTGGTGAGGTGTCCAGGCTCCTGGCAATAAAAGCACAAGCCTTCACAGTAGTGGCGCTGTAGCTCATCAGAGGACATTCCTGGTCTGCCGGGTGTTGGGGCTTGGTTTGCGCGCTGAGAAGAAAAGGGAGTGCCTTCTTGGTTGAGGCTCAACCCTCTGCACAAGACAAGTAATTCATCCAGGTCAAGCGTAGGGGGTGGTGCTTGAGGAGCTCCTTCAGTGCAGGGCAGGCTCCTTGGCAGTACAGGATGGCCAATAGCTTGTCCTTGAGTTGTGTTCTGGCTTTCAATTTCAGGAACTCATTGGTGTAAGCTTGCAGCAAGCGTGGTCCTTGTCAGATATCCAGTAAGCTGATCATGGCGTGGTGGTGGGTGTCTTAGTCATTGCCTGTGGCCATCAGTTTGCTCTCAAATTGGGAGTAGTCTAGGCAGAACTTGACGTCCTTGGCGGTTGCTTTCCCAAACCAGTCCAGGGCATTGCCGGAGAGCATGGAGGCTACTCCAAGGACTTTCTTGGTGTTGTTGGAGTATGAGTTTGTGTTGGCTTGAAAATGGAGGCAGAGGACTGGCATCGTTCTTCTGGCTTCTTCTAGGGTGAGCTTCCCCATCTGGGGCATATCTACCCGGGTTGTGGTCTGGTTTACTATGACGTTCTGCACCTGCAAGTTTGGGGTCTTGGTCTTCTTCTCACCAGGTGGTGTGTCTTTCTGTTTGGGGTTGGTTTGGTGTTGGGTCACTGAGGTGATCAGGTTGGTAGCTAACTTGTACGCATAGTAAGCTGAAATCAATAAAAATAGCATACAAGATGCCCCAAGAGTTAACAACATCTTGGGGCCCAGGTTACCAGATTTGAGGTAGATTACCATAATGTCAGAGATCCAACCTGTGGGGGGTTCCTGAGGACTTGCAGGCAGACGGCCCACGGGCCTAGCAGGGAGAGCCCACCACAAGATTGGGGCTAACTTTATAATATAAGATAACAATTTTCCAAGGACTGCCCAAGGTCTGCTTACAGGCACCATAGAATCAATCAATCCGGTGAGGGTGATATACATCACCCCAAATATCTGAGCGGAAGTGGATTCATTAGTGACAACTGATTCTTGCGGGCAGTTGGGCTGTGGGGTGAGGGGCGGTGTCAATAGAACCAATTATGCGGGCAGGAAATTATACTTGTCTTGAAATAGCAGAGGAGGTATGGTGATTTTGGTGCCTTCTCTGTAAACGGTTTCAGTCTCTCTAGTTCTAGCTTCAGGGTTGTGGATGAGGATCTCCTCCAGAGTAAACTCCAAATACGCTGGGTTGGGTGGGTACTCAGTAAAATGTACTGGGCCAAAGGGAGCTCCTGGTGGACGGTAAAGTTTGGGCGGCTAGTCCGCAGTTTCTTGGGGTAGGTGAGCACAGGGTGCGGAGCTGCAAGGAGTAGACTGTAAATGAAGTAAAACTAATAACAAGTATGGTATGATCTGGTTGAGCCAAAGGTTCATGTCATTTTATTGCAAGGATGGCAATGGGCATCTTCCTGGCGGCCCAGGGTATAAGTATGCCCATCTGTCATGGTAAAACTTTCACAAATTCTGTCGGCCCGGGTTTTCCTGATTACCAGGTCTTCCCAGTCTTTGGTGGCATCAATTGCAGGGGTTATTTTATTGACTGGTTTGAACTGAGAATGCTCAAATTCTCTAGTCAGGTTGTGGGATTTTTTGCCTCTGGGTGACCCACGTTCTATGGGAAAATTATCTGTTTCCCCTTCCGTGCGGGCCCAAGTTATTTTGGAATCTGTGGCTGGACTTGCCTGTTGATTGGCTGTATTATCAGCAACCGCCAGAATTAGCTCATTCTGCAAGTTGACTTACTATATTTCAAAAATCAGAATTAAAAATACTTTAATGTCAACAGCATTGAAAAGTCAGAATTAAGTTTTTACTCATGCAGACTACTAAATGTTGACACTTTTTTAATAAGCATAAACCTGTTTCCTGAACATTTTACTTAATAAAATTTAAGCTTCAAGAAACTTTTTATGGTAATGTGACAACATAGATTTTAAAAAGTCCATAAAAAATTATACATAAATATTAAAAAAAATCATAAAAAACACTTTTATTTTATTTTACTATGAAATTAGCTATCTTTAATATAATAAATTTTTCCCCACTTATAAAAACAAAAAAAACCAATATAAAAATATTTACTAAATAAATTTTTAAGTATTATAGCAAAATATAAAAATCAGAAACAGTAATATAAAGTTTTTTCTATATTGAAAACTACAAAAAAAACATATAGTTTACTAGTAAAATACCAATATAGGCCATGTAATACAGTTAAAAGCATCAAACTATCAATAGAAAATCAACAATTTTATAAAAATAGTATCATAACTTTTTATGAGTTATTTAGAATAACTATTTATTTAAAAATATTATACTTAATATATAAGAACTATATAAAAAATTAGGCAATAGTCAATAAATTTAATGAAAAGCTAGACTGTAATAACCTGGTTGCCATTAAGAACTGTGGCAATCTTCTTGATGTATTCCCCAGTCTCTGAAAGCTTATATTTGGCCTTGACAACGTCCTTAATCTTCTCTTGATACTGTTTCTCTTTGGTGGTTCTCTTCTTAGATGGGTGGTTCTCAATATCTCTGATGGATGCAGCAGTCTTCCCCTGTTGGACTTTGAGGTGCTCATAGAAGGTGTTGTATCTGGGCTTGATTCCAAAGGAGGACTTGATATGCTTATGCCAGCTCTCTAAAGATGAAGTAGTTTTCATCTCATCTTAAGAACTGCCTGGTAGCAGTTCCAGTTGGCTTTGGTTCTGGGCTTGCTCCGGCGCTTAGTGAACTTACGTCCAATCCACTGTAGTTCATAATATTTAATGAAAGGGTAGAAGGCACCATCATGTTTCTTGGCATATGGATCCTGGCATAGGAGCTCAAAGGCTTGTCCAGCATGCTCTGGTTTTACAAAGGCTAGTGCTACAAACTGCTGAATTAAGAACTTGCACTTTCCTGATGTATCTAGTCAGTGGAGCTTGCTGAGCTCAGGTAGACCCTTTAGTTGCTGTTGACAGCCTGTTGATAATGGGAAAAACACCCCTGGACCTCTCCATCAAAGGCGTTTAAAAAAGTGTTATACTGGGCAGTTTTATAGTCCATGATTATAGTTGAGGGGCCAAGTGCTTTATCTTGAGCTTCTTGTTCTGCAGCAAGGGTGGCTTCATCCTTTTCATCATCATCTGAATTGGCTCTAGTGTTATGGCCAGGGGGACTCTTTCTATTACTGGGTAGGGCTTTGATGCCCTCCTGAAGGATTTTAAAGGCCCTTGTGTAGATCTCTTCTGTTGCCCCAGGAAGCAGAAAGTAGGTGAATGGGAGCACCTTGCCTTCAATAAGGGAATGTACAACCCATAGTTGGTGAAAAAGGCAGGGGCATACTGCAAAGGTACCGTCACATAATCAGGTCTCTGAATCTCTTAACTGCTTCAGGTTCTGTTGTGTAGCATAGTATATAATTCTTGCTTTGCTGTAGGCCCATCATCATTTAAATGAATACCTCATCACCATTGAACATCTTTAACTCCTCTGTCAAGACTAACTCTCCTTGAACCATGGCTAATTTCTTATGGGGGGCTAGGTCACAGCGTTTGTCACATATGTACTTCACTAACTGGTCGCAGTCAGGGATGAGCTTCAGGATCTCATTACTTAGGTGTATGGTGGCCTTAACTGCCAGACCAGAAGCCTTGACATCTTTAGAGACTGGGACTATTTGGTAGAGGTACCACTTTAGAAGCTGTTCAATAAGATTTATTGGAGCATTGTATGTTTGCTCTCTTTTTTCACTATTTTTCAGGGCCCAAGGGCTCCCAACTCTGATCCATTTAAACTATAGTCTAAGAGAAGTCCTTTATTTATTATTCAGACCAAGTATGATCACAATGGGGAAAAGGGGAACTAGGTTCTTTTTATACCATTTACATTGGTCTTTGAGATTCTTCCATATTCTTCCATAAGGTCCTTGTCTCTCTATCTGGAGGGTCATGCTAAAAGTTTGAAACATCAGCTGACTAATTCTAGTCATATTCTTTTGGTCAGATTTGAACTTTGCAGTTTGCCTTAGTTGGTCATCTAAAAATACTTTGGATAGATTTTCCTCATCTGGGGCTTTCATTTGAGCGTAAGGACGTCCAAAACTGATCACTGTAAGCTGAGATATGGTTGGATTTGCCCGCTTACTAATTGTTGCTTGTCTTGATTTGAAATCCAATCTCGCGACCATTTTGGGACATGCTTACAGGGTTTTAAAACTCGGCTCTTTAAATTGCCATAATTTTTGATCTAGGGTACCTAGGGAGATCATCAAGGTAGCTTTCTGACATCAAGAAGTAGCTTTATCAATAAAAACTTTTAAAACTCAATTTTCCAAAGCTACTATGTCATGGCAGGCCATGACACTAGTGACTTTATCCCATCCTTCTGTATTGATCCTGGCAGCATAGCTTCTATCTTCACATACATAATGCTTGCTTCTTCCTGCTCTCTTCTGATTGTTGCAATTGAAAACATAGCCATCACAGACTAAACTTGCACCTCCTTTGACAGACATTAGAGGGAAAACCTGAGGGAACTTCTTTGGGAGCTTAAACTCTCCTTTGATGTTAGATATATTGTGAACCTTTAGGGGATCCCATGGGCCAATTGATGCTTGATTATAGTCAGACAGGTAATCATCAAGATCTTATTTATTGATACTTGATGAGGAGGATGGAGGTGCAGATTTGTTGGACGGTGGAGGGGAATTATCTGGAGTTGGATTCTTGCACTTTCTGGACTGGGATGAGCTTGATTCCTTGGGACTTGATTCCTTTGAGCTTGATTCATCTGGGCTTGGCTGGGGTTATGGACTCTTGGGTATCTTCTTTCTTCCTTGTTTGTTTAGTGGAACCTCATCTCCTTCTGATTGGTACCAGCTTGGAGAAGAGGAGGGGTCAGGGGAGGGCTCTTTGCTTTCAGGGTCTGGGGTATTCTCCTTTGTCTTCTATTTTGTTGAGGGCTCTTTGGCTAGTTTTTTGTTGGGGTAGGGACTTTTGGCCTTTTCAGAGGCTTTAGGTACTTTCTTGGTTGACTTAGGGTTATTTTGTGGCTTCTTGGAAGATTTTTCCTACAATAATTAGAGTAGATTTCATAAAGTAAGAATAATCATGTGAGACATGAATAAAATTAAATAATAATCACTTGTTTTATTTTTTATCATTAAGTAAATAGTTTATAGAAGTATGGAAAGTAATTTTTGAGCTAGTTTATTAGTAAAGAATAGAAAAAAACCCATGTTTAAATAAAAAGTTGACATTCTGGTAGTCACAATAGTCAAAAATATTTAATTTAGTTTGTCAGCATAAAAAACGCTCTAATTTTGACGTTGACATACTGACAGTCAGCATTAAAGTGGAAAAACACTATGTAAATCACTTATAAAGCTTGGTTAATATTTTCTGGAGTTGGTTTTTTAAGGCCAAAATTGATTATTTTTAAATTAAAAAAATAAAGAGTTTCATATGTAACTTATGAAAACTAAATAACAGGGATTGTAGAGGGAAGTCTAAAGTACAGCCTTGGGTACTTTAGTCTGAATTATCATACCATTGTATGTGTGCTTTTTGTTAAGCAGCAGTGTTTTACTAATAAATTAGTGAAGGTGTCAACATTCAGGCAGTCAGTGTTCTTTTATAGCAACTCTCCTATTAAATCTTGCTTAGATTATGTCACTTTGTTTGCTTAGCCAAACCCCTTTGTTGTAATTTAGGCAACACGTCAATTTGACACAAAGTCAACATTATAAATACATATATAAATTCTAGTTTTAACATATGTGTTTTGGCTTAAGTGGACTTCTGGAAATAAGCTATATTTTATCCAGTGAGTTTAAAATAACAGTAAATATCTAAATAATACAGAGAACACTATGAAAGTTGGAATATGTCTTTTTTCAATGCTTATCTTAATAGATATTTAATAAAAACAGTAGTATAAAATATAAAAAGTAGTTATTTTTAGAATATTGTGTATTTTATTAAGAAATTTATGGATTCTTATTTGGGGTTGACATCCAGATATTACTTACTGTAGTCAACCTTAATGTAAAAGTACAAAGAAACTTACCTTTTCAAAGTAAATTATATTAGTTTTTTGGCTTAAAATTAAGCCTTTGCTTAAATGGTGTTGGCATTATGTCTGTTCCTTTTTTAATTTTACAATTATGACTTAATAATTCACTATGAAAAATTAGCTTAGTTTTGGAAATTCCCGACTCCAGCAGATAAATACCAAAATAATGTTGACTTACTGAATGTTGACAATTTGTCAACATTCAGTAAAATGACTTGCAGAATGAGTTAATTCTGGTGGTTGCTGTTTTATCAGGAACCTTTAGTGTGGAGAGTATTGGTGTAGGTACATTTGGTTCATCAAGCTTAAAAAGATTTTCCAAAGTCAAGTCCTGTTTTTATTTGAGCCCAAAAAACTGCAGGCAGCCAGGCGGCTGGCCCTGCGGGCTGGCAGCCCACAAGATGCTGGGGTTTGAGTTTTGTAGTTGAGGCTTTTTGATAAGCATAGTTGATAGGAGTTTGTCACTTGTGACAGACATTGATGTTGCTCTTTCAACTAATGTTTGAGCTCCTTTTCAATAAAACATTTTTTATCTTTGCTTTTATTATCTTTTTTTAAATGATCTATTTGACTTTTATGTGGTGTTTTATACTGTTATATACATTATTTAGAGATTCAACCATGGATAGTATAGATAAAAGGGCTGCTTGTGGGTGTACTTTAAATTTGGGGATTTGCACAGCCTATTTGCTACTAATCAACTCTTGATTTTATTGCATAATCAAAATCCTAGTCCCTTTTAATCCTAGGCATGATTTTTAAGTATTTTATATGTTTGTTATACAGTAGCTTTCAAGGCTATGGCACTAAGCAGGAGTAACTGATCAGCAAATGGAATCAGCTCAGATTTAACAGGATTGATTCATCTTGGAGCTGAATAGAAATGGACCCAGATATATTGCAAATAAATATATATCTGCCGGGTTTCAATTTTGTTCATACCTGATTTTATTTTGTTTGCATCTGAGTTGATTAGTTTAAACTGAGTAATTTTTGCTTACAGACAAGTTATTCTGCTTGGCACCATTGCCTTGAAAGCTGCTGCATGTTCTTTTGGCTTTGAGTATAGCTGCTGCTTGAGATTGTGGTTTTCTTAGCTTCCCTGATATAAATCAAAATAATGGGTTTACTATTGTTTTTGAGGTAGTGTGGTTTGAGATGGCAGTTATAAGTCAGCAGGCTGCAATGTACATGCCAAATGATCTCAATGTTAACCTATTTGAATGCATCAAGTATCTCATACTCAAGTGCTTAAAAATCTAACAGGAATGGAAGTAACTTCCTTAACATAACAAGTCATTGATGCCAATCAGACTTGTTGACTTAGTATGTCAGGACCATATTTTTTTATGACTCTACCACAGATATGTTCAACTTAAGCAACTTGGTACAAATGGTTCCTCAAACTATTCAGGGAATACAAGTTCCAAAACTGACTATGTCAATGTCAAGACAACACCATCAGGAACAAAAGTCAAACTTGGGACCTTTTGCATGGCCACAGAGCGCTCAAAACTTAGTGCAAACCAATTAAGAGATTGGAAGTAAGCAAAAAGACTTTGAAAATGGAAATTTTAGTCAATAAGATGCGTTGAAACTGTATGCTGACGTTGACAACCACCTAGGAAAGATACAAAGCTCCGTAAACCACAAAAATTCAGTTTAATAATAACTGATCAGCATTGAAATATGTTGAGCAGTTATTAGCTGAAAGCTATAATAATAGCAAATTTACAGAGATAGGTTGAATCCTTGATTATTGTTAAGAGTTGGCTTCAAATGTGTGAGTTATGTTACAACTTTTTTAACTGCTGATACAACTTCAAATTCAACTTCCTTTCCCCAACTACCCCATCCTTTTACTATATAAGTTTTTGAGCCTTGCTTATTGCAATTGCTCATGAATAAGTATTTTTAAACCTAATATTCTTTATTTTTTGTAAGATCTTAAGAACTTCCATGAAACCACCTAATCCTTCCCTTCCTTGGGGAATTAGGTTCAGATGGGTGTTTCTTTTCTTGTTGTGTACAATAGTACAATCTGCTGTACAGGTGGAAACTCGCCCAGGATCTGAAACTAGCACCAAATTCTGTGATAATGGGAAATGGGCGCCAGTTGTCCCAGGGAAATGGTATACCACATCCTTGCTCTTCTCAACCCCTCCTACTAAGCATAAATCTCAGTCAGCAACCAACAATCCTGTTCCTACTTGTCTTTTCTGTCCTTTTGCTTCTGCTTTCTTGCTTTTGTATCTAGGTGCCTATGCCTTCTTAGGTTGCTTCAATACGTTACTAGGCAGATATAAAATCTTTGGGGGGATTGGTACATCTGGGCATGGTGTTTGTGCTAATTGGTTCCATGGTTGCAGGTTCAAATCCCTCTGCATTGGTTCATCATGTTGGGAAGTTATTTCTAGCAAAGTGGGTTCCCAACATAGTACATACCAGCTTCATAAAGGACCCCAATAATGCATAAAAGATCAGCACCATCAAAAACAAAAAGCAACAAGGCAATAAAAAACATGTCCACAGCTACTTATACTTGAAGGTGCCGGCCAACCTTAATCAGCTGGCTGGTTGCCAAGGCCCATAGGGGTATACTGTTTGGGGCGGCCTAGAAATGCTCCACTGCATATACCAGTAAAGCATAACCAGATCTTCAGCAAATCAGATCCCTATCCAAGACCAGAAAGGTGCCACAATTGATGGCTTGCTTAAGCCACCCAAAGACCTCCTGGATCAGGTTACAGAAGGGGGATAGACAGAAAGTAATAAGAGATGCAATGGGCATGCAGCCACTTGCTGATACTAATTCTGGTCTGGTACTGATCATTGGGATCCACTTTGAGCATCTGTCATAACATGCAGTCCAAGGTTATCTAATACAGCAACATTAGTGAGCCCTGGACTTGCGCCTGTGAGGTACCCTGGGACCAGCTGGTCAACACAATGGATGCCTTGCCATTAAAAAATCTGTTGGTTGCTCAACCCATCTTGATCCCTTTTGGACCAAGGGGTGCCAATAATGCCCACCAATCCCCTGCTTTTGGAAGCTTTGGGAGTATTGCATGTGCACTGCACATGGATGATATAAGACATGGTTCAGTGTTATAATAGAATTTGATTGGCCCTGTAGCCTTGAGTGTGGTGTAACCCTTGACATATCTGCAATGCACCTATATATCAGATGAGGGTTGCTATGCTGTAGGAAGGTCCCTGAGGAGTCTTTCTGGGGAACTGGTCTCTCTGAACTTGCAATGGTGAAAGAGAGTTGGTGTGTTGATCCCAGAAGCTGACTCAACCATAGATTGTATACCTGATGGTTCAAGCTGGCAGTCTTGGTTTATCTTTTGGCAGATGGCCCACCTGTGCTGGTATAGAGTGGGGTAGATATGTGCTTGGGTTTCTCCATTAGAAGAATTTTACCGGTGTTGAGATAGTGGCAGCATATTTTATTGGCAAATACTGGGTCTGATCTGACAATAGCTGCAGCCTTCTTGCAGCCACTGGTGTCATGTATAAGATCTCTAAAAATATGGCACTGGATATCAGGCGCAGAAGTCCCAGTGGGTATTTTTAGAACACAGGAAGCGGTATATTTCTGAAAATATAAAAAATTTGGCATATGCGGGTTTATCATAGAGATCTATAGTGTTATTAACTCATGATGCACTTGTACTGTTATATAGCGCTGGGGCTCTTTATCATCTTTGTTATCCCCTGCTTACAAATATTTTATAGCTAGTGTGATAAACTGGCTGAACCTTCTGTATCAGGTTTGATGGGACCAAATCCTAGGGGTGAATAAGTAGATGAGCTAAAGACATAAGCTCAACCTCCTTGATATGCATTGTTTTATATGTGACAGCTTTGGTAGCCTTTTGAAGCAGCTTGGGCACCCATGGTCTTATACTTATCTTTCCGCTGACCTGAGTATCCTGAGATGGCTGATGTCTCTGTGAAACTTTGAAATTATCTGCTGTCTTTTTTCTGCTATGCTGAGTGGATGCTGGTGCTGTTCTTGCTCTGGTTTTTACCTTCAGGGATGCCCCAATCATGGTTCACGCCATCAGTGTCACCGCTCTTTCATTGTGCCTGTTGCAACATCTTTGATTATCCCTCTTGGGTAATTGTTTGCCCGAGAAGTTTTTGGCTGCTGAATAGTAGGTGGTGCTATTGCCACACTGCACCGTTGTATGAGGACCAGGTATGTTGGAACCTATAAGGTACAATACTTGGACAAGTTGCATGGCTGCCATGATGTGCATGGAAAGTATGTGACTTGCCATAGTGATATATAATGTTCTCATTCTATATTGCATAGAAGATCATTATCTTCTTAATTTCCCCTTTATTTTGTCTGGTATACTAAAAAAGAAGCATATGCTCAATATTGTGATGATACTGAAGTGTTCTGTTTGCTTCTGCACTATGTCCCTATAAAAAAGGTCCCTAAAACTTTTTTTACCTATTATCTATCAGTTAAAAAAGGATAGGATAGTTTGATCTGGTTGAGAGCTCACAGTGCACTTTGATTCCAACCCGGTTTAAGCTTGAAGTGGTTCCACAATATCTCAAGCAGCATGGTAGTAAGGAGAATGTAAACACACCAGCTTGAAAAACCAGAAGTTTCAATCATCTCTTTATGAAATAATTTAGCTTTAATGTGAATAGATAGCAGTGCCCCTCAAAACTGCCAATGATGATTGTAGAGCCCCAGAGCAAGGGGTAGGCAACTTTTATGGATAAGTTTTTTTTCAAGAAGTACCACATGCACAGATCATGATAAGTTTAATATGTAAAGAGAGCAAAAACTATAGAATAAAAGGATTTATTTAAGCATATTTCATCCCTTCATAACAAAGAAGACAATCTCTACCAGGACACATACCCCCACAACACTGCCAATGATGATCCAAAGCCAAGTTAAGTCCCCTGTATTGCTATCAGACTTTTGAGAAGTTCCTGAGCTATTAGTAGTGATGGGTTGATCCTTCAAGTTGGGTATCTTGGCAGCTTGAGGAGTGAACTCATGGGCTACAATGATATTTGGATATATGATGCTATCCTTAGGATTCAGAGAAGGGGGTGATATGTCCCCATCTTTACCAGCACTGATAGCTTGTTCTGCTGTGGTTGATACCTTGGTGTCTTGAGTATCAAACCCATGGGCTACAAAGATAGTTGGATATATGACACCACTCTGAAGATCCAGAGAGGGGGACAATATGCTCTCATTGTTATTGGGCTTATAAACCTTGTATGTGATGACAGAAGGCTTATGCACACATTTCTTAGGAGCATCAATAGGAACCTTGACTTTAGGTACATACAGCTTGTATGTGGTGACAGTAGGGCTATTCACACATCCCTTAGGAACCATAGGAGAATCCTCTGCTTTAGGTACATACAGCTTTTATGTGGTGACAGTAGGCTTATTCACACACTTCTTAGGAACCACAGGAGGAACCTTGGCTTTAGGTACATACAGCCTGTATGTGGTGGCAATAGGCTTATGCACACACTTATTAGGAGCAGCAACAGGATCCTCAACTTTAGGATCATAGATCTCATATGTGGTGACAGTAGGGTTATTCACACACTTCTTAGGAACCACAGGATGAACCTTGGTTTTAGGTACATACAGCTTGTATGTGGTGACAGTAGGCTTATTCACACATTCCTTGGGAACCACAAGAGGGCTAATAGACAACTCCTTGACTACAGGCTCATAAGGTTTGTATGTGGGGCACTTTGGATCGGCAAGACAGGCTAATGAAATTAGACATGTACCTATGGTGATTACCTTTATCGGTTGTTCCCGCACTGGCATCAGCCTTTGTCCCCCAAATCACCACAGCGGCTACAAATATCAATCTAGCTTGGAGCTTCATGGCCTTCTGAACGGTACCTCCCAGCTTTTATACCTCTTTAAACATTCACAGTATACTTTGAACCGTTGCGTATTGCGATATGAGTGGCTAGAAACTGCATCTGTCTTGCTTGCCAGGGTTGGCTAGAATTTCCTTTTCGGTAGGGGAGGCTGGCTGTAAGGTGCCATCCAAACTCGGAGGCGCATTGAATTCACATGTGGCGTTAATAAATGTCTCCTAAACATCCACTCAATAGTAGAGTTGATAATGGTTGGGCTTTCGAACCTCAAGCCAGGTTGACTTCATAATAGCTGGGGCTCCACAAGTTTCACCATTGATATAAATGGTAAAGTAAACTTGGCTTTTTGAACGTTTATGATTAAAATTTATGAGCTCTAATCACATTACACGGATCAAGTAGAATGATGACGTAATATTTGTAGATTTTGTTTAAAAACTAGAAGATACCCTTGAGCTGGATTTGATGTGACGTGATGATTCAACTTGATGGCTCGTCAATAGCGACAGCCGATGCAAATAATTTTAAATTTAGCAGCTTAAACGGGGTTTGTCGTATGATTTATAAAGGGAAAAGGTTAAAGTTTGTTGTGAAGCAGATGGTTACCTCGTTCCTCAAGGCATCTTGTTTTATAATATTTAAATATATTATAATGATATGCTATTTTAAAGCTAAGTAGTCTCCATTGAATTGCATTTCTAATCAAGCGTTGTTATTTAAACCGCACAGCTACTGTATTGCTAACGCCAGATTGTTTAAGAACCAATGGTTGGATCAAGTGACAATTATTGCAGCAAGAGAAGGGCAAAGATTTGAATCAAGGCTCTTCCGCCTCAACTAAACTCGTTCTAAGAATATCTCACGTGGTGCCTTCTGATCTTGTATTGGACCTGCATCTATAGAATCAAGCCACCAGTGTGAAGGTTTCAGTTTTTTACAAGAACAAGGCAAAAATTTATCCAATGAAATAGCCGACCTTTTCAGAAAGGCAGTCCAGATTTCAAGGTCAAATGGAGGCGCACTGCCTTCGATTTAAAAGGGGAATTTGATTGGACCCCCGACCAGCTCCTCTGAACAAAGAATAGCACTTATTTCCCAAATAGCCACATCTCATCGATACCACACGACCAAAAAATCCACCTCAGCTCCCACAGTTTTCAGGCTGAGCAACCTTTAGTGGCAAATAAAAACCGGATGGTTCAGATATATAATTACTCTATTGATTTATGTACCATACTTTCTTATATATACTTTACACGTCTGTTTTTGGTCGATTTGATAAAGCCCCACCTGAATAGGCAACATTTCCATCAATTAAAAATAACCCCATTTCAAAAACACAATTGCACCAATAATACTAAATAAACCCTCTAAATATTTCATTTCCGTTGTTTTTATGTAACCTTTGGTAACTAAATCATAAATAATCTTCTTGCCAACAAACCTTCATTTTATCAAAGCTGAAATTCCTAATTGAACTTCACTAGTCACAATATCTAAACTATCCTACCCATCAGCAAGCTTCTTAGAAGATCCCTCAGTTAAGGTTTTTGTTCCTACAAGCTTGCTAGGCTAGTCATGCCCCTTTTCAAGTTACAATTCAACCTTGGGCTATCTTTCTTGATTGATCATATATCTCACCAACCAAGGCTCTTATTTCCCTGGTCCATGTCCTCATCTATAACTTAACCAGACCACCAGAAACCCAATTTTCCCAGCAAGGGTACATTATACTTATTGTCAAGACCTGGCTTTGATCAAGGACTTATCTGTAGACCTTTCTGATATCCCATGCTTCCAAGAAATCAAAACCTATATCCTTCCTCAATGTTTTTTCTTGCAACAGTTTTCAAATCATGTGAGGTTAGGCTTATCCACCACAAGGGGTCCAGCCAATACCTCACCTTCTGATCCAGGAGATCACATGTCATATTATCACCAGCAATACACCCAAGAGTAACAGTTGCATACCACAAAATAGCTAGGTTGTTGGCATCAACTACCAACCACACACCATAAAATCACCAGCTGATAAGCCCCATTGCTGTTATCTCCTCCTATAGATACAAACTGTATATTTGGTTCACCATCACCCTAACCTAGGCACAGATATTTGGACCACAGCTACATGGTGCACAACCCTTTTCCAACCCCAAACTTGAACAGTAATTACACATCATATAATCTTCAATCTGATATCAAATCAAACTTACTGTTACATGGGATATGATCTGCAACCCAATTTGCATCCAGTAAGCCAAACAATGACCATCCATTTAAAGAATCCTGGTTGAAGCCAGAATGGGAAAGAAATCTCCCACTTCTTGCCCTCCAAAGCATAATGATATGCTAAGAACAACTACAAGGCACCCTCCAAAACAAAGCACAAATCCCTAGCATCCCCTGGGGCGTATAAGGGAGTAGATGACCAACAATTGACAGTCATCCAGTTCAGGCAGGGTCCAAGCTGCAGATGGGGCACTACACCTTCCCCAGGAAGGCCAGCAGCCATAAGAGATCAAGGGCAGCCAACTATATTGGGTGGAACCAGCAATGCAGCATTGAGCTGAATTCCTGATGGATCAGAAATTAATCTGGTCCTTGGCTCAGCCCCCTGCCTGATCTGGGCAAATGCTCATATGTGTCACCCCGCCCTAGTCCCATTATTTACCCCAGCTGTTGCCTCTCATATCATCCAAACAGGGTCTGCCACAGGTCATCAAAGGTCAACCTTAAGAACCCCTTTCCACATGCCACCCCCTAGCAGCCTCTTACTGGATATAAAACCCTTTTCTTTTATCAACAGATCTTACCTTGAACCAATCCATCTTAATTTCCTTATTATTATTGTTGTAACTGTGCTGGTTTAGCAGAGTTACAGGGGGAAATGATTAGAGCCAGAATTTTATCTTTATTATGATACCAATGCTATATAGTTGCTGTATGTCACAGTAATTTCCATAATGCCTGGTATTATCTGTCCTGATTGTGAAGCTTGGAAGTTGGGTAAACTATTGTCCAAGTTACCCAAATTGACAGATTTTCCAAACTGTTGATTGGAAATGGGTTACTGCTGCCCTGGTTTTTCAGCTGTATTCAATTACCCTGTGCAAGTTGGTACTGATAAATAGACGTAATCTGAGAGTCACTCAACACAAACTTGTTTATCAGAACGGTTGACAGGAATTAACCACACAAGGGTTTTTTTACGTACTGGACAAAGTAATCTTTGGATGATGTTGACAGAATAGGAGCCATGGATCCAGGTGGTATTGCTTAGTAAAAACTTTGGTACATATTGGAAAGATTTCACAGTTTGACTCTTAAGAGTTGATTCCTCCCTAAATCACTCAATGAAACCAGATACTCTCCTGGTCCAATCTTTATTTTACAATGCATCCAGTAGTGGGTCCACTTGGCTACATCCCATATAACTTGACCTTAAGTTGGATTAATGCTGGAAGATGGGCCCTGTCTTGGTCACTTTGTCATCAGCCCCTCCTAATGTTACTCCAATGCCCCAGAATATTAGTGTCTCTCCTGCTAATATGAAGCTGAGATAGTTATAACTTCTCAATGTCCAGAGTTCTATGCTGAAAATACTTTGATCCTTTCTCAGGCCATCTATATAGGGCGTTTTTGGTTGGGTTTACTCATCTTTTTGAACCCCATTATATCCTTTGGAAGTTTTAAAACCGGTATTTGAAGCTTTTTTGGTGGTTAATAATCTATCCTATATGGATCTGGGTGGTTATATGATTAGGCTGATTGACCACAATTGATCAGGCTAATCATTACATACAGATCTTTATCAGTTACACGCCATATTATCTCTAGATCAATATTCTATCAAGTGTAGTGATTATAAACCATATAATCACCAGTCTATTATAATTCATATGGCAATTATACACCATATAATTGTTAATTTATTATAATTGATATGACAATATATACTATATAATTGTTAGCCAATGTAAGGATTATCAGTGATTAAACGCTGTGTAATCACTAGATCATCAATTTTATATCTTTCATTCCATCATACTGGATGTTGTATCAACTCAGTCCCCCCAGCCTGAAGGGTGTACATGAGTATATCAAACAAGTGATGTGCAAATGACTAGGAAATAACAAGTTTGGATCAGCATCACATAGCATAAAAATTAGTTCCTTATTGGTTTGGGTCAGTATTACATGGCAG
Source organism: Entomophthora muscae (assembly GCA_014839935.2). Classification (NCBI taxonomy): domain Eukaryota; kingdom Fungi; phylum Entomophthoromycota; class Entomophthoromycetes; order Entomophthorales; family Entomophthoraceae; genus Entomophthora; species Entomophthora muscae. Next base: position 282,533 of record QTSX02004347.1, read on the forward strand.
ATAATCTTCTGAGTCACTAATGTATTGAGTCTGCTATTATACAGCGTATAATCCCAATTCAACCTTTTGCATTAATAAGCAGACAGCTTGCCACCCAGAAAAGGATAGCTGATTAAACACAAAAAAGATAAAGCAGGAATACCAAGATTCTACCTTTCAAAGTAGGAGGATGGAACTGGGATTATTTATAAGCATCAAACAAATACAGTTTAGTTTCCTAGTGCCATAATAGGCGCGTAAAGATACAACCAATTGATAATTGCCAGTAGGCTAGCTCAAGGATAGTGTGGGCTGTAGCTGAAGTGCCATGTATGCCTTGCTGAGGCCAATAGCAGCACATATGCCAAGGACAACCAATCATGATAGGCACAGCCAGCAAAGATGGACCTATTGCAAAGGTAGCCACTGAGAACTGTCTGAAAGGACAAGAACAAGGGTTGTTGATTATATATCAATACAGACACCTTAAAAGATGATAACAAGTTCTTAGTTGCACCTGGATAGATTGCAGCTGATGGTTAGATTGTACTTCAGTACCAATAAATGTAATTATCTTCAAATTTTTATTATATTGTAGTCTGTAGTGCTTTAGCATAGGATTAGATAGAGTAAATTAGCAAGTCTAACATCTATTTGTATCTTTGAACATACTAGCAATAACTCAAGTTGCTCACAGTGGTAATTACCCACCATATGGAAACTGCTTCTTATTACCCTCTGATTTATGTTAAACTGTGAATCAGGATATCAGGGACATGATTATGAAGATTGTTGGGTTGAATGGTTAGGATGTGTTGGATTTTTTTAACATTCATGGCTTTTGATATGACCTTCAAATATCAATATTTACAAAGACTTGATTGGATTTGCTTTCAATTTTGGAGGTTGTTCACCTACCTTAAAGGGTTAACATCAACTTCCACTTATTCTGTATTACCCTACCTAAACCTGGATGATCCTGGTACAATTACAGTTTTTAATGACCTCATCAGCCACACTGTCTACCTAGTGAATGATCAATACACTCAGTCTAATATTTAAGTAGAATCATTTTCCCTAATAAAGACAAGTTTATCCACATTTTTTTTTGATTTCATAATCTTCAAGCCTTTCCCTTCCTTTTTGCCAAAAGAAACTCTTCTCTGTTTATTCCAGTAAATTAAGGTATGAGCCCTTAATTTTGCCCTGAAGGCTAACCCAAGGCTATCTTTGAACCTCAAACCTTTTGTAATAAAGTTTTCCTGCTGTGTCCTCTTGGATGTTGTCCCCAAGAGCCAAACACAACAATGGTTCTCACTAAAGAGACTATCAGCCTCTTTGGGTACTCTGTTCCCCCACACATTCTCTGGTCTTTCTCCTATCATTACAGAAGTACCTGAATCTCCTAAAGTTTCATGTCTCCTTCTTGAGGAGAAAATTAATGACTCCCCAAGAACACCTATGGTAATGATGTTGTTGCCAGTGTCCTCATGGACCCACCTTCCAGCTTTCTCTCTTGACTATGAGCAAGCTTACGCCGCCACAGGCTCCCTCCTGCATACTGGTATGGTGGCCATGAATAAAATTCCTGGTCTCTGCCCTGGTTATGCCTCAAAAGAACTGTACTTCTTCCTGTTAGATTTTGGCCTCCCCTAGTCTGATGGAATCTATGGAAACCATTGGTGTTCTGGTAAACTAGTTCATCCAGCCTGTCTTGGTCCACCATCAACTAGCATTGGGATCCCAGAATTAACTCATGTCTGCTGTGACATTTGCAGTAATCACCAATCACACTCAGAAGATGGCCTACCAAGAATGGACACACAGACTTTTTTCTTGCATTTTAGATAAACAATCTGATTTATTGGCCTCCCAAGAATACCTGACCTCATTGCTGAACATGCTGCTCTCCTCTCTCCTGAGATATATTTGAGAGCGGTTGTGTGAGCTAGATGAACATCATGCTGTTTAGAAAGTACAAATGGAATCCACCCTTCTAAGATTTTAAAAAGACATTGAGGCCTTAGTAGATAAAATCAACCAGTTTCAAGAGTATAACAATGCTCAGCTAGAATTGGTGGGGTACAGTGTGGATAGTTGGGGCCATAGGTTACAACAATAAAATGTGAACAAGGCCGCTTTAGGCATTACCCTACATCAAGTTCAGACTTATGTTGACAACAAGATAGCCTCTGTAGTGATGGTGCCACCTACGCCTCCCACTGAAAGCCTTAATCAATCAGAGGCTAAAATTTGGGAGACCATCACAGAGCTCAAGGTAACCACCCGCTGTCAGACTTCTTCTTCCAACCTACCTATCTACTGCTGAACTTGTACCAGACCCTTGTATCACCATCCTGAAAGATCAGGTTGTTATACTACAAGAAAGATTGCTTACCTACATCAACGGCTCTCATATCAAGACAACTCCTCTTCTGAAGCCAGTAATAATGGTGAAGAAGAAACTGATAGGGTAATTCCCCTTGACAACCACTGGTGTTGTCTAGGTTTAGAAGGACAAACATGTGTATATTGTGCTCTTGCTCTGGAAAACTTGGTGGTAATGATCAACAACATTTCAGATAGGCAAGAAACTTTAGAAATAGAGATGCAGAATCTCTCCTGGTTATCTGAGACCATAAATGAGAGTGTTTCCCTGTTGATATCCTGGGCCACTGTCATGGTCACTCAATTCAATGGGGTTGCAGGCACATTAGCATTTCAACATATTCTAATTGATGAGATTAAAGCTGTTGCTTTCACATCCAGGTACACTGGAGGCCAGAACAGCTCTACTATAGACACCTTGGAGGAAAGCCTTTGTCTTCTGTGGGCTAGACAGCCTGCTGTCAAATCTGAGTTTGAAGGGAACCCACATATCAATGCTCTCAATTAGGGTGATAGTAGTCAATATACATCCTCATCCATTGACCCCAATTATAAGCCCACCTTCAAGTAAATCTTTGACCCCAAGACCTCCACCATTGCTGCTTTCTTGACAATCTATGAAACAGCCATGAGGAGGGCTACCAAAAATCTCAAAAAAGAACATATCCTTACCTGTTTACATCCCACTTTCCAAGAGGTGGTAGTCCCTGAGCTCCCATCCATAGTCACCTGGGAGGATATGAAATGTCTCTTCATTGAAGAGCTTGGACAACCTCAGTCTGGAGGTTAAGAAGGATGGCTTTATGCATATTGCCTTCACACCTAAGGAAACATTAGCTGATTCTGGTGAGCTTTCTGACTGCTTCTACATTTAAGGTCAACAACTCATCACCAGTTGCCAATTAACTCCCTGGGAGGCATACACCACCACCTCTAACACCTTTAAAGTAAACCAACTCCTATATTTACAGTTTAAAACACAAAATATGTCTCTCAATTCCATGAAGAGTATAAAAATCCTCCTACAAGATGTGCACCTAAAAAATGGTGGGGCTGTGGTTTGCAAAAGTAAGGCCAAAAACTCTGGCACCACCTCTTGTACCCTTCACATCATGACTCTTGGCTCCAATGGACAACCCAAGCAGCATAGTTATCACAGCTGTGGCTAAATAGGGAACCACTTGCAGTCCTGCACTAACCTGCATGTTGAAGGGTGCAATTCTAAGGAACAAGCAGAAAAAAGAGGTCAGCTCAGAGGCAGAGACACTCTCTACTGACCAACCTCCTCTTTCTCCTTCTGATACTCCCTCTGATGAAAAGTCACTTCCCTCTTCTGACCTGACTATCCTCCATCTATTCAATGATTTTTTGAGTGATTTTGAACCCAAAGATTCTGATTATGATGAATCTGATAGGTATGGATACTCTGTGCTGCCAGTAACTGAATATGTTTTTTTCTGTACAAACTTTGTTCTGGGAAAGCCTTCATCACAACTTGTCCCTCTTATGCTGAGGCCAAAGACATGGTGGATTGTCTTTATTTAGCTCAAGCTCACCAACCCCCTGTCTAAGTGGACTCTTCAGAGGAAGCTGCTGAGCTTACTAAGTACTCTGTTTAAGAACATTACTGTGTCACTGCCTTTGCAAACTATATACAAAGAAATTCCTGCCTTGAACTGCATGTTGTAAAAATGGGAAAATGAACTGGAAGCCGCCCAAGATGTTCTGGCTATCCTACCCCCTTTTAGAAAGGAAGCCATCTACGTAAAAGTATCCATCCAGAAAGTTGAAATTAAGGCCATCCTAGACACAGGTTCTCCTGTCAACATTGTATCCTCCAAGTTGATGAAGAAACTTAAGTTATCTTCTGATCTCAACTATACTCACTCTTATAGAACTGCTGTTATAGCTCAGACTTGAGCTATTGGCGCTTACTCTGCTTTGTCAATGAGGGTTAGGAAGCTCCTCATCACATTCAACACTGTTGTTTTATAAGCTAAAAAGCTACAAACCCCTGATAGGCACCCAATTTTTTTGATAGTACAATGTTATTATCAATCTTTGAGATGGGTATCTGTTCCTCTTAGGATATGCGGTCCTGTTGATCTTTAAAGAGCCTCTGCTCATGGCAACTGCCAGAATTAACTCATTAAACAAGTTGACTTACTATATGAAAAAAGTCAGAATTAAAATACTTTAATGCCAACAGCATTGGAAATTCAGAATTAAGCTTTTACTCATTCAGACTACTAAATATTGACACTTGTTTAATAACCAGAAACCTGCTTCCTGAACATTTTACTTAATAAAAATTAAGCTTCAAAATAATTTTTAGGATAATGTACAACATAGATTTTAAAAAGTCCATAAAAAAGTATACATGACAATTAAAAAAATTCATAAAAATACACTTTAAAAATAATTCACTATGGAATTAGCTATCTTTATTATAAAATATTTTTCCCACTTATAAAAATCAAAAATCAAATATAAAAAAGATACTAAATAAAAATCCACATATTATAGAAAAATACAATAATCAGAAGAAGTAATATAATTTTTTTTCTATACTGAAAACTACAAAAAACATATAATTTACTAGTAAAAGACCAATATAGGTCATGTAATACAGTCCAAGGCAACAAAATATCAATAGAAAATTAATGATTTTTATAAAAACAGTATCATAATTATTAATGAGTTATTTAGAATAACTATTTATTTAAAATATATACTGAACATACAAGAACTATATACAAAATTAGTCAATACTCAATAAACTTAATTAAAAGCTAGACTGTGATCACCTGGTTGTCATTAAGAACTGTGGCAATCTTCTTGATGTATTCCCCAATCTCTGAAAGATTATATTTGGCCTTGACAACGTCCTTAATCTTCTACTGATACTGTCTCTCATTGGTGGTTCTCTTCTTCTTGGATGGGTGGTTTTCAATATCTCTGATGGGTGCAATAGTCTTCCCTTGTTGGACTTTGAGGTGCTCATAAAAGGTGTTGTATCTGGGCTTGATTCCAAAGGAGTACTTGATATGCTTATACCAGCCATCCAAAGATAAAGTAGTTTTCATCTTATCCTTAAGAACTTCCTGGTATCAGTTCCAGATGGCTTTGGCTCTGGGCTTGCTCTGGCGCTTAGTGACCTTATGTCTAATCCACTGTAGCTCATAATATTCAATGAAAGGGTAGAAGGCACCATCATGTTTCTTGGCATATGGATCCTGGCATAGGAGCTCAAAGGCTTTTCCAGCATGCTCTGGTTTTACAAAGGCTAGTGCTACAAACTGCTGAATTAAGAACTTGCACTTTCCTGATGTATCTAGACGGTGGAGCTTGCTGAGCTCAGGTAGACCCTTTAGTTTCCTGTTGACAGCCTGTTGATAATAGGAAAAACACCCCTGGACCTCTCCATCAAAGGTGTTTACAAAAGCGTTATACTGGGCAGTTTTATAGTCCATGATTATAGTTGAGGGGCCAAGTGCTTTACCTTGAGCTTCTTTTTCTGCAGCAAGGGTGGCAAATCCTTTTCATCATCATCTGGATTGGCTCTAGTGTTATGGCCAGGGGGACTCTTTCTATTACTGGGTAGGGCTTTGATGCCCTCCTGAAGGAATTTAAAGGCCCTTGTATAGATCTCTTCTGTTGCCCCAGGAAGCAGAAAGTAGGCAATTTGGAGCACTTTGCCTTCAATAAGGGAATGTACAACTCATAGTTGGTAAAAAAGGCAGGGGTATACTTCAAAGGTACTGTTACATAACCAGGTCTCTGAATCTCTTAACTGCTCCAGGTTCTGTTGTGTAGCATAGCATGTAATTCTTGCCTCTACTCTAGGCTCATCATAATGTAAAATAAATATCTCATCACCATTGAACATTTTTAACTCCTCTGTCAATACTAACTCTCCTTGGACCATGGCAGATTTCTTATGGGGGAATAGATCACGGTGTTTGTCACATATGTACTTCACTAACTGGTTGTGGTCAGGGATGAGCTTCAGGATCTCTTTACTTAGGTGAGTGGTGGCCTTTACTGCTAGATTAGAAGCCTTGAAGTCTTTGGAGACTGGAGCCATTTGGTAGAGGTACCACTTTAGATGCTTTTGAATAATAAATTGGAGCATTGCATATGTGCTCTCCTTTTTTACTAGTGACCTTATCACAAATTTCTGTGTTGATCCTGGCAGAGCAGCTTCTATCTTAACACACTTAATGCTTGCTTTTTTCTTCTCTCTTTTGATTGTTGCAATTAAAAACATAGCCATCACAGACTAAACTTGCATCTCCTTTGGCAGACATTAGAGGGAAAACCCAAGGGAACTTCTTTGAAAGCTTAAACTCTCCTTTGATGCTACATATATTGTGAACCTTTAGGGAATCCCATGGGCCAATTGGTGCTTGATGATAGTCAGAAAGGCAATCATCAGGATATTTTTTATTGATACTTGATGAGGAGGTTGGAGGTGCAGATTTGTTGGACAGTGGAGGGGAATTATCTGGAGTTGGATTCTTGCACTTTCTGGACTGGGATGAGCTTGATTCCTTGGGACTTGATTCCTTTCAGCTTGATTCATCTGGGCTTAGCTGGGGCTCTGGACTCTTGGGTATCTTCTTTCTTCCTTGATTGTTTAGTGGAACTTTATCTCCTTCTAATTGGTACCAGCTTGGAGAAGAGGAGGGGCAGGGGTGGGCTATTTGCTTTCAGGGTCTGGGGTCTTCTCCTTTGTCTCCTCTTTTTTTGAGGGCTCTCTGTCTAGCTTTTTGTTTGGGTAGGGACTTTGGGCCTTTCCAGAAGCTTTGGGCACTTTCTTGGTTGACTTGGGGTTCTTTTGTGGCTTCTTGGAAGATTTTTCCTACAATAGTTAGAGTATAGTTCATAAAGTAAGAATAAAAAGCTGGAACATGAATAAAAGTAAATAAAACCACTTGTTTTATTTTTATTTTTTAATTAAATAGTTTATAGAAGTGTGGAAAGTAATTTTAGAGCTAGTTTATTTGTAAAGAATAGAAAAAACCATGTTTAAATAAAAAGTTGACATTCTGGTAGTCACAATAGTCAAAATTATTTAATTTAGTTTTTCAGTATAAAGAACACTTTAATTTTGACGTCAACATACTGACAGTCAGCATTAAAGTGGAAAAACACTATGTAAATCACTTATAAAGCTTGGTTAATATTTTCTGGAGTTGGTTTTTTAAGGCCAAAATTGATTATTTTTAAATTAAAAAAATAAAGAGTTGCATATGTAACTTATGAAAACTAAATAACAGGGATTGTAGAGGGAAGTCTAAAGTACAGCCTTGGGTACTTTAGTCTGAATTATCATACCATTGTATGTGCTCTTTTGGTTAAGCAGCAGTGTTTTTCTAATAAACCAGTGAAGATGTCAACATTCAGGCAGTCAGTGTTCTTTTATAGTAACTCTCCTATTAAATATTGCTTAAATTATGTCACTTTTTTGCTTAGCCAAACCCCTTTGTTAAAATTTAGGTGACACCTCAATTCAACACAAAGTCAACATTATAAATACATATATAATTTCTAGTTTTAACATATGTGTTTTGGCTTAAGTAGACTTCTGGAAATAAGCTATAGTTTATCCAGTGAGTTTAAAATAACAGTAAATATCTAAATAGTACAAAGAACACTATGAAAGTTGGAATATATCTTTTTTCAATGCTTATCTTAATATATATTTAATAAAAACAGTAGTATAAAATATAAAAAGTAGTTATTTTTAGAATATTTTGTATTTTATTAAGAAATTTATGGATTCTTATTTGGGGCTGTCATCCAGATATTATTTACTGGAGTCAATCTTAATGTAAAAGTACAAAGAAACTTACATTTTCATAGTAAGTTATATTGGTTTTTGGCTTAAAATTAAGCCTTTGTAAAATGGTGTTGACCTTATGCCTGTTCCTTTTTAATTTTTCAATTCTGACTTATAAAGTTACTATGAAAAATTAGCTTAGTTTTGGAAATGCCCAATTCCGGCAGATAAATACTAAAATAATGTTGACTTACTGAATGTCAACAAATTGATGACATTCAGTAAGTCAACTTGTGGAATGAGTTAATTCTGGCTGTATTCTGCTTATCCCTGACAAGCAACTCAAAATATGTGTCCTCAAATATTCCACAGGCATATTTTCTCTAAAATACCAAACTCACTTCTCTACTATGCACTCCCCTCCATGGTCTTGCCCTGCTGAAGAAGGTGTCCCACTCCTTGCCCCAGCTGCCATCACCATTGCTCCTAGGTCCCAGGTGATCATTAATTATCAAATATAATATGAGTTGCCAGAGACATCCTTCCTGAAGCTATACTCTCCTCAGTCCCTAAGTTGCAAAGAATCCTGTTTTTCCCTGGGTTCTGAATCAAACTCATAAGGAGCCTGTACAATTACTGTAGACCACTTTGACTGCTTCACACATACATGTCTCTAAAGGACAAGTTGTGGGACAAGGTTGCATCTTAGGAGCAGAACAGGTGGCTTCCCTCTATCCTTTTAGAACTTTTAGCAACTTCAATCTACCAGAAGGGGATCCCCAAGTGCTCTCCTTGTTTACAGCTGCTGATTTTCCTCGACTCTTGCCTATCCAGAAGAATGATGTACTTGATCTTTTAGACCATTTTAAGGACATTTTTGCTTCTGGGCCTAACAACTATGAATTGGCCAAGGGTATTATCCATCAAATTGATACAGGTGATTCTCTGCAATTCCGTACTAAGCCTTACTGCTGCAGTAGAGTAGAGAATGCCCAGTTTTCCAAGAAACTTAACCAACTATTTGATGCTGGACTCTTGGCTCCCTCCCAGAGCCCTTGGGCCTCCCCCTTGTTGATCCTTAAGAAGAAGGATGGAGGGCACTGTATTGTGATGGACTATTACTGCCTAAAATCTCTCACAAAAAAGGATTCATACCCTTTTCCCAGGATTGATGATGCACTTAGACAATCAGGAGGCTCAAAATTCTTCTCTACTATGGATTTGGCATCTGGTTATTGGCAGGTTGATTTGTCCTCAGAAGACCAAGAAAAGGCCATTTTTATCACCTCAGAAGGTCTCTACAAACTCACCTGAATGCCTCAGGGACTCTGTAATGCCTCACCTATATTCCAACAAGCCATGTACTCTGTTATACAAGACCTGAAGCTCTACTGTGTTCCTGTATATCTTGACAATATCACAGTGTTCATCTTCACCTTCACTGATCATTTGGACTATCTCAAGTCTGTCTTTATCAAGATTTGAGAAGCTGGTTTGAAGCTCAAACCCTCCAAGTGTTTCTTCTTTAAAAGCAACTCAAATTCTTGGGCCATGAGGTCACCCAGACTGGAATTTGGCCCATGAATAATAAGGTTGACACCATTGACAAGATACTGCCTCCATCAATTTGTGTGAAGTCTAAGTATTCCTCAGTATGATGGGGTATTATTGCCAGTTCATCCCTGATTATACAGAACTGAGTGAGCCTCTAGTCCAACTGCTCAAAAATATACCCTTTGAGTGGGCTGATAGTCAACAACAGTCATTCAAGGCTTTGAAAACCAAGCTCAAAAAGGCTCTTATTCTGGTCTGCCCTGACTACAATAAGGAGTTTACCTTGTATATCAACGCTGGTAGAGTTGCTGTGGGTGCAATCCTAGCCCAGCTTGATGAGGAAGGTGTAGATAGACCCGTGGCCTACTCCTCCTATGTGCTTAAAAACCATGAGAAAAATTATATTGTTATCAAGAAGGAATTTTTGGAAGTTCTACATGATTTTAAAAAGTTCCAACACTATATCTATGGGACTCATTTTACTTTAGTCACTGACCACTCTTCACTAAAGTGGCTACAGAAATTGAAGGAACCTGAAGGTTAATTGGTGTGTTAATTCTTACACTTACAAGGATGTGACTTCACAGTGGTACACAGACCTGGCGCTCAACACCAGAATGCTGATGGGTTGTCCAGAATGTCTATACTGGCCATTCACCCTGAGGATGCCAACCACCTGTATAAACTAATAGGTTAACCTGAAGCTTGGGCTACTGAGCCTGAAGAGATACGCCTAGCCCTACAATCTCTGTCAAAGGACATTGTAATTTGAGATAGATAACTCTTCAAGAAGTTTAACAACTTGTTACTGCCTTAACTATGCCCTAACATGAGGAAAGCCATGGTCCTTCAAGACCACATTGAAACTCGGCATGGAGGCCTTGCTAAGACTCATGACTGGATAAGCAAAAACTTCTACTGGGAAACATGTGCCCTCTTATCCCTGATGTCCTCTTGTCTTGTCATACCTGTCAACTCCAGCGCTCACGGCCTTCTCAGCATGAGTATAAGCTCATTCCCCCAAAACATGCCTTCTACACTAAAAGCATTGATTCTATTTTTCCTCTCCCTTGTTATTGCTCTGGATGTTAATTTATGCTGGTAGCAGTGGATCACTTTAGCAAGTGGGTTGAGGCAAGGTCTACCAAATATATTACTGCCAAAACCACCACTAATTTCTTGCTGCAAGATATCTTCTATTGACACAGGTGCCCTCAAACGCTGCTCTCCGACAATGGGACCAAATTCAACACCAGGATTATCACGTTTATTGTTGAGGCAATGGGAAATCATCAATCCATCTCTGCCCTGTAAAATCCTTCAGCTAATGGGCCATTTAAATGTGAAAATTTGTCCTTTGTATCAATTATGAGGAATCTTACCCTATTAAATGCAGCCAATTAGGATATGTTCTGCCTGCTGCCATTTTTGCTTATTGTCTGAGCAAAAATCAGATAACTGGACAATTCTTCTTTGCCATTCTCTATGGGCATGAGACTATTACCCCCTCAATCTTAGGCCCCCCATTGATTGAATTTGCTGCTGCAAATAATCCCAAACCCAATATCAAAGAGCTGACTAACTGTATCATTGATACCCAAGCAACTGCTTGATCAACTGCCTATAAGATCAAGAACTTAGAGTTGTTGCCTCCAATGTGTCTAGGGCTCCCCTTACTAGATTCCAAGTTGGTAACTTGGTCTTCTACTACCATAAATGTCTTGGTGGCAGAGCTCACAAGCTAGATTCCCTCTGGGTCAGACCTTGTGAGGCCACTTACAAGAAAGGCGTTGATTACACTATCAAACTGCTGCTGTCTGGTGTTCCTTTGCCCACATCCATGCCAAGCTTCTCCAAAAATATCAACTCCCTGTGACTAATCTTGAGGGGGTAGATGTTAGAAATTGCACAATTCATGGTCTTTTGATATGGCCTTCAAATATCAATATTTGCAAAAGCTTGTTTGGATTCACTTTTTTATTAAGAGTTTGTTCACCTTTCTCAAATGAATCAACATCAATGTCCACCAATTCTGCATTACCCTACTTTCACTTGGCTGATCCTGACACAAGTTTAGTTCAGAATGACCTCATCAGCTACACTGTCTACCCAGTGAATGATCAACACCCTCAGTTATCATTTAAGTAGAATTATTTTAACTAATAAAGATAAGCCTATCCAAATTTGTGTTGGCTTTAATAATATTAAAGCTTTTCCCTTCCTTTTTGCCAAAAGGAACTCTTCTCTGTTTATTCCCAGGAAATTAAGATATGTGCCCTTAATTTTGCCCAGAAGGCTAACCCAAGGCTAGCTTAGAACCTCAAACCTTTTTTAATAAAGGTTTACCACTATGTCCTCTTGGATGCCATCCCCAATAGCCAAACACAACAGGGTGTGATTTGGTTCTTATAACAATTCAAGCGCTGAATTGAGCTGCCCACCATGTAGGGGTTGTCATTTGGCCATGTTACTGGATTTGGTCATCCAAGCTGACTTCCAAATTTGGCCTTGGATCACAGGGCATTGGGTTGTGGGTCATCAACCTGCTTTATTGGAACCTTGTTGGGGTTGACCCCATTTTTTGACAGTACCTGTTGCGCTTTTTGCTTTACAGCACCACAATTATCAAGATTATAGGGCACAGGACGTTTGCCAGAATACAGTCATATGTGAGGATATGAGTAGTATTGTATCAGAAGAGCCAGGATGAAAAAGAACCATGATTATTGCCCAGCAATGGATTCTGATTGCACAGAAGCACTTAAGGATTAGGATAAAGGTCAACCAGGTTAAAGATAAAATAAAGATGGTTCAGAGATAATTTACTGTAAACAATTAATTCTTCTTATACCTTCTGCAAGGTTAATCTCTGGGCTACTAGCAATGTCTTCTAGGACATTCTAACACGCCCCAAATTTGGGTAATTATTAATCTAGTTTGGCGCTTATTGCATGTCAACCAATAGAATATTTTCATCTTCACCCAGCACAGGTGATCCTTGCTGGCATGGGAAAATTTAGTACTTCAGGATCAATTCCTAGTTCTCTGGAATATTGCAAGCTTAATGCTTATTAATGTGATAGATATGGGAATTCAAGATTATGGGGAACCAAACCCAGCACCTTGGCGCTTGATGTAAAAGTAAAGCGGCGCCTTGGCGCCTGCAATATTTGCCAGGTGGCGTGGCAGCGCTTGACGTAAAAGTAGTTTGGTGCTTTGGCACCTAATCCAATTGCTAGGAGGTGCTGTGGCACTTGTGTATTTTTAAAGTGCCACAGAGGCAAACCATGTATCATTTAATTGCTGCAGCGGTGCTTATCATTGGCTAGTTTAAGGCTCAGGTCAACAGACTACTGCTGATCTAATATGCATATAGTTTATACTACCAATTTATGTAATTGGTACTTGCAATTCATATCTGTGAGCTCCATCATAATTAGTATCATTGTATTTTGTACTACTAATTTATGGATTTGGTTGTAACAGTCCCAATCTGTGAGCTCTGTCATAATTGTCATCATTGCTTGGTTAAAATTCTCAACAGTACCTAAGACTATAGCACAGTTACAGTAGCAAGTACCGGTCTACCTGCCCAGGTATTCTCTAAGAACCATATGAAAGGTCAGTGTAGACCATATAAGGTCTCAAGGCCTGGGGCAAATTATTATAAACTAAAGCATTTAAACCAATAATGTGATTGTAAAAGTCCCAATCTGTAAGCTCTGTCATAATTGGTATCATTGCTTGGTCAAAATGCTCAACAGTACCTAAGCCTATAGCACAGTTACAGCAGCAATGACTGGTTTACCTGCCCAGATATCCTCTAAGAACCATATGGAAGATCAGGGTAGACCATGTAAGGTCTCAAGGCCTGGGGCAAATTATTATAAACTAAAGCCTTTAAACTAATAATGCTTATATTAGTTAAATATAAAAAGGTAAGTAGAGTTTGAAATAGTAGTTGAATAAAGGCTCTAAAGAGTTTATATGAGGTAAAATAGGACTAAGGCGGTTTATTAATCCCAAGAAAATAAAGTAAAGCCCAGTCTTAATGACTGATGCTTTAGTTAAAAAGTCAATTTATAGTTGAGGGAAATGATCACCACTAGCTGGTGGATTGAAACTATCCACAATCAAATTCTGAGTACCACTGTAAAAAATTCCTGATTGCTGAAAAATATAGTTAATGGTATCATGGATCCAAGATAAAAAATTTAAAGGTAAAAAACACAGGCCACAAACCCTAACAAGTACCTTTTTTGAGGTGTAAGTCAAAAAGCTCAACTTAAGTTGAGACTGAGTAAAACTCAAGATTTTATTCAAGTCTGAGCTTTTGAGGTTAAGATAAAGGGTATGAGGACTAACCAAAGGTAGTTAGTTGGGTTTAAGGAATGAGGGCCAACCACAAGTACATTTTTACAGGTATCTTAAAATAGTTAAAGCAAGGTAAAGGGGAGAACAGGGAAGCTGGTGGTTAATTGTATTACTTAAACCAAGAAGAGCAGAGGCAGAAGAACAGGAAAATTTAGTCTGAGGCTGATGACATAAGCAGGAAGGGAATAAGAGCAAAAACAAAAAGGTATTTGATCTTGGACTTGTTTAAACTAACCTAGCACATAGGTATAAGGTTTGAATTTTGTTTGTAAATGGAAGGTAAGTTTGAAAAAGAAACTAACCGTTAATTTTAGGTTAATTTAAACTAGAAAGTAAGGAAATGAAGAGGGTTACATGGAGGGATTAAAATCTTGAAGTTCTTAAAATAAAGAATAGTGAAATGAACCAAATGTAGTAAAGTGAATACTACCAGCAGGAATAAAAATGAAAGGAGAATCCTGACAGACCATACCACAGTATATATAGGTGCTGCTGGCCTGATTTCTAAGAATAAACCCTCAGATATCCAAGAGGAGACATCAGAATCTGACCACATCTCATCCAGTTAATCATTATAAGGGTTTATTTGCTCCCCACCCCTGATATGACTATAGCAGCCTGGTAAATATTGCAAGTAGATTGTATGGTGTTGGCCAGGTGAACTAAGCTGTTTAGATGTCTGCTTGCTCTGAGCCTCTAAGCTGGTCCAATGGTTGTTCCATATATTTTAGCGGTAACCTTGGCCAAGCTTGTGTCCTCAAGGAGATTCCTGAAGCAGGATAAACAAGATTTCTGTATTGTCCCAACTGCTTTCAGCCGGACCACTTTTTAAGGGCTTCATCTTTTCTAAGACAGGATGAAGTCCAAGGTGAAGCATATCTGGAGATTTCTAATCCAGTAGCAGTCAGTGATTTTAGGAGGGCAATAATATGAAGAGAAGCCTTGGCTGGGGTAGTTATGTTTAGACCTTTTATTTCTATCCTCAATCATCTCAGGTGACCATAAACTTTCCCTTCTTCTATTTATTAGGGGGCTCATATAATAGATGGAACTATTCCCCAATAGCCAGGGATGTATAGCAAGGGCTGTGAAATGGTACTAAATCTTGCTTAAAGGTCCCATATAGCAGCCAGCTTCAGCATTATTGAGCCCATCTGAGTTTACATAAGCAGCTTGTTTTACATGCAGGTGTTTTATGGGACTTTGTGGACACCATGATGCTGCAACAGTGCTGTATTAGTAAGTTACATGGAGGAACATTTTGAAAACTAGATAGCTACCTTTATTGAGATGTATCACTTATATAGTTTGGGAGATCATTTTAAAAGGAACAAGATTGTGATAGCCAACCAATTGGATTGGGCAGGAGTTGGCTTGATCCTTATAACAAGTCAAGGGCAATCTGAGCCATCCACCACATAGAGATTGTCACTGATTATTGTTGCCTTGTTTGAGAACACAAGTTGACTTCTGCATTTGGCTTTGAGTGGTAGAAAATTCAGCTTGAGTTGTACAGGGTCTCTTGTGCAGAATTTTCTGGGAAATCACCCTTCTCTTTTTCAACATCTTGAAACCATTATACACAAATAAAGAGCCTTGAAAATTAATAAAATGCCTATGTTCCAAAAAATTTAACTGTTGATTGACTGCTAAAAAGTTCATTTTCCATTTTAGGATGCACATACTACATATCTTGTGTGAATTTAGTTTTGTTTTGTGGATGTGAATTCAAGCTTATAATTTGCTCTATTTTTTGTTTTATTTTAGCTTTATCTGCTGGTGCTGTTGCAACCAGGATTACTCCCCTGCCTGTTAATGTATCTCACAATACACAGTGAGCGCTTGATGAGTTGCACCATGGTGTATCAGACAGTATGTACTAATCTGAGTGCAATGTTAGATTGCAGGCACTATTTTCTAATTATGAGCATTACCAATTTGAAACATTGATACCTTTTCTCAAGTTATTCTCAGCTCAAACTTTATGTTGAACCTGCCACTCTGCCACCCCCTGGTGGACTTGTGGCTTTCCATGTATAGTATACTAGTCAAAATAACAACCAATAAACATTATATTATTATTCTTATTATTGTCCATTTCTATTAAACTAATTTCTTTCCCAATTAAAGACTGAACTACCATTGGTTCAGTTGCAACAGTGGTAGCAGCAGTAGGTTTACAGCCTATCTAAAAGAAAATCTGCCCAAGAAAGGACAGAGTATGGGCTGTACGGCTACTCCACACCAGGAAACCTTCCTCCCTATCCCTGATGGGGACATCCCCAAGGGATAAGTTATATATCAGGACCAGATGGTATTCATAAGCGTTTACAACTGACTTACTCTGGGACAACATGAAGTTAGTGACATCCCACATCAGTCTGATCTGTAACAACACATGATGAACTAACACCTTAAACCTTTGTAAGTGATGTAGAGGGTGCCAAAATTGTAAGCTGGCTGAAATCCACAGAAAACTGTCTCTGTATTTGCCAAGTACCAAAACCCATGTGTGTTGCCACCGCATAGGGGCACCTCATAGAGCCTGCCACAACATGGTTCACCAACTGGGCCAGTCAGGAACACGAAGTTACTTAAATCCCCTTCAGGGATGCCACCAGATACTGCTACTTCAAGAACTTCTTTCCCATTGTAGTGGGAACTCCTCTACTTGCTATCAAATAGACAGGCAGTGTCCCTGAGTACCTTGCAGCATGGCAGTAAACATTTGATGCTGCCCTTAAAGCTATCATCAAGAGAAATACAATGCTACTCACCCTCATCAGCAATGAGTTTGTTAAATCCCTGGCTTTTGACTTGACAATTCAGCCATCAATCTTATTGATTGGGATCTGGAAAGATACTCAGAATAAATTGATGTTTGGCTCAGATGCTTATGCCCTAGCAATATTTGATGGCACTAAGGCCAAACTGTTTCAAGAATTAAGAATGATTCTTCCTGACCCAAAATCAATATACCAATCCGCCCTTAATCCAATCCAAACCAAGTATCTACCTTTGATCAATCCAGCGGTGCGGCGGCACAACCCTAAAATATATAAGTGCTCTATAGGAGCTGAAAACTTGGCTGTTAATGCACTTTTAGGTGCTCATCCCAATTACCATAACCACAATAGTGGTTAGTCTATGGTTTAACCTGGTTCTGTCTACATTGGCAGGGGTTGAATCCCAAAAACTCTTTGATATATTTTTCATATATTGTTTTATTATACACTGCAATGGAGTAGATTCCACCCATAGGACATGGGATGGATGGACTGGTTTTCAGGAAGAAAGCTACAATAGCAGCTTAGCATTACAGCTGGCATCACACTTGTCTTAGGATAAGATCAGGAGCAGAAAGGATGCAATAGCAATGTCTCTGCAATGAAGCATTGTTCAAGATGCCTTTTGGTGAAACACTATTAAGTAAAACCCCAATACTTAGGCTGGTCCAGCCCTAGGATTATTGGGACAATTACCCATGAGATAACAATTCTAAAAAATGATATTTTTCTAACAATAATAAATATTGAACTCTTGCTCTCTTCTATTATACTCTTCTTTTAGGTTTATCTGAGTTTATAGATAGTAAGACTGTGTTTTGGTCTGCCTAGATAAGAAAAAGATATTTTAAAGTTAGTAAATATGTATGGATGTCCTTAGTTTTCAAACAAGGAACTAACAATTTCTTCCCTACAAGTGAACCAACCAAATCTTTCTCTCCAAAGTTAAGATTTGGTGCTCACTACAGGGGGTACAGATCAATACCCATACCTCTCCTTCAAACAGCAAACTGTACCAAGAGCCTATAGATACTACACTGGCCCCAAGCCCATTTTCTGTACCTCCATTTCCCTTTCCAATGTGGCTGCCCCAGTAGAACTCATGAATTCTTCTGTTGAGGGTATTACCATTAGCAATCAAATTATGGTACTATACCAAGCTCCATTAAATCTACCCCACAACAGAGTGGCAAAGGCTTCTCAGCCCCTCCTATATGGCTACCAAGCCATTCCAACTGGTAACATGGACTCTGCCTGCTCTCTGTTTATTGAGCCCATAATCAAGATGAACTCTTCCTGGAATACAAACACCTCAGAGCAATCACTACAGCAACATTTATGAGTCAGAATCTGGACCTTACATACATCAAGGAATACATTGCAAAATCCCTTTTGCCCAAAATTTTTACTTCCCAAATGATTATCTCTTGCCAACAAATTGTATTGCAAGACCTTGCTATACATGCAGATAATGCATCAAATAATTACACTGAACTGCCTTTTCAATTAGATATCTCTTTCAATGAAGCCCATGAGATTATTATGGCTAACCAACATCATTCAGGATGGAATCAGTCCATACTGGAAACCCTGACTTTTGAATTGGATGAATTCCTCCATGGAATTATTAAAACCAACTTTTGGAACCACAGCCTGACCACTGAATGGATTGAGGCAGTAAACCATCACTGTTGCCAGTTCAAAGATTCTACTGCCGCATCTTCCACTCCTATAACTGGTTCAATTTCACACAAAATAAGGGAAATATAAGACAAGGTTGAAATGCTATAAGCTTCTGTTAGACACATCACCACTTTGGCCATGTTTGACAGTCAACAAATCCACATTACCGCCCTTCAGACTGACGTAGATGATGTCATGAATTCTAACAAAAAAATTGTTTGGTCAAATTGCTGAGTTACAGAATCAAGAGGATTTACAACAGCAAAAAGATAAACAATAACCAGTCTGCTCTTAAAATAGCCCAAGAAGAAATCCATAAATTTCACTAATACAAGGCTAATTGAGCCAGATGGGAAAGCTCTATCCTGGACCACATTCAAAGCCTGGAGGACAAATCAAGCCATACGAGCTATAAGCCTCCAGAGATATTTCAGAATGAACTGGGCTACAAATTTACTTCTGTCAGTACACCCATAGCAGAGCAGCATACCATAAAAAACATTATGATGGCAATATCTTTCAATCCAAGTGCTAGAAGACAGGCTCCTCCTTAAAATACACAGTGTAGCAGTTTGCCTTCCCAAACTTCCTCACAAACTCTGCCTTTACAGAACACCAGCAAGAGATTCAAGGTTGGTGTACTTCCAAAGTTTGATCACCAAGGGAATGTGCACACCTTTTTGAGAATGAACAAGATGGCAAAAGTAGGAGCACCAGACACCAAAAAGGCATACCTAATTATTAATTTACTTGATCCTAATAGTAGAGATATAATAATTCCAAGTCTTCCTGCTGACAACATTACATACCAGGACGCCAGAAGTGCCATTCTGAGAGAATTTAGAAGTACTGTTCACATGATATAACACAAGGATTTCTTCTCTGATATTGAGTTCAAGACCAATGAGACACTTTCTGAGTTTGCTGACCAATTTTATCATGAAGCCCAAGTCCTCCTGGGAGCCATTGCAATGGTGAAACATAACACCAAGATAGCAATGAAGAGCACTGTAAAACCTTATCAGGAACTATATTGGGCAATGAACCTCTTTCTGGGTCAAGATTTTACCATGGTGCAAATGTTGGACTATCTCTGCCATTTAGAAGCAACCCATAATGCACCCAACAAGGAAAAGCCCATATATAACCATCCTGCCAACACCAGCAGCTGGTAGTGCCAAAACGCACCAAACTCAAGAGAGAAAAATTCCTCTCACAGATATCACTTGCTACCACTGTCAAAATAAGGGGCATTATGCCACAAAATTCCCTAATGGACGGAAGGTACATGTGGTCTACGTCCCCGCCAAAGAGCAGGGAAAAGACCAAGCTCAGTAGAAGAGGGATATTCTACTGAGCTTGAAATAAACATCCCTCCCAATAAAAAGGTTATGCTAGTCTCCCTGCCAGTGCTCTGCAACAATTTTGCAACTGTCACGCCGGCCAACACTAGCCGCCATGCTGTGAGAAAACTGAAATGATCACTACTGAGTTATTTGTTGAGAATGAACCCATTGATACCCTTCACCAAGTTGTTTCAAATGATGTTTGTGCTTTCTTAACCCAAAGTCAAAAAGCAGCCTTGAAGAAGAGGGAGAGGCAATAGTAGCCCAGTCATACACACAAAAAATTATGGAGATAAATTCAGGTGAACCTCTCCAATCTGAAGATATCCCTCATTTGGAGAATGTCAGTATTGCGCTGCCTTTCAAAGAAATGACATGTCACTACCACAGTGTTATTGATTCTTTGATGCATTTTTTTGAAGAATCAAATAATCCTTTGATACACTTAGTAAATAAAAATTCTACCTATTCTGATTGCACTTATTGCAATATTTTGGTCAACAAATTCAAGGTCCAAGCCATAATTGACTGCAGCACTCCGGTCAATAAGTGTCCACTACTTTGGTTAAACAACTGAAAATAGCGCCTGATGTAGATTATTATAAACAATATGGCAATGTGGGACTAGATCCCACTGTTTCCCAAGGAATGTACAGTGTGCTACCATTACAATTTGGATCTCTTGTAGTCTCCTCTCCTGCAATTGTATTTCCTCACAAGGATTTTGACATCCTCATAAGCACTCAGTTCATGCTAAACTTTGGTGCCAAAATTGACTTTCAAGAAAATGTCTTGGAAATCTTAGGTCAGAAGATACCCATATACTACACACTGGATGTTAAAATTCCTATACTAAAAGGTGCAACTACATAAATATTGCATATCAGGATGGCATCATACCAGTGCAGTTTTACCAAAGTGGAAAAAGATTTTGGTGCCGCCTACTTAGATTGAGGAAAACAAAGGAATTCCCTTGAGAGCCTACAAGACTTATGAGATAAAGCCAGGTGACCAGCATATTCTTGAGACCAAATTGACTCTTGAAATTTCTGAAGGGCTATATAGCAAGATCAAGCAGCCATACCAAAGATCTCATCTAAAACCATCAATATGCCCAGGAATAGTCATCCTGGGTCACAAGAAAATCCAAGTATTACCAGATAACCTCACTGTCAATACAATTCATGTCAAAAAGGGACAGGTCATTGCATTCCTCCATCTTTTGCCCTCTGAGGAAATTGCCAAATTTGAGAATTTTGGAAGTCTAGCTGACATAAGACTACCTGATACCAAACCACCAGTATGCCCAGTTATTCCTTGAGAGATTCTTGTGGGATTATCTACTTTGGAGCAAGACACTGTAATGGAGCTATTTGATAAATACAAATATATATTTGCCAAGGACAACTTTGACTTGGGCTGCGCAAAAAATGTTCAGCATCACATTGATACTGAAGACATGCTGCCCATAAAGATGAGACCCATAAGAAGAGCCAAAACAGCTGGAAAAGTAGTTATAGACAAAGTAACAAAGCTCTTGAAAACAGGAATTTTAGTACCTATCTGCAGCCCTTGGGCATCACCAATTCTTATTGTAAAGAAGAAAGACGGCTCCAACAGAGTGGTCATTGACTATAGGAGATTAAACCTTATTATCAAAAAGGATTCATATCCCCTGACTCATATTGATGACGCTTTAGACCAACTTGGTGGTGCAAAGTACTTTTCCACAATGGATCTCATCAGCAGATACTAGCAGATTGATCTCCCTCCTGAAGACCAGGAAAAATTCACTGATATAACTTCACAAGAATTATATTAACCCACCAGGATGCTGAAAGGACTATACAATGCCCAGGCTACTTTTCAACAGGCAATGGATTATATACTTAGAAATCTCAAATTATCATGTATGTTAGTTCATCTTGATGATATTAATGTCTTCTTGAAAACATTCAGCCAAAACCTTGAGCACTTGGAATCAGTGTTCAAACGCCTTGCTGACGCCAATCTGAAGATTAAGCCACGTAAATGCCAGTTTTTAAGGAGTGGTTAGAGTATCTTGGATTTATAATAGGTGCCTAAGGTATAAGTCCTCATAAGCCCAAGGTAGACGCCATTGTGAAGATGCCACCACCCAAGAGCATGAGAGATGTGCAAGTTTTCCTTGGAATGGTTGGATACTACCAGCAATTTAATCCAAATTTCTCTAAGACTGCCAGACCGCTCTTCCACTTACTCAAGACTGATTCCAAGTTTGTCTGGGCGGAGGAGTACAAGATAGCTTTTGACAAACTTAAGGAATCACTAGCAACCACACCGGTATTGCATTGTCCAGACTTTGGTAAAAAAATTATTGTCCAAACAGATGCATCTCTTGCCACAGTAGGAGCTATTCTCTCACAAACTTGATGAAAATGGTGATGATCACCTGGTGGCCTATACTAGCAGAACCATGTATATTCATGAACACAATTACACAGTAACAGAAAAGGAATGCCTTGCAGTTATTCATGCATGCAAACAATTCCATGTTTATCTCCATGGCACACGTTTCAAGATCATAACAGATCACTCCTCCTTGCAATGGTTACACAATCTCAAGGAGCCTGAGGGTTGCCTTGCCAGATGGGCCCTGAAACTTCAAGGTTATGATTACAAGATACAGCATAGAGCTGGTGTGGCACATTAAAACACTGATGGAATTTCACGCTTACCAATGATTAACGCTGCACCTCCAATAGCTGACCAACTGTTTGATAAGATGCAACTCAAAGATTTTAAGTACAAACTGCCTGAAGTACAAAAACACCTTGAAATTCTCAGCCAAGATTGTATTACAGAAGACAGTAAATTGTTCAAAATTAAGGATGGCAAGAAGCTTATCTTTTCAAAGCCCTATAAAAGAACAGACCTTATTGTTCAAGCAAATTGGGAAGTAGGCCATGCTGGCCTGATGAAGACTCTGTTGCAGCTCAAGGAATTGTACTTATGGGAGTCAATGCAGTTCAATACACACAATATCCTTGGCGCTTGCATAGAATTCCAGCTCTATCAACCCCTCAACATGAAGCTCTGCTACAACTTGGTGAAGCCAAACTTTGCTTGGCACACCATTTCAATTGATATAGTAGGCCGTCTTCCAGCAAGCAGCCTTAATACCTGATATGTTATTGTTGCAATCAATCACCTAACTATATGGGTGGAAACCAAAGCTCTCCAAGATCTTGGCGCCTTGTCTACTGTCAAATTCATTTTGGAGCACATTATCCACTGGCATGGCTGTCCTCAATTTATCCTAATCAATAATGTGACAAACTTCACTTCTCACGTCATTTCAAGGCTTAATGAAAACATGGCAATCAGAGGAGTATTATTGATGCCCTACCATTAAGAAACTAACAGATTAGTGGAATGAGTTAACTACACTTTGGTGCAAATAATTCAAAATCTGGTTACCCATAAAACCTTGCAATGGTCTTCTTTCTTGAAGGCAGCTTTATTTGCCTACAACATCTCAAAACACCCAAGTACAGGGCATTCTTCTTTTAGCCTTATGTACTGCTGCCAGCCCGCCTTGCCGCCCATTCTGTATTCCCTTGTAGATGGTAGCAGCAAGGTGGATCCCATAATGTATATGACGCAATTAGCTGATACCCTTGTGAAGTTGCAGACCCTAGCGTGTTCTAATACTGTTGCAAAGAAAATTGCAGGCAAAGACAGTGTAGATACTACCAGGCCGGCACCAATTGAGTATAAGATTGGCAACATTGTAGCATATTGTGATACTCATGAGTTTGTTACCCACAAGTTAAAAGCATTGTGGACTGGCCCTTTTGAGATTATTGAGAAGACATCCGCACAGGCTTTCACAATTTAGAACACAGACACAAAGGTAATAGTCAACAGAGTACATGCTAAATACTTGAGACCACTTTGTCTGATTTAATTAAAGTTCATATCTATCATACATTTATATATTTTTAATTTTTTTATTGCAAATAAGCATGGAATAACAAGAATATTGCCCAACAGTTGCGCTACTGATCCAAATTGGCTGAGAGAATACTTCTTTTGCCTCATTGTTCTGTTTGCCCTCATCAACTTCTTCTTTGCTTGTCAATTTATGATTGCTGACATCCTTAGTCATCTTATGAGAAATACATCTAGGAGGAACCTCTACAGAAATTCTTTTGCCACAACAGGCATGATACTGACCAGAACTACAGGTCACACGCTTTCTGGTAGCTATGGGTTGTGTCTGGCGTGGTATGTATTCTTTGTCTTCTTTGACTGTGTCTAGAGGAGCATCCCCTCCACGCTGACGTGAACCAATGTCCAAACTGGTGTCAAGCTCATGCCAAATAGTTGCCATAACCAGGGTACAGCAAGCCCACATATGATACTTGTAATGATCCAAGGAGCTCCAACACATGCTAGGAAGTCAATTCAAAAACAAGTATCCAAAAGACAACCCAATCCAGAGAAAGGGGTATAGCACATAGCCAAAATAAGGCAATTCACCAGAAAATCCTCCATATTGTCATACATTTGGGGGAATGATACTATTGATATATAAATTTGACAACAAGAATCATCAAGAAAGTGATCCAAGTCAGATAAAGCAAAGCAAGGAACACTATCCTTAGAAAACATTACATGAGCTCCCAACAATACCAATTGGGCCACTGCAACACCATAATTACCAAGATGAAGATTCAAACTTACATTGCCAAATGTTGCACTGACCTGATGCTCTCAATTATCCTGAGAACTTACCTTCAGGGTATGCTCAAAATCAGAGATAGTGAAACTTCCACGCTCCAGCTCATAATCACCAACTTGCAAAATTAAAAGACAACATGTTCTTCCAGAACATCAGTCATAAAATCTGCCAAGACTATTGCAGTGTCTAACTCACTAACTACATAGTTGGATAGGCAAGCATAGTCATAACCATGACAATAAGTAGAAAAGTTTCTAAACCAAGTTGGTACATTGCTTTCTCAATGCAATTTCAAAACTTAAAAGAATAACTCCTGCAGGATACCTGACATATTTTGAAAAGATTGCGCTGGTACAGCCAATTTCTTGAAATTAGACTGCCGCCACAAATCAACACCAGAAGCCAAAACATCAGAAGAGACCTCAACAAAAGACCAACTATAAATTTCTGGTTCTTGAATCACATTCATGTATCCACCTGGCTTAAGACCCAGACCCTCCAGATAAGACCAACCTTCTGAGGTGCCAATATCTAAGGACTCCACTGTACCAACCAATGTGGCGTCAAACATATGGGCAATGGATATCCTAGATATGGTTTACTCTTGCTCACCAAAATATCAGGTGACTATTTTTTTTGTAAGTAGAGGACTTCTAAACCAATTATTTCCTTAGCTGAACATCATCCAAAGTCTTCATATACTCTTTTTCAAGCGCTCTGGCATCTAAAGTGGTGCTTTCTGTCTCACTAATAGCATTGTGATTGTCTGCCATTTTCCTTCTTATTGTATTGTCAAGTCAAGTGGGGGGAAATGTGAGATTGCTGGCTTTTTGATTGACAATTCAGCCTTCATTATTATTGATTGGAATCTGGAAAGATACTCAGAATAAATTGATGTTTGGCTCAGATGCTGATGCCCTAGCAATATTTAGTGGCACTAAGGCCAAACAGTTTCAAGAATTAAGAATGATCTTTCCTGACCCAAAATCAATATACCAATTCACCCTTAATCCAATCCAAACCAAGTATGATCTTTGATCAATCCAGCGGTGCGGCGGCACAACCCTAAAATATATAAGTGCTCTATAGGAGCTGAAAACTTGGCTGTTAATGCACTTTTAGGTGCTCATCCCAATTACCATAACCACAATAGTGGTTAGTCTATGGTTTAACCTGGTTCTGTCTAAATTAGCAGGGGTTGAATCCCAAAAACTCTTTGATATATTTTTCATATGTTATTTCATTATAATCTGCAATGGAGTAGATCCCACCCATAGGACATGGGATGGATGGACTGTTTTAAGGAATGAAGGTACAATAGCAGCTTGGCATTACAGCTGGCATCAAGCTTGCCTTAGGATAAGGCCAGGAGCAGAAAGATGCAATAACAACAACTCCACAATGGGGCATTGGGCAAGATGCTTTTTGGGTAAACACTATTCATTAAAACCCCAATAATTAGGTTGTCAACCCTAAGATTCTTGGGTCAAATACCATGAGATAAAAATCCTATAAAATGATATTTTTCTAACAATAAGAAAGATTTAATTATTGCTCTCTTCAATTATACTCTTCCTTAATGTCTAACTGTGCTGTTTTAGCAGAGTTACAAGGGGGAAAATATTTAGAAGCTAGATAATAATCTTTATTGTGAGATAGTGATTATATAGTCATGGTGAATTAATGGATAACAGGAACATGATTGTTGATCACATGGTTGGATGGAAGACCAGGGTGGCTTGATTCTGGTAATAAGTCAAGCACCAAAACAAGGTATCCACCGTAAGGGATCATCATCTGTTCATGTTGTTGTATTTGGTAATTTGAGTTGACTTCCTAGTCTGGCTTTGAGTGACCAGTTAATTGGATTGCAGGTCACAAACCCGCTTAATTGGAACCTTGCTGGCGGGTCAAGCCTGCATTTTCAACACCACCTGACTGAAGGTTGGCCTCCTCTGGGGGCAGGTCATAAGGGAGGTTGTCAGGAGCCCGGGTGCTGTATTAGACTAATTGATATTCTGTGGCTGGCAGGGCTGTTTCTTGTTGTTTTTGTCTCGCTTTGCAGGGTCTCAGACAATCATGGTGTAGGGTCTTATCTTGTCTTACTTACATTTTCCAAGCCCTTTTATGAGGTAAGCGTTATTGTTGTTTACCTTCAGAATGATTGCAGGCCCTACTTTCTTGGGCTGTAGTTTGCTTTTATCAACATTCATGACCCAAACTTTGTCCCCAACTTCATGTCTATCACAGATGGGGACAAAGGTTTTTTCAGACGTTTATTTTCCTTTTCTGTTTGTTTGCTTTGGCCTCTATAATGTGAGGGTCTGAGCGTGGGGGACTTTACTTGGAATTTCCAGTTTAGGTCCTGTCAATGCTTGAATGATATTTGGCTGTATGGTGTATACCAGTTCAAACAGGCCTTTTCTGGTGGATCTGTTCACTTGGGTTTGACACATAAGTAATGCAGTTGGTAGCTGCTTATACCAGTCTTAAGGTCTCCTGGCAGTGAGTTTGGCTAAGGCTTGCACAAAGCTACCATTAAGCTGCTCTACACGTCCATTGGCCTGTGGGTGATATGGTGTTGCTACAGTGTGTTTGACCCCATTCTTTACAAGGTATACATTGGTGGTTTTGGAGGAGAATTCTTTCCCTCCATTGACTATCTGGAGTTCTGGCTTTCCAAACTTGCTGATTATCTCCTTGCCAATAAATTGCTGTACATTGTTTCCAGTGTGTGCCTTTAATGCTTGGGCTACTGGCCATCTTTTAGCAAAGTCTATGGCGGTGATGATGTATTTCTTATCATTGTGTTTTCCTGGAATGGGGC
Organism: Entomophthora muscae; assembly: GCA_014839935.2. Taxonomy (NCBI): domain Eukaryota; kingdom Fungi; phylum Entomophthoromycota; class Entomophthoromycetes; order Entomophthorales; family Entomophthoraceae; genus Entomophthora; species Entomophthora muscae. Next base: position 309,981 of record QTSX02004347.1, read on the forward strand.
CAAAAATGTCAAGAGCCCATACTTTGAAAGGTAATTTTATGCAGATGGGAAGTACTGACTTTGGCAGGGTTTCACTTTTGGCAAACTTTTTGCATACCTCACATTGGTCTAGAACTTCTTGAACATCACAATATAAGGTTGGCCACCAGGCTTTATGCTTAAGGAACTCATATAGGTTTTGGCTCTTGGTATGTACAAGGTCTCTGTGATAGCGTAGGATGGTGTATACTTGCTGATGCGTGGGGATGTAGGGAATGATTGTGCCATCAGGCATCTTTCTGTGTAGAGTCCCATATACGTCAACAAATAGGTGTATATTTTTTATAACTTTTCCTTTTTTTATGTTGGTTGTGCCAGGGGGAATCATTTTTCTTTTGTTTGTAGTACTAAGAGAGGCCATTCTGGGTTGAGCCCATTCTCCCCTCTTGAGGCACAGACATACAGGCGGGAAAGGGCGTCTGCCATGGCAAGCTTGGCCCCAGGTTTATACTGGATGAGCATATTAAATCTCTCCAATAGCTCCATCTACTGGGCTTGGTGGAGCAACAGATTTTCTTGAGCTTTGAAATAAATGAGCAACTTGTGATTGGTTAATGCTGTGAATTCTTCCTGATGTTTTAGGTAAGAGCGCCATTTTACTAGACAGTGCATAATAGCCAACAGTTCTTTGTCGTGGATAGGGTGTTGACACTTGTCATCTGTCAATTTTTGCAATGTTTAAGCTACAGGAAGGAAGTCACTGTCATTATTTTTGATTCATAGTACTCCCCCAATGGATGCATCTGAGGCATTGGTTTCCATTTGGTATTCCCTGTCACATTTGAGGTATTGCAGGATGAGAGCTGTTGTGAGTTTCTACTTGAGGCGTCTAAAACAGGTTTTATGTTGGGGGTCCACACAAACTTGGATTTGGCGCCTGTTATGGTGGATAAGGGGGAAGTAAAAACGCCACAGTCAGGTATAAAGCAGCGTACATAGGCCACCATTTCAAAGAAGGTGCGGAGTTCCAACTTATCCTTGGGTGGTGGCATCTTACAGATGGCCTGTATATTTTGACTATTGGGTTTGATGCCATCCTTTGAGACTATGTGTCCCAAGAAGGGTAGTTGCTTGCAGACAAACTGGCACTTGGAGGGCTTGGCCAACAGTTTGTGTTGTGCCAAGGTAGTAAAGACTGCCTTGAGGTCTTTGTGGTGTTGTTCTAACAAGGGGCTGAAGATAATAATGTTGTCCAGGTATACTAGGGTGTGCTTGCCTATGTGAGGCGCAAATATTTTTTTCATGAAGGTTACAAAGGTGGACAAGGCATTTTTCATGCCAAAGTTGAGCACCACACATTTGTAGGAGCTGTATTTAGTGCAGAAGGCTGTCTTGGGGATGTCTTCCTCCTTGATACAAATCTGATTGTAGCCTGCAGTTAGATTAATCTTGGAGAAGACTGTGGCTCCTCCTAAGGCATCAAAGAGGTTGTCAATCAGTGGTAGTGTATAGCACTTCTTGATGGTGACTTTGTTTAGGGCTCAGTAGTCTATGACAAGATGTAAGGTACCGTCCTTCTTAGACACAAATAATACAGCGGCCCCAAAGAGAGACTGTGAGGGGAGGATAAGTCCTTTTTCCAATGCCTCCTTGAGGTAGGCGCGTAAGGCGTTGACTTCATTTGGGGTCAGCCTGTAAATAAGGCGCGCCTTGGGTAAAGCCCCCTTGAGTTGGATGGAGAGCTGAATATGCTTCTCAGGGGGCAGCCCAGACAGCGCTTCCTTGAAGATTTCTGGATAGCAGGCCACAATTTTGTGGTCCTGAGGTGTGGAGGTATCCTGGTGATCTTTGAAGTGTATGATTTTTGTACTGGAAGGAGTCCCAGTCAATTGCCTTCAGGTTTTACCTTTTTTCCCAGGGTCTCTGTGATGCATACAAAGACGTGGTTGCGTAGGAGTTGGTCCACAGAGTCAGGGTAGATCTGGTGGTTGACACCTTTATGTTTGATGATCAACACTGAGGTTGCCCAGTTTATGTGAGGATTATTCTTCCGTAACCAGTCCATCCCCAGCACAATATCAAACTTTGGGAAGTTGATGACAGGACCTTGAATAGTGGAGTGGAGGTTCTCAAGCATGACAGAGAAGGTGGCAGTTTCCTTTGTCACAGGGATGTGATGTTTTTCAGCCAGGACCAGTTTTTAATCCGCAAAGGATTAGTGGCCAGTTTGAACTTGTCCACAAAGCTACTGTTGACTAGGGTTTGATCTGCACCCAAGTTAGGAGTGCTGAGCCTGTGTAACTTCAAAAGCAGAAAGGGTAGGACATCAGTTTATTGGGATATCTGGCAATGGTGTACAGTACCAGGTCCTCCGAGGGCACTTGGATCATTGGGCATTGGGCATTGGTCCACGTCCTTGGGTTAGTACTTATCATTGGGCAAGTCAGGAGTTGTGTGGGGAGATCTTGGCTTGCTTAGTGCTCTCCCTGGGCTTTTCCCTTGTATTGGTTGCCTGGCAGTGACACAGAAATGGGTACAGTTTGACGGGTCATTATTTCAATTTCCATGTCCATTCAAACCCGTGGGTTTGTGGTTAGCGTTATTCCTGTTGCCTCCAGGGGGTGGTTGAGTGGAGAGCCCACCTGGATGGGACTCCTTGGGTCTTTCTCATTTCCCAGTTTGTGCCTTATGAAGTGCGTTGGAGGTTTGCTCCTGTTGTGAATTCCACTATTCATCATGTGTTGATTTTGTCTTTGGTGGGTCATTTTGAAGACAAATTTCTTGCTTTTGCTTTTGCCTCTCAAAATGAGTTGATGACTGAATCAGGAAATACAATTGTTTGGTTTCTTGACTCTGCGCATCTCACTTGCCCCACTCATTCTTGTGGCAAGTGATCCTACTGTCTGGGTAGTGTTTTGTGGTATCAACAACCACTATATATTCCATTTACTTGTTCACTAATAAAATTAAGTTATATTCACATTTTCATCTTTGTGTCTTCTGTACTTCCGCGCCTCTCTCTAGCTACAACTAGTAGAGATTATTGTTTCAGGGCCACAAGGTAACTGCATAGCCTTCCCTGTCATCTAACCAAGACTTAGTACAAACCCAATCCTAAGGTTAAGATTCCCTGTTGTGTGTCTGTGCCGTGCCTCAGAACACAACAAAAATGGTGCTACTACAGGGGCTGTAAGCCCCTCAGTTATCCCTTTTGCATCCACGTTTTTAGGTACTTTGCCTCCGCCTATACAAGATCCAACTTCACCTGAAATTACTAGCCCTCCTATTGAGGAAGATATTGCCAACCTGCCTATTATCCCTACTGTACTGAATCTTGGGAATGATCCCCACCTAGTTGCTTACCCCATGGGTACCCCTGACTTAGAACAAGTCATGACAGTAGCCCTTGGGATAGCCCATGAAGAAGCCATCCCTTGACTTCAGCTGCAGTTCAGTTGGGCTGAATACTACAAATTAATTGTGGCTCCTCAATTTCCACATCATCTCCTCTCAGCAGCTGGCTCTGCTGAGCACTTACTATTGTCCTTTGTGCAGCCTTCCTTGGCCCACCATTAGATGGTGTTGGGGCTCCACGTCCAAGAAATCTTGTCTCTACAAGTAGCAGTTACTCATCACTGGGACCAGTTTGCTGCCTACCAATAGTGGATCCATTCCCTGTTTTCCTTAGTATCTGACAATCAGTGTGACTCTGTTACCTCCCAGACCTGTTAGGTTAATTATATCAAACAAATGTGCTGGACCATCCCCAAATACGTTAGGGAGTGTCTACACAAGTTTCATCAGCTAGAACAACCCTGGCAAACTCAAGTAGATTCCACCTTGAACGCTTTTATCTCCGACTTTGAAAGACTTATGCAGCAGCTCAATGCATTCAGCATGTATTCATTTGAGCAACTACAGCAGGTAGCAGACTTTGCTGCTAATGGCCTTAATGAACTCAGTACAGTGTTTGTCAAGAGCAAGCTGCCACCGCTGCTGCTATAGTCAAGCTCCAGAGTCAAGTGAATGAATTATCTACTCCCAAGCCAGATGTTCCGCCCTCTCCCCCTTCTGATGACTTGGTGGATAGAGAGCAGAAAATATGGGATGTTATCCAAGAGCTATGTACAACTACTTGCAGTCAAGGACGTCCTACTGAGGCTCCTCAACCTGACCCCCAGGTGCTTGAGTTGACTGCTCAAGTTGCTGAGCTACAGCAAGAACTTGCTGCCTTACGCAAGATGATGGCAACTGTTGCTATTACAGTTGGGGTTATTGACAAAGATGGTTGCTGCCCTGGCTTACCAGGAGCCCCTCAAATCCAATGTGCTAGGGAAATAATTGCCCTAGCTAACAAGGTGGATCATTTGAAGCGGGATCATTCTAAGCTGGATAGAGATGTACAAGAGATGAGTGAATTGATTGACTCTGTGAACAACATGTTCTCCCCTTGCCTCTCAGTGAGGCCATCCCTTACCTCTTGACTGGCTGAGCTCTCCACAGTAGTGACCACCCAAGGTCAACGCCTAGATGTTACTGAACAACAGACCACTCAAGCTATCAATACAGGTGCCTGCGCTGTTAAGACCCTGACTACCCTTGAAGAGAGTGTTTGTCAGCTGTGGGCTAGACAGCCCCCTCTGAATCTGAAGCAGAATTCCCCCCTTTATAAACGTACTCAATAGCAATAATGATGATCTAACTCCCAAAGTACACTTCAAGCCTACCTTTAAACAAGTATATTTGATCCCAGAACCTTGATCATTGCAGCTTTCCTAACTATCTATGAAACTTCCATGAGACAAGCATCAGATGAGTTTAAGAAAGAACATATTCTGACCTGTCTACACCCAACTTGCCAGGAGGTGGTGGTGCCTGAACTACCCACTATTGAGACGTGGGAAGATATGAAGCAGCTTCTGATTGACAAGTTTGGTGGTGACCTTAGCCTGGAAGTAAAAAAGGACGCTTTTATGCACATTGCTTTCAAGCCTAAAGAGACGCTAGCTGAGTTTGCAGACAGATTCTACATGGAATGACAGCAACTGATAATGAGCAGACAATTGACAGCCCATGAAGCTACATGGGTTGCGCTCAAGCCCTCAAAGTTAACCAGCTTCTGTATCTTCACTTCAAAGCCCATAAGGCTATGCTTTCCTCTATGAAGAGCATAAAGACGCTGTTGCAGGACATGCACCTTACCCATTCTGGAGCAGTTTTTAGGGAAAGCTGAGCTGCTTCTAAATCTAGTTTGTCTTTTTATGGTCCTTGCATTCTTACCATGAACTCACAAAATCCTCCTTGAAGTCAAGGTTGCCACAACTGGGGTCAGATAGGTCACCATTTTTTGAGTCTGCACAAGCCTGCAGATTGAAGGAGCTGATCCAAAAGAGCAGGCAGGAAAAGAGCAGTCAACCTAGAGGCAGAGACGCTCTTGGTTGACAATTCTTCCCAGTCTCTTTCAATCCCTCCCTATATGGCTGACTCTGAGCCTGCTGATAATGAGGCTCCTCCTATCCTCCTATTGTTCCACAATATCTCTGACAACTCTGACCTGGATGACTCTGATACAGACAAGGCCAATTCATATTGGTACTCTGTTCTGGCTGTTCCCAAAAACATTATGGTCCCCTATAAAATGTAATCAGGAAAGACTAAAACTACCGCTAAGCCTTTGCCTGAAGCCAAAGAAGTTGTCTCTTACCCTTACCTCACTCAAGCTAAGAGGTCCTCCATGCTAGTGGAGCTGTCAGAAGAAACTGCCAAGGTTGCTGACGCTGTCTTCAAGAATGTATATGTTTTTCTCCCTCTCCAAACTGTTTATAAGGAGTTCCCATGATTAAGGTGCATGATTGAGAAGTGAGATAAGGAACTAGAAGAGGCTCAAGATATCCTGACTGTCCTTCCATCCTTTGGTTGCACTACCACTCAATTAGAGATATCCATTCAGAAAGAGAAGACCAAGGCTGTTTTAGACACTGGCTTGCCAGTCAATGTTTTCTCCTCCAAAATTGTGAAGAAACTCAAAATCCCCCTGACCTTAAATACCACCAGTTGTATGACACAGCTGGACTGTCTATGACCTACGCCATAGGGTGTATTCCGCTCTATTCATGCGGTTTGGCAACTTCTCCTAGCTGCGCCAGCAGTTGTCTTGGAAAACAAGAGTTATGATCTCTTAGTTGGCGCTCAGTTCCTTATAGAATATAATGGGATGATCAACTTGAAGAATGGTTACCTCTCTATTCTGGGATACAAAGTCCCTCTGATCTTTGAAGAGCCAGTTAAAGTTCCTGGGAAGCACCTGAAGACGTGTGCTTTGAAATACCCCACTGGGGTTTTCAACCTCAAATATACACCCACTCTTCAAACACGAAATGTCCACCAATGGCTTGTCCTGCATCTGAGGGGATTTCTCTCTTAGCCACAGCCGCTGTCATCATCCCCCTGGCTCCCAGGCCATCCTTGACTCCCAGATATCATATGAACTACCTGAACAAACCTTGTTGGAGTTGTACTCTCCCCCCTCATTAGGGCATAACAAACCTTATCTCTGTCCTGGAATCCAAGATATCTCCCATAAGGACCCTGTTCAATTGTTGGTAGCCAACCTGACTGCTCTCCCCATGACTGTGTCTAGGGGGCAGGTTGTTGGATATGTCAAGTTGTTGAGCGCTCCTTATGTCCTGTCTCCTCAATTCTTTGGCATGCTTCAAGATTTTAACCTGCCTGAGGATGAACCCCAAGTCCTATCCTTGTTCACTGTACAAGACTTTCCACAGCTGTCCCTGGGTCAATAGAAAAAGATGCTAGACTTGCTAGACCAATTTTCTGACATCTTTGCTAAGGACAGTACTAACTATGGGTTATCCAAAGGCGTTTTTCTTCAGAATGACACTGGTGACGCCCCCTTCTGTGCTAAACCATATTGCCGCAGCTGCATGGAGGACACCCAGGTATATAAAGAGCTCAAACAACTGTTGGACGCTGGGCTTCTGGCACCTTCCCAAAGTCCTTGGGCATCCTGCTACTCATCTTAAAGAAGAAAGATGGAGGCCATCATATTGTGATGGACTACCACCAATTGAACTCGTTGACCAAGAAGGACTTGTACCCCTTGCCACATATTGATGATGCTCTCTGGCGTCTTAGAGGCTCTAAGCTTTTCTCTGCAATGAATCTGGCATCTGGATACTGGCAAGTTGATCTATTGCCCAAGGATTGCCAAAAAGCCATGTTCATTACATCTGAAGGGCTTTTTGAGCCTACTTGCATGCCACAGGGACTTGTAACGCCTCGGCTACCTTCCAAAGGGCCATGGACTCCATCCTTTGTGACTTGAAATTGTCATACGTCCTATTATACTTGGATGATATAAAAGTTTTCAGCTCTACCTTAACCAATCACCTGACTCATCTCAAGGAGGTGTTCATAAAGATTTGGGAAGCTGGCCTCAAACTGAAGCCTTCCAAGTGCGCCTTCTTCAAAGAATGTCTTGAGTTCTTGGGCCATGAAATAACCCAGACAGGGATTTGCCCAATGACTAAGAAGGTTGAAGCCATTGACAAGATTCTTCCACCCACCAACCTGCAAGAGGTACATGTCTTTCTGGGTATGATAGACTACTACAGACAGTTCATTCCCAACTTTGCAGATACTAGTGAACCCCTAGTCCAGCTGTTATGCAATGTCCCTTTTGAATGGACTGTTAGCCAACAGCAAGCCTGTGAGACCCTTAAACAGAAACTCAAGGAGGCTCCCATCCTAGTGTATCCTGACTACAATAAGGAATCCATCTTGTACACAGACGCTAGCAATATAGCTATTGGAGCCATTCTGGCGCAACTGGACAACAAGGGTGTATACCATCCTGTGGCTTACCCTTCCTGCGTGCTAAACAAACACAAGAAGAACTATAGTGTCACAGAGAAGGAGTGTCTCACCGTGTTGCATGCAGTCAAGGAGTTTTGTCATTACATATACAGCACTCACTTCACAGTTGTCACTGACCACGCTTCTCTCAAATGATTACAGCAGCTCAAGGAACCTGAAGGGCGCCTGGCTAGATGGGCTCTACGTCTGCAGGGATACAACTTCACGGTTCTCCATTGCCCTGGAATTCAACATCAGAACACTGATGGGCTCTCCAGAATGCCTATTCTTGCTTTGCATCCTGCAGAGGCAGACCAATTATACAAACTAATTGGGTATCCTTCTTCTTGGGAAATTGAGACAGAAGAGGTACAGCTGGCCTTGTCCAAGCTATCCAAAGATACCCTTATATGCAACAATCAGCTCTTCAAAAAGGTACAAGACCAGTATCTGCCTTATGTACGGCCCAGTCTTTGCCTCTTGTTGGTGTCACAAGCCCATAAAAAACTGGGCATGGAGGCATTGCCAAGACCTTTGACTGGCTTCAGAAGAACTACTATTGGGAGAACCTTTGCCTGCTGATCCCAGACGTCATTGCTAGCTGCCACAACTGCCAACTACAGAGGCCTCAAGCTGCTGCCCACAAGTTCAAATTAGTTCCCCCTCAACATGCCTTTCACACTGTTAGCATTGACGCAGTAGGTCCTCTTCCCGCTCTTGTTCTGGGTGTTGCTTTATTATGGTTACTGTCAATCACTTTAGCAAGTGGGTAGAGGCTTGCCCTACAAAAGACATCACAGCTAAGACAACTGCTGCCTTACTGTTGCAAGACGTTTTCTATTGCCATGGCTGTCCTCAAGTGTTGCTCTCCAATAATAGGAATAACTTTAATGCCAAGCTAGTAACCTCTGTTGTCAAAGCTTTGGTATTGCACCAATCCTTATCTGCCCCCTACAATCTTTCCACTAATGGGGCAGTTAAACGTGCTAACTCTACACTGGTCTCCATCATGAGGAAGCTCACCTACTTGGATGCTGCCAACTGGGACTTGTACTTACCTGCTGCCCTCTTCAAATACCACCTTAGCAAACATTATGTCACAGGATATTCCCCCTTTGTTATGCTATATGGGCAAGAGGCTACTACCCCATTGCTCTTGGGGGCCCCCTGCTTACCCCAGATAAGGCCATGAATCCTGACAACCAAATCAAGGATTTAGTCAACTGAATAATTGATATTCAAGCCACTGTAAAGCCCAGCTGTAAAGACATAGAAGAACTTACTTTCTATAATTAAAGAGAAATATAGATAGCAAGAGAATGGGTTGAATTTCAATGATAGCTTAGCTATCAGATATTCATAGGGTGTTTATTTATAGTATCTCCCACTGTGCAAAGTTTTGCAAGTGGGAGTGCAAGCAGGGAATGGAGAATCTCAAAAGACTGGGTGGTGAAGATTGAAATCAGGAATTTGGAATATAATAAAACCTTTGTTCTTTTACTATCTGGGTCTGGATTGTCAAATCTTGGTTTAAGCCATTGACTTACTATCATGAGGGGAAATGGGCCTAGTCTTCCTCACGGTCTAATTTTAGACTGGATAGTAAAGTTTGGCAACAGTCTGGAACAAGCCATGTAGCCTGGGCCCTGGATCCCCCATTGGTTGGTTTCAGGATTGATGGCCAGGGTCTGGTTTTTGTTCCTGAATTGTTCAAGGTCTTCATGGCCTGCTTCTATTTTTATCCCCTAATTCTGGGACTTATCTGATTGGTTCCTCTCAAGATTTGCGCTCCAATTGGTTTTATGTGCAAGGTGGTCTCTTAACGGGTACTTATTTATTATTAAATGAAGCTCAAAATACAAAGAGCTTCAAATGAGTGGTTGATCATATATTTTGATTTCATATTTGCTGAGATACACTTGCATGAATTACATCATTTCATGCAACATGAGTTCATGCAGGGGGGATTGCTTTTGCTCAATTTTGTTCTCAATTGGCCTTTTTGACCTGACTTAATTTATTAATATAAAATGTAGACACTGTCAAGAGCTCTTGAATGCAAATTTGGGCACCAGCATCCGTTGATTAAGAGCTGATATATGATTGCATAAATCACGTCATTTATGCAACCATGACATCATACTTAATGAAGCAATGACATCTCAATCAGGCATTTCACAATTCTTCCCCCTTTTGCACTAGACTGTGCTTATTTTTTGCTTTGATCCTTATTCAGAGCTTATGTCAGGAGTGATCTTGACACCACTGCCTACACTTCCACATATAAAATTAAGATGCTTGAGCTCTCTCCTGACAATGCTGAATGCTCCCCCCTGCCTGAGTTCAATGTTGGTAACCATGTCCTTTACTACAAACACAGAGTAGGTGGTTACACACACAAGTTGGACTCTCTGTGGATTGGCCCTCTAGAAGTAACCTTTAAGCAAGGGTCTGAATACACTGTAGAGCTCCTGTCTAGTGGCCATCCTTTTGCTTGAGTGCACACAAAGTTCCTTTGTAAATACCACCCTCCTAAGGCTAATATAGAGGAGGGCAATGTTGTGAATGCAGCTATTCACAGTATTTCAAGTTTGCCTTTGGTGGGCCATTTTGAGGACAAATCTCTTGCTTTTGCTTTTGCTACTCAAAATGAGTTGATGACCAATTTAGGAAATACAATTGTTTGCTTTCCTGATCCCTGCGCAACTCACTTGCCCCACTAATGCTGATGGCAAGTGATCCTACTGTCCTGGTAGTGTTTTTTGATATTCTCAACCACTATATATTACATTTCCTTGTTCACCAATAAAATTAAGTTCTATTCACATTTTCATCTTTGTGTCTTCTGTACTTCTGTGTCTCTCTCTAGCCACAACTAGTAGAGATTATTCTTCCAGGGCCAAAAGGTAAACACATTTGCCTTCCCTGTCATCTAACCAAGACTTAGTACAAATCCAATCCTTAGGTTAGGATTTCCTGTTGTGTGTCTGTGTTGCGCCTCAGAACACAACAATCATTAACTCTATGTGGATTTGGTGGGTGATTCCCCATCACATGGGGACAGCTTCTTATTATCCTGTGATTTCTGTCACATTACATAACTCTTCTATGTCTGAGTTTTTGGAAGCAGTTTGTCATGTGTTTGTGATTTTTTCTCCTGCTCTGTTGAGATATCTGTGTTCATCATGTTTATTTGCATCAGTTCTTTTCTGAGTTTTCAGTTTGGACTTTTCTTTATTTTGTGTTTTTTCATCTCTGGTTGCAGTTATTGAGAATGGACCACCTGTTTCCTATTTCTGCCACACCATGTTATTTTTGGCGTCCAGATTATTTTCTTGCTCTAGTCACTGATGAAATTTTGCGTGAAGTTTTGTCAGCCTTATCAATCTATTTGGGCTCTAGACTTATTCATAAATTGCAAGTTTACTATATGATGACAAAGGTTTCAGAGTATGCTTGTGAATGGTTGTTATCTCTGGTGGATTGCAATCCACGTGTTTTAACTGAAAGTGAATATCTGTACCCTTTGTTAAAAAATTGTGTGTATCTATTGAGGAGCTCAAAGTATATCATAAGTTGTACGCCTCCCAACAGGGTACAGTAGTTTTAAAAGCTATGGCAACAACCAAAAATACCCCAGATTTAAACAAAATGATTTCATATTTGAAAAAATCCCGTTGCACAAGATTCAGGATTCAATTAATTTAAAAAATTCAGTTAATAAATGAACTGTCAAACAAAATACAAAATTTCACTAGCCCATTATACAAAATTATATCAAACACCAAGTGGTGTAGTTCAAACCACAAATGAAATGAACTGATGCAACAAGTGAAATGGATGGATGCTGTTCCAGAGTATATTATAATCCAATCAGGATTCATATGAGGCACTGGCAGAAGAACTAAAACAAAACCTGAGCAATCTAGAAGCAAGATTACACAAGCACAAAACAAAATGAACTCACACAAAATTTTTAGTGTGAGCAGCATAAAATAGAAATATAACAGTTTAACAGACAATCAACAGCTATTCAATTTAGGAACAGAGGTATTTTATTCATTTTAATGGCTCCAGATTTGTATGGAATGGTTTTGAGAACTTTCCAAATAAGGACTTGTGATTACAATAAAAATAATTTATTAAATCTTAAAATTTCTACTTTTAGTGATTTTATCCTAGGTTTTTTATAATGGTTTTTAACAGCAATATCTTTGACCGCGCCAGCAGTCAAGCCAGCTTCAATAGAGGCAAGGCTCAGAATGTGGAAGCACCTGTTTATACCCAAGCCTTTGATGCAGATAAAGAGGAAGTCAACTTGTATCTGACCGTCAACCCCTATAGCTTTGACTTGTTTGAGAGTCACTTAGTGTCTAGCTCTTCCCCTGCTCCCATACCCACCCCCGCACAAGCTGCCCACTGACCAACCAATCAGGATGGCAACCTTGATTTGGAAAAACTTCCTGCCGCCAGCCAACCTGCCCCCCTACAGCCAATCAGGCTTCAGCTCCCCCGGCCCAGCGCCCCAAGCAACAAATCATCACTGCCCAAATTCTTCAGGAAATTATGGCACTGAATCTACAGGGTCTGTCCTGGGAACAGATTGTTGCCCAGTTGCAATTTACCTGAGCTACTGTCATGTGGGAATTCAACAACCTGATGAACAGGGGGAATCTGATTGGGACGGCCAAGAAGCCCAAGAAGGCCCCTGAGTCCCAAATGTCTGAGGCATACCCAATCATTATTGACCTCCTCCAGTGGGATCTCAAGCTTCCCTTGACCCAGGTCTGGAAGCAGCTTGGGCACCATGACATGTGGGTCTGTAAGCGCATGGTGCAGCTCTGGATGTATGGAAAGGTGGCTTCCATACGGGTTCTTACCAATTTGCTGGCAACTAAATGGGATGGCGCTGAGGATTCCCTGTATGACACCACCATTAAATAGACCTTGGTCCAATGACTGTTTAGTCTAACTGATGATATCATGTTCATCTCTTATTACAAGCTATCAATAGCTTTTGATGATTTTGACAAGCAAGGAAAAGCAGCCACCAAGAATAGAAGGAAGAAGGTCAAGAAGGGGACATTCATTGGTCCATTTCTGTCTGTTTCAGCCAAGGGTTTTGTCTACTATCGGAAAACCCCTGATTTAATTGATGGCTACTCATACAGCCACATCCTTGGTAGATTACTCAACTCCTGGGATGGCTCAATTTCCAAGCACCGGATTTTCTCAAGCCACCAGATGAAGAGTAGCTCCACCGCCCTTGAGGCCATCCAGGGGCGCGGGCACCAGGCCTCAGTCTACCCTGCCAGCCATGTAGACGTCCATCTGGCTGATGTTGTCTTCTTCAATATGGGATAAACATTACAGGAGCGCCGCCCTCAGGCTTTCAACAACCTCTATCTTGGGGTCCTTGACCACAATTTTCTCTTTGGTTGCCAGATGGTGCTGACTTGTTTGAGCAAATGGTTTTCTATGTGAACATGGGCAACTAATCACATAAGGATAAGCGCCTTCCACCTCAGGCAACTGCTATCTACCAGCCCATCCAGACAATGGCTGATGAGGAATACAACAAGCGTTATATGGCAGCCATCATGCAAAATCTGACTGCCTCCACCCCCGCCACTAACACCCCTAACCCGCAAGCCCAACCTACCCAATCCCAGAACCCCCAGGCCAGCACCCCCTCTATGTTTTTCTTCCTGCGTTATTATGCCTCCTAAGCATCACTCTCCCCTTCCCCAATAAACCCCTGTCATCAAACATTTTCCATTGATATTATCTTTTTTTGAATTTCAATTGTTTATGTTCTTTTTGTTTATAGTTGGTTTTATTCTTTATGTTCAGCTTTTTTCTATAAAAGCATATATTTACTATGTTGTGTATCTAGATCCAGAACACAGTTATTTTTAGCACTTAAATATAGCCCCTTGTGAAAATATTAACATTAATTTGGTGATCAGCTAAATTTGAATTAGAAAATTATAGTGTTAACTGTTTTTAGATAAAGTTGTTACTGATCTGAATTCAAAACCTTAATGATAAACTTTAAGCCAATCAGGAGCCAAGTAATAAAGTGATTGTTGTGACATAAAGGGTCATTCAATACTTCTTTATTCATGTGCGCTAATTAATATGATTGGCTGGATGTTTTGCCATTGTACACCATTGTTGCTGTGGCAAGTTGTTGATGGACTAGTGCCCAATCAGCTACTGGGTTAGCACTAGTCCATCAACAACTTGCCATAGCGGCATTGGTGTACAATGGCAAAACATCCAGCCAATCATATTAATTAGCGCACATGCACCAAAGAAGTATTGAATGACCCTTTATGTCACAACAATCACTTTATTACTTGGCTCCTGATTGGCTTAAAGTTTATCATTAAGGTTTTGAATTCAGATCAGTAACAACTTTATCTAAAAACAGTTAACACTATAATTTTCTAATTCAAATTTAGCTGATCACCAAATTAATGTTAATATTTTCATAAGGGGCTATGCCAAGCCCAAAAATAATATGGTAATCAAGGAAACAATGCCAACACAAAGCAATGACACATATTGAGATGAGCGTAAAACATATACAAAATGGGTAAAAAGATGGGATAATGTAGTAGATGGGAAAACAAAAAGGAATAAAAAAGAGGCAATTGTATCAAAATAACATATAGTTTATTGGGGTGAAAGCTATAAAAACATATGAAAAGGTTAGTAAAAAATCAATGAGCAAATTGGAAAAACTTCTAAAAGACCTTGACTTGGCAATTGCCAAAATCAAAGAAATTGACTGCAAGGTCAAGAAAAAGGTGAAGTCTGCTGTCCTTGAAGGTGACAAAATTGAAAAGGTGTCCACCAAGGCACTAATGTCAAAAATGCCAGACACACCAGAGAAGACCATCAAGAGTCTTCTCAACATCCAGAAGATAGTGGTGGAGGGCCTGCAATTTAAGGCATACAATCTTTCTGTGCTTTTCTTTTGGGTTGATGACTTGGAGATGTATGAACATCTCTAACCCGCCAAGCGT